>CM040746.1:40639711-40659711 GCA_022829145.1 Albula goreensis | reverse complement strand
CACTGTAAGGCTAATGACATTAGGTTAATGTCATTAGCATTATTGTCACTGTAAGGTTAATGTTGTCACTGCAAGGTTAATGTCATTAGCATTATTATCACTGTAAGGTTAATGTCATTGTCATTATTGTTACTGTGAGGCTAATGACATTAGCATTATTGTCTCTATAAGGTTAATTTCATTAGCATTATTGTCACTGTAAGGCTAATGTAAGAGCATTACAGAGGTGGTTCCCCTCACTCCTGGTGTGCAAGGGCCACAGTGTACATTAGTTTTGTGTCCATCTCAAAGCCCACAACCAGCACAGAATAAAGAATAAGATGAGGTGAGTTAACTGTGTAGTGTGCATGTGACCAAAAATAAAACAGAAAAAAAGTGTGTCTGTGTGTGTGTGTGTGCATGTGTGTGTGCGCGTGTGAGTCTGTGTGTGTCTGTGTGTGCATGTGTGTGTGTGTGCGCATGTGCACATACTGCATGCCAGCCTCCGAACCCACAACAAAAGAGAAGGAACAAAAATAGAGGAAATGTGTGCCTCCACTGTGTACTAGTCTGCAAAATGCAAACAGCAATGAGCTTCCAAACAAAAATGACCCCTTTCCTAAGGATAGCCTTTTTGTTCCCTGTGGAGCAATACAGTTTGCATTTGAAGTAAATAAAATCTTCACAGAAACAAGGTCCAACTCTGCCCTTATTTAATAGTTGGTCTGTTAGGTCTATGGTTATTGCTTCTCAGGAAAAATCTTCTTTCAAAGGGAAAAAAAAAACATTCTGGAACTGAGTTGCATCAAATACACCTTATTGTTTTGGAAGTGAATTATATAAAAGAAATATGTTATCAGGATTGTATTGCAATACAATGTATAGGAAAACACTCAAATACATGTGATGTATTAATAGTAATATCTTAAATTATTCACCAATATATACAGTACTGTGCAAAAGTTTTAGGCAGGTGTGAAAAAATGCTGTAAATAAGAATGCTTTCAAAAATATAAATAATAATTGTTTATTTTTTATCAATTTAAAAAATGCAAAGTGAGCAAACAAAAGAAAAATCTAAATGAAATGAATATTTGGTGTTATCACCCTTTGCCTTCAAACCAGCATCAATTCTTATAGGTACACTTGCACAAAGTCAGGGATTTTGTAGGATTATAGTCCGGTTTATGATCAACCAATTATACCAAACAGGTGCTAATGATCATCAATTTCACATGTAGGCTGAAATTCAGGCATTAACTGAAACAGAAACCACTGTGTAGGAGGCTTAAAACTGGGTGAGGAACCGCCAAACTCTGCTACCAAGGTAAGGTTGTGGAAGACAGTTTCATGTCACAGGTCATACACCATGGCAAGACTGAGCACAGCAACAAGACACAAGGTAGTTATACTGCATCAGCAAGGTCCCTCCAAAGCAGACTGGGGTTTCAAGATGTGCTGTTCAAGCTCTTTTGAAGAAGCACAAAGAAACGGGCAACACTGAGGGCTGTAGACACAGTGGTCGGCCAAGGAAACTTATGTAGCAGATGAAAAACACATCAAGCTTATTTCCATTCGAAATCGAAAGATGTCCAACAGTGCCATCAGCTCAGAACTGGCAGAAACCAGTGGGACCCAGGTACACCCATCTATTGTCAGGAGAAGTCTGGCCAGAAGTGGTCTTGGTATGTGCTATGGAAGTGATGGTATGGCCCAACAGAGCCCTGATGAAAAGACAAGGATTCGAGGAAGCCTACATCCACAGAAGATCTGCGGTTAGTTTCCAAGATGTTTGGAACAACCTACCAACCGAGTTCCTTCAAAAGCTGTGCGAAAGTGTACCTAGAACAACTGATGCTGTTTTGAAGGCAAAGGGTGGTCACACCAAATATTGATTTGATTTAGATTTCTCTTCTGTTCATTCACAGCATTTTGATTGATGAAACTAAATTATTAACACTTCCATTTTTGAAAGCATTCTCAGTTTAAAGCATTTTTTCACACCTGCCTAAAACAATTGCGCAGTACTGTACATATTAACTATATGTATCATTATCAACAGCCACCCCCCCAAATGGGCTGATCAAACACTCAGTGTGTTCCACCTGCTGAAAAGGTGGCTGGTGAGAGACTGACCACCCCCCCCCATGGTTCAGGGAGGAATGCTGGGGGGGGGGGGGCTCCAGCCTGCCACCGATCATCAGTCAGTGGGGGCGGACGCCCTCAATCTATCGGCTCCATCATCGGCCCATCGACTTGTCTGGGAGGAGCCGAGGGCGGGGGTCATTACGGTTTCCCAGCCTTCGGTCCTGGTTGTTCAAGGACAGCGATCGACATGATTCACGAGATGAGCTTTGCACTCAGAGCGAGAGGGCTTGGCATGTCACCGTTTTCTCTCTCCTCCACATCAACAATTTGACTGACAAATGATGAGTTTCATCTGTTTAAACTTCAGACTACCTATTTCTGCAAGAGCGAAAAAGGCTACCATGCCTCCTCTGAAAAATCAGCCCCCCCTCCCCCATCTGTGGCACTAAATTCAGGAGATGATCTAAAGAGAGCAGGACATTAAATCCTGGCACACTGTCGGGGGTGCAGGTAAATCAGCATACCAGGTGTGGCTATTAAATAACCAGACTGGGCTTATCTAAGTCAAACCACATGGTATACATTTTCCAACCACGTGGTATACATTGACCAATGAGCAAGCATAAACAATCCCTGAAAGTTTCAAACCCCTCGCATCTTCAGTTCGCTGTTATGTACCACTCGAAGTGGACAGTTTTTCTGACGTGCTGTTAAAATGGTCAGTTCAAAAATCGAGTAACACATCAATTGGCAACTTTGGTGAAATTGAACAAAACGGCTATCGAATGTTTTGTTTTCTTCATTAAAATTGTACTACAGCATTAGTCTCATTATTTAATAGCCACACCTTGTAAGTGTGGTTCCTCTTATTACTGTTGCTTCATTCATCTGTCCTGCTCTCTGCTCTTTCTATTGCGCTTTTCTGGTGAGAAATGCAAAACAAAGAAAGCAGATGGCTTGCACTGGAAGCTGTCTTGCACTCTCACTCAGAAATGCTGTCTGCAGCAATTTGAATGAAACATTGACATCACCCATAATGGCCAAGACCCAATCAAACAAACGTAGCCTGTTTAAGGACATATGCAATCCGACACAAACAGAATTCAGTCTTTTTTTTAAGACATAAGCTATTCTGCTTTAGAACGAGAACAAAAAATTCCAAAGGAATGTGTTCAATACAATAGCAAAAACCTCAAAGAAGCTTTTGCTGTAACTTAAAGTTGTTTTACTTTAATTGAGGATATTTTGATGGAAGACTAATTGCTTTTGATTGAGTAAAAGCGACACTCTAGACTTCTTTTGCTTTCAGAATTCATACATGGCCACCAAAAAAAGGAAATGAGACGTCCTCTTTTTGGTGCAAAAAGTCAATTATTGGTCAATACTGGTCAATATTTCTCTACAATCATGAGATGACCCCTTTGTGCTGGATGTGGAAATGGGCAGCTCCAGTGAAACCACAACAAAGAGATATTCCATATTTACAATGCTGAAAGGAAAATGTTGTTCAATATTCATAATGTTGAAATGAACACATCCTTTCTCAACCTTATGATTTTGTAATGGGGTCGCATGCTTAATTATATCTGTAAAAGAGGTTTGCAGTTTTGACCAGCAGTCGGTCTGTAATATGTATGGGGAAATAAAGTAGCAAAGTACTGGTGGCAGTGGAGGTTACCGGAAGGAAACACCTTTCCTGTCAAAGTTATTTGCTTCTGTGGCGGCGACAGAACAAACTGGCAAAGCTCCTAGGTCACCCATTTAAACAATTCTGATAACTCAAACCACGGAGACAGGAGGACTGTGTTACAGCTGCAGAAAGGCCATTGGCAGTAACACACATTCTCCAGATATCACGATGAAAGTGGTAAGTAATGTAAGAGTGTATCCATCCCTGGAGAAACAGCCTGACTGCGCCACGCCTTACACACAGTCTGTGGAAATGCTCAGGTATGGGAGAAAGGTGAGTGACACTGCAGTGAGCGCAGGCTCTGAAAACCAGCGCAGAGAGCTACTGTTGCTGTGCAAACCCTGCCAGAGATTAGAGAGCATTTGTAAGAACTGTAAGGCCTCCCGCTCCAGGCAGCACCATCCTGTATAAGGCCACATTAATGTCAGTCAATAATGAATCAGAATGGGTTTGAATCATTTAAAGCACACACACACACACACACACGCACACACACACACACACACACACACACACACACACACACACACACACACACACACTACTGCTGCAAAGTTATCCAATACCAAACAGCCTAAATACCTACCCCGTTGAGAAAACCATTGGGCAGGGGAAAGATGTGATATCTGTCTGCAGTCCATGTGATGACAGAGAGAACTCAGGGAGAAGGATGAGAGGGGACACTGAGATCCCAGTTCAGCTGGGGATGAGGAGGGGGGCATAATTTCCCCAGCAAGAGTGACAAACGCCACCCAGGGCAGCACTGCCTCATCTGAGTTTACAGAGCTACCGTTAGCCACACAGCACCGCCTCTACTCATCTTAGCATTAGTCACACAGCACAGCCTCTACTCATCTTAGCATTAGCCATACAGCACTGCCTCTACTCATCTGAGTATAGAGAGCTAGCGTTAGCCACACAGCACGGCCTCTACTCATCTGAGTATAGAGAGCTAGCGTTAGCCATACAGCACTGCCTCTACTCAACTGAGTTTAGTGAGCTAGCGTTAGCCACACAGCACCGCCTCTACTCATCTTAGCATTAGTCACACAGCACAGCCTCTACTCATCTTAGCATTAGCCATACAGCACTGCTTCTACTCATCTGAGTATAGAGAGCTAGGGTTAGCCACACAGCACAGCCTCTACTCATCTGAGTATAGAGAGCTAGGGTTAGCCACACAGCACGGCCTCTACTCATCTGAGTATAGAGAGCTAGCGTTAGCCACACAGCACCGCCTCTACTCAACTGAGTTTATTGAGCTACCATTTGGCACAGAGCACTGCCTCTACTCATCTGAGTATAGAGAGCTAGCGTTTGCCACACAACACTGCCTATACTCATCTTAGCATTCGCCACACAGCACTGCCTCTACTCAACTGAGTTTAGTGAGCTAGCGTTAGCCACACAGCACTGCCTACACTCATCTTAGCATTAGTCACACAGCACAGCCTCTACTCATCTTAGCATTAGCCATACAGCACTGCCTCTACTCATCTGAGTATAGAGAGCTAGGGTTAGCCACACAGCACGGCCTCTACTCATCTGAGTATAGAGAGCTAGTGTTAGCCACACAGCACCGCCTCTACTCAACTGAGTTCATTGAGCTACCGTTAGCCACAGAGCACTGCCTCTACTCATCTGAGTATAGAGAGCTAGCGTTAGCCACACAACACTGCCTATACTCATCTTAGCATTAGCCACACAGCACTGCCTCTACTCAACTGAGTTTAGTGAGCTAGCGTTAGCCACACAGAACTGTCTACACTCATCTTAGCATTAGCCACACAGCACTGCCTCTACTCATCTGAGTTTTAGAAAGCTAGCGTTAGCCACACAGCACTGCCTCTACTAATCTTAGCGTTAGCCCCACATCACTGCCTCTACTCATCTTAGCATTAGCCACACATCACTGCCTCTACTCATCTTAGCATTAGCCACACAGCACTGCCTCTACTAATCTTAGCGTTAGCCACACAGCACTGCCTCTACTAATCTTACCATTAGCCACACAGCACTGCCTCTACTCATCTGAGTTTTAGAGAGCTAGCGTTAGCCACACAGCACTGCCTCTACTCATCTTAGCATTAGCCACATAGTACTGCCTTTACTCATCTGAGTTTATCATCTGTTCCTCTGAAGAAAATGAACAGCATTGAGATAACCTATTTTCAAATATATGTCATAATAAATGCTGCAATTCAGGATATATTGGGAAAATATAAAACGGAATGCACAATATGTAGTATATAAAGTATATTGTACATATATTTACTAGTTCTATGATATAGTAGTGTCTTAAATATATTAAATACTCTGCTGTATATTATATCTCTGTACGGCTCCGTTTCCTGCAAAGCTGTTTAATTAAATTTAGCATCTGTTTGATGGACTCTTTAATCATTTCCATTCCATATGGTCCAAGTTGTAGTTTTGTGGGAAAGGAGCGATTCATTATTGATAGTTGACTGAGTAATATATGAGAGGAGGCATGAGATGCTGATTCCCAGGACAGCTCTTTACACGCTGACTGAACCTGAGCTCATTACTACGGCTTCCGTAGAAGAAACTCTATGGGTTAAACCCAAACACTGCAGCACAATGCAAACATATGGACTTATACATAAAATAAGGAATACATCAATTTTATAAATATGAGGAGTTACGGTACAAAACGCATAATCAGGATAAAAGTATCTGCTAAATGCCTAAACGTAAAATGTACATGAAATAATATTAAATAATAAAGAAAAATGTTATGAGGCATATTTTTTACAGCAACATTTTTTAAACAAATATATTGCAGTAATTAATATGTTTGTATTGTAAAGTGATGCATTCTGATGTTTATGAAATATTTTCATTTCTATCCGTATCATTCCTGTTGGCAAGGAGGCTAAGCGCGTGTGTATGTTTGTGTGTGTGTGGGGGGGCGCACAGCTGACATGCAAAGCACTCCCAGGTCCGAGGCTCTGTGATTGGCTGCCTGAGCTCACTGTCTCTGAGCTGCTGCAGAGTGAGTCAGGCTGTCCGCGTGTCGCTACGCTAGCGCTGGAGCCCCTTAAAGCCTCCCAGCCAACACGTGCCTCCCCAGTCACATGACCCCCCCTCCTGCCTGCTGGCTTGCGCACAGGCCGGCTCCATTATGCAGAACTCATTTTTTTATTGTTGCGCTAGTTAAACAAACCCTGCGCACCCAGTCCGCTCAGGTGATAAAAAGGGTTTAAAGTCGTCGGACCTTACACAAACAGACCCAGGGGTCCACCGGGCAAAGTTTACTCTCGCTGGTCGCATGCCGGACATTTCTGCACACCACCCCCCAAAGCCAGCCCCCCCAGGGCCTTAGGAGTTGAGAGCAGGGGGCTAGGGCAAGAGGGAGGGGGGCAGGAGGAGGGCTGGGGGACAGCATAAGCCTAACTCTCCTCTCCAGCCCCAGTTTACGCAGAGAAATACTCAGAAAATGGAAGCAGAGGGTCCTCATGTAGGAGTCCATGAAACCAGCTGTAAAAGTATCACTCCCATGTTTGTTTCGTAACCTCACAAACAGAACGACCGCATAACATCTGTACTGTGTACAGAAACATACGTAACAACGTGGGAAATCGTTTCAGATAAAAGACCTGTTTCTTTTACGGCGTAAATACTCATGTCCGTCACTGACATGGCAGGCGTCAGACTAGGATCATCGAGCAACAGCATCTTAAATCTGCAGGGCGTGATGCATCAGATGGAGAAGGTTAGAGTGAGTCAGAGCAGCTCAACAGTCCTACAGTCCTCCTCCACTCTCTCTCCAGCACATCCCCTTAGTTAAACAGTAAACAAAAATAATCTGCACCGCTTTGTTTGACCCAATAACAGTACCCTCACGCTGCAGTCTTACGGAGGGATCTGGAAAAGAGAGTTAGACAAACACGCTTTCGGACTGTGTGTTCTCTCAGCTGCTCGCATGAGCTACAACAAAGTAGTATGGATCAGCACCGGAAAGGGCTTGTTAGCCACCTCGTCGTCTGAAATGGACTCAGGGCCTGAAACGAGTTGGGGGAGGGGCTAAGGTGTCTAAAACTTTCTCCCTGGGGGTGTAACCCTCCGACTGCTGGCTGCTAGAGCTCCACGTTATGCCATTGCGTAACGTAGGCGACATGTCAATACATTTCCTAAAAAACAGAGTAACTAATGGGCTCAGACAGTTAACTGCAAATGCCTGTACTTTGTAACACCTTTGGCCACCGTTTTACCTCCAGGAACTGGGGAAAGTCCACTGTGACATTCAGAAAACATCATCACGCTGCTCTCAGTTCCTTTCCCTCTGAGGTCAACCCTTGAGTCCGACTGTTTCTCTCATTGAATAACAGGTGCAGAGCGTGGGGGCGGTGTGAGGGACCTGGCAGAATGGGTCAAACACATCCAGCACAGCCACACACAAACAACAAGGTCAGACCTCCCCTCTTCACTTTATTAGTGGCCTGCCCTGCATGAGCCATGAATAGCAGCTTCTGAGGTGGAAGGGCCTTAGTGTAGCAGCTAATGTGGAAGGTTTCCCTTAGTGTAGCAGATTGTAAGGTGGGTTAGCCTTAACACTTGTGAGGCAGCTGAGGTTTAGCATAGCAGCTTGTGTGGTGGGTCAGCCTTAGTGTAGCAGCTTGTGAGGCAGGTGAGCATTAGCATAGTGGCTTGTGTGGTGGGTCAGCCTTAGCATGGCAGCTTGTGAGGCAGGTGAGCATTAGCATAGAGGCTTGTGTGGTGGGTCAGCCTTAGTGTAGCAGCTTGTGAGGCAGGTGAGCCTTAGCATAGCGCCTTGTGATGCGGGCTAGCTTTAGCATAGTGGCTTGTGTGGCAGGTTAGCCTTAGTGCAGCAGCTTGTGAGGCAGGTGAGCATTAGCATACAGGCTTGTGTGGTGGGTCAGCCTTAGTGTAGCAGCTTGTGAGACAGGTGAACATTAGCATACAGGCTTGTGTGGTGGGTCTGCCTTAGCATAGCAGCTTGTGAGGCAGGTGAGCCTTAGCGTAGCGCCTTGTGATGCGGGCTAGCTTTTGCATAGTGGCTTGTGTGGCAGGTTAGCCTTAGTGCAGCTGCTTGTGAGGCAGGTTAGGCTTAGCTGGCTTGGCATGTGTGTATCCATTGGGGGATGTGAAACATTCCTGCCATTGTTCACTGAGAGTAGCAGGTCTCTTTTCCCAGCATTCCCAAGACTTAGCTGAGGCTGCAGATACTTTAACCAGCACGCTATTCAGCTACAACAACAGTAACTTGACAAAAAAATGGTGAGAAAGGGGTCATGCGTCAGTGACTCGTTCAGGAGGAAGTGCAGAGATGGTTCTGAGATGGCGTTGTTCAGGCAGCCCACGCAGGCCATGTCCCTCTCCTTTTCTCCCTTTTTTTCTCCCTTTTCTTTTCAGCGTCCCAGTCACCTGATGCTGGCTGGAGTCCTGGGTGACGCGTTTGGCACGCTTTAATGGAGCCTGCTTCGTTTGCTGAGCCCTGCCTTGGATCGACAATTCTGTTACCATAGGAATAAAGGGGCGGAAGGTCCCCCTGGTGGCCTGGTGCTCTCCACCTGACACCCACACTCTCTAATTGCTCAGTAATGCAATTCCCATAGTCTTTGCCTCAGCTGGTGTGGTCACTCAAAATGGCTGCCACGTATGGTGTGTGCCACACATCGATTGTGGTTGAGGTGAGAATGATGGTTTCTCTCATTGCTGCTTCAGACATGTTCATGATTTTTTAGACCCACTGATGATGTTCTGACCACTCCATCCACACGATGAGTCAATGGGGTCACAGTAAGCTGCTCCGTAGCCAATGAAAGCCAGCCAGCCACTCTGCTTGGGTCCAGGGGTGGTCTTGCGTTCCAATAGCACCACCAATCACCAAGCCTTGTGTCCCAGGCTTACGGCCCATCACTGAGCCTCATGTGAGATGCTTTCACCAATCACTGTACCAATGTTCCAAGCATATGTCTCTCTGCTATAGGCCAGGAGATCACATCCTCCATCTTGGCTCTGTGCTGGCTCAGTCTGTGGACTGCAATGTGAAACAAAGCAGCTGCCGACACCAAGTGTTTCATAGAGACCACAGAGGCTGCTGGGAAGAGGACAGCTCGTGTATATTATTAGTTTATCATTCGTAGAATATTAAGAGTTTTACAATCCTACTACAATTTACAAGAGAAAAGTGGGAAGGCCATTAAATACAATTAAAAGAATAAAAAATAATTTTGATCACGAGGAACATATACCAGGACATAACTCCAGTGCCCTGTGATTGGACCAGGGCCGCACACGCTTACACAGTGCTGTGTGATTGGACCACAGCCGCATACGCTTAAACAGAGCTGTGTGATTGGACCACAGCCGCATACGCTTAAACAGAGCTGTGTGATTGGACCACAGCCGCATACACTTTCACAGAGCTGTGTGATTGGACCACGGCCGCATACGCTTAAACGGTGCTCTGCTATTGGACCACAGCCGCATACACTTAAACGGTGCTCTGTTATTGGACCACAGCCGCATACACTTACACAGTGCTGTGTGATTGGACCACGGCCGCACACGCTTACACAGTGCTGTGTGATTGGACCACGGCCGCACACGCTTACACAGTGCTGTGTGATTGGACCACGGCCGCACACGCTTAAACAGTGCTGTGTGATTGGACCACAGCTGCATACACTTAAACAGTGCTGTGTGATTGGACCAGGGCCGCATACACTTAAACAGTGCTGTGTGATTGGACCACGGCCGCACACTGCTTGTCTCCTTTTCCTGGGGAAATCCAGAATTACAGCTGCGAGGGTGGGGTTCTCTGGGACGCAGCGCTCACAGCCCCCCCTGCGGAAACAGCTGCCAGATGCTGCCCCAGTAAGCCAGGCCAGAGCAATAAAGCAGGTATTCAAACACGGGGGCTTAGTGTCATTCTACAAGTGCAAGTTACTCTACTGGAGCTGTATAGCATAGTGGACTCTACCTTTTAATAAAATGATGACACTGGAGACTGATTGGATCTGACTGACAGCTCAAAAAGGATGTATGCAGACTAACAAACCTAAACAACAAAAATGACTCAGTGGTGAGATCACATGATACTCTGCCCTTCTGTCCCCCCTCACCACACCCTGTTTTTCTGTGCTTTTTGTGGCTTCCTTTCAGTCAGCAGCCAAGCCTTACAGACAAGGAGTGTGGACTGTCTGCAGCCATTAGTGGCTGAAATTCATCGCCCCTCACGGCATAAACCCCAACCAGCATGCCCTCCGACCCAGTCCCTCTGAACCCCGTCACTGCGCCCCCCCCGGCCCCCAGGCCCCGGCTCGATCTCCATGAGCGTCTTATTTATGGCTGAGAGCACCAGGGAGGAGGTGAGGGGTGAGGGGTACCACCCCAGTCTCTCAAAGAGTCACAGTGTCCTCATCGCCACTAACACTGAGAGTAATACCACAGGAATGGTTGAAAAGGTGTCAAACATTGATTTCAGATGGCTTGTTGTAATAACATATAGTTACTTACACAGGCACACATACATACACTGTCTCTTTCTCATAGATACAAACACACACACACACACACACACACACACACACACACACACACATGCACAGCAAATACATAAGCTTCAGACCTCAGTTCAGATCTGGGTGGAAATAGTAGAATAAATCCAGTCAGTTGACAGCTTGGAATACCTGTGATTCTGCTCCACTGTGGGTGAGTATAAGAGCTGATCTGGGATCAGTCTGTCCCTCTAACACATTAGGGACAAAGTAAGCATATGGCCAGGTGAAACCAAAACCTAGATCAGTCCTTGACACAAACACACTGACCTGGGCTTTCACTGAGATGAGACAGCTCTGCTCTGTGTGTTTTTTGTGTTTTGATTCCACTGATTAAGTGCGTACATAATGTGGGTGCCTTGCTGGGGAATCGTCCTGTCGCCCTCATAACCTCGCAAAAGCAGTGAGGAGCAGCTAACGGGTGGAAGTGCAGGTTGGTGTTTAAAACACTTTTGCAGAGAGGGGGAGCGGAATGGGACTGGAGATGCGCACATGAGGAGATGAGTCTCTGGGTCGCATTGGGAGATTCAGCCAGGCGGATGAAAGGACTCTGAGTCACTGCAACCCCCCACCCCCACCCCTGCTTCCTCTCCTTACTCTTCTTCAAATACGCACTCTTTCACATGAACGGCACGACTGTGAATGAAACCCCTTATCACCATGCTGCACCCCCTCTCTGCCCTGGTGGAAAAAAAACACTCCACTAACTGAACTGCAGTCAGACCTGTGTGCTGGTGGCTGGGGCAGGGCTGCCCTGACGCTCAGTGTCAAACAGACCATTCCTCCACTTCCCTTACCACTGACTCAGCTGCTTCAGCTGCTTCAGCTGCACAGAGCTCTCCCTGCTGCACAGGTGTTAGTCACACAGAGATTATACAACAGTTGTGTCCTATAGGATTCCACCTCACACTCGCATCACAGGGAAAAGAGAGCTAAATATATCTTCCCTGAACCAGTATTTTGCTTCACCACCATCCTGGGAGAAAATACAAAGGGGGTAGCTGATATCACACCTCAGTAAGTTCATGCTTTCCACACGGTTGATATGATCTTTTGAAAGGAGAACGTCGACACAAAAATATAAAAGTATGCAGCAGACCTCCATCAACATTTTATACCTTGTGAAACATTGTGTACCAAACAAAACATTGCAGATCGACGCACATTTTTAATCTATACATCAAAGTCTCAAGGTCCTCTCATCTGATGAATACTTAATGCTGTTTCCATGTCAGCACTTTTATTTGAGAGGGTGGGGGGGGTTAGGTTGGAACAGTGGACCAGACTAACTGAACATGGATGGACTCACGTGATTTCAGTCAACCTATGACACCTTTAAAAACCAACCGGTTCATTTCAATACCGTGAGGCCAGTTTGCCTGACCCCCAGGCAATCCCGACCAGCCCAAATCACACTAGCATTAGCACGCAATCCGCTCTCACTCAATCAGGCTATCCGCACCCCTGCTAACGGTAGAGCTAGCATTAGCACACAATCCCACCAGGCCGCTCTCACTCAATCAGGCTATCCGCACCCCTGCTAACGGTAGAGCTAGCATTAGCACACAATCCCACCAGGCCGCTCTCACTCAATCAGGCTATCTGCACCCTTGGAGTTTTTGGTGTAAGGGGTTTTCAGCTCCCCCCTCTGCTGGGAAGCTGAGCTAAACGAATGAGTCAAGTTCGGGGGGGTTAATTCGCTGGCCACCCTAGGAGAGCCAGACGTGTTTTAATCATGGTCTGGATCCTGCCTGCGCGTGGCCTTCGCTCAGTGCTACTCAGGCCATTATGGGAAGGTGCTGAAAAGGCTTCAGGGAGCTGACAGGGGGGCATGGGGTGGACTCTCCCCGCTGGCTGTCTGGGGGTGGAGTGAGCCATATCCTGCTCCTGACACCATCTCCAGCACACTACCCAGAATCACACTCCCATACACCTCTTTCTAATCCCTGCCTTTTCACAAAAGGCACACAATGCAGAGAAAACCAGAATAATATCAACTGTCTGTTCAAAACTTTCAGGGCTATCTTTCTGAAAAGACTGAAGTAAAAAAAAAAAACAAGAAGTGAGACCAACTTCCACTGACTGTTATCTACAGCTTTCATGTTTCCTTTTGAAAGAGGGACAGAGACGCGTCTCACACTTTCTCTGACCTTCCTGACCCGCAGGGTCACTGGCTGGCCTGGCTGAGTGAAGCCCCTCCTCTCTGTTTGTATGGGGGGGAAATTGAGTGATTCTGGATCAATGGTCCAAATGTGTGAAGCAGGAAGACCTCTGAGCACCTGCAGCCTTATGGTTAGAAACCAGGCCTAATCCTGCACACGTAATCCAAAGCACTGCTCACCCCCCCGCCAGTGCTGGGGCTTCGCTGGGTCCCCCAACAACACATAGATCCACTGGGAGGGCAGAGGGTGGGGGGTGCAACCAGTACCCCCTCCTAGAGAAAACATGAATGTGCCCACATTCCAGCTCTAAGGTTTAACTCCTGTTCACTAACCTATGGGAGGAGGGGAGCAAGGAAGAGATGCTAGAGAAGGGACAGAAGGAGAGAGAATGAGTAAAAGAGATGAGAAATGAAGAGGGAGAGAGAGCAAAAGAGAGAGGGAGCAGTGGACTTTTTAAAAAGAGGGCACAGGCGATTTTCTGAGAAAGCGAAATCCAGCTTAGCTGCAGTGGAGAAGTGGCATGGTGGGGGAGAGGTGGCTTGGTGTGTGCCCTTATTACAGAGCTGTGTTTATGCACACATCTGTGTTCATGATATATAACTTGGAGCGGCATAGTCAACTTCCACTGGTGCCTTAATGATGTTACATATGTACTCACTGATCTAGAAGCACGGTTAGCCAGGTCTGCCACTACGGCGCACATTAATCAGGTGGGCGCACTTCTGCTCTCCCACTTTGTGAGTCGCTCTGGATAAGAGTGTCTGCTACAGTACTGCGATGTGATGTAAGGAGAAAGGAGGAAAAGGGAGGCATTAAACTGCGAGAGAGAGCGAAGGGGGAGAGCGAGCGAGAGCGCCAGAGGACTGTGGGCACTGGTGGTTTTTAAGCTCCAGGAGCCTAGCATCACATGTGACATGCAGAGCCCGGCCTGGGACAATAGCCGGAGCTACAGCTGCACGCCACAGCTGCACGCCATAGTGAGAGCAAAACATCTGTCCAGAGTGCCCCCACCCCAACCCCCACTCTGGGAGTCTGTCACTGTGGGACTTGGGGACCAAAATCTTCAGTAATTACCCAAAGATTAGAGCGCAAGACCACGCCAAAATCCTCCTAAATATCCTCTCCAAATCCTGAAACCGTGCGAGCACACTTTCAGCTAAATCCCAGCCATAAATCCATCCTGTAACAAAAAAAGCAAAAAAAGGGGAAAACAATTTCTACCCCCATAAAATATGACTAGGCATAAAAAGGAGAATTGTTGATACAGAAAGCAACTTTCCAGGTTGTGTAGTAACGGCAGAGACCCTTTGAGTGTCGGTTGGTCTGTGGAGAGGACAGTCAGGGGCAAAACAGCCAGGGGCAAAACAGCCAGCTGCACATTGGGTGGGTGGGGGATGGGGGAACTTAGACAGGGGGTCTGAAATGTGTCTCATTAAAAACACTTCTTACCAAAAACACGATATTCCCTTATAGTAGAGGTGAATGTTGAACTGAAATCCAGTGATGCCAGTAACTTCATATGGAAACTTGGTTTTTATTTTGTTGCAAGAACTTGCAAAGAACTCTCACTTTCTCTGACTCAGAATGACTGGCCACAACACATTAACTGCTAACACAATGCAATGAGATTTACAATGATGGAAGGAAACGAGATATCTGAGATAACTGGTATTTGGTAAGACTGTTCAGGGTTCAAGGAAGTGGGGCGAAAGGGTCTGTTTTGACACTCACACTGTCTGCAACCTCACTCAACAGTGTCAAGAGCTGGTTCTCCACGCTTTGCCCTCCCCTGAGGTCTGCAGTGGCACTGATCTGGGGTCAGTTTCGCCCTGTGTGTGTCATCGGGCAGGATCACATTTCAGATGTACAGCTTCAGTTTGGATTACTGAATTACAGTAGGGTATTATAGTCTTAAATGCAGAGTCCTCCGTGCCATTTTTATATGGAAAACCATTAATGAAAACTTGTGGGACAATCTATTTCATGTTACCAAGTTGAAAATAAAAACATATTGGTATCAGTAATTAAAAAAAATAATAATAAAAGGAGAAGAAGAGAATGTAGAGGACTGTGTGTTGGGCATGGCCCTGTCCACCTGTCCTTTTAAAGGGCGAGTGAGGTGACACACAGAGGGCCGATCGCTGGGCACGGTAGGAGATCCCCCACAGGAACTAAACAGCGTGTCACTCTGCTGTACGTCCTGCTCGCACACGCTCATCAGAGACAGCAGGTAAATACCTTCATCTGACCTGTATCAAATAACCAGGGAAGGAGCTCAACACACGGCTCCCATTGCACGCCATTCCTCTCGTTATTAGGTTCCTTCTCTGGTTATTAAAGTGCACTTCCTGGTGGAAAAAACCCAGAACAAGCAGTTTGCTGTGTTGTTAATTTGGCATACTATTTTATCAACAGAGTGACACAGACTTCCATGGAACTTCCATGTTAAAAATCATTTTAGGAAGATGTCAAAGAGCATTTCACACACCAATTAAAAAAATATATATATAGGAGGATTATATGTAGGAATATAGGAATATATATAGGAATATATATATACAGGAGTGACCAGGTCGGGTGCCCCCGCTCGGTCCAGGTTATTATTAATTGCTGTGTTGCCGGGGGAAACAGGGCCAGGAGGAGACCTGGCCCGGCACCATGAAATGTGAGAGCTCTGTACGTAGCGCTCATGTCCTCGTAATGGTCAAATGAGGGTGACTGGGACTGTTTGCATTAATTATCTTATCTCAGGCTTACTAAATCAATACAGTGATAAACCTTTGAAGAAAGGCCTTGGGCAGCCACCGCTCGCCCACATCTTCCCTCTCTCCAAGCGTTACATATTAATAAAAATCTACCTTTGTTAATTCAGAGCGGTCACGTGTGCAGGACATCAGAGAGTACTGAAACGCTCCTCTGAGCCCTATCTTGGGATGGAATTAACAGTCCTGATGGTTTTGCTTTTCTTTTTCTTCCAGAGCCAGACGATGCACTGGATTTACTCTGAGGCTTGAGTGACTAAATAAAATGAGAAAATACAAGAACCTCAAACTGGGGGAAAAAAGGGAAAACAATTACTAAGATCAAATCAAAAGAGAGAGCATGTCCATTGCATTGCCATTAGCCTTTACCATTTGCTGTAGATGCCAGTAGAACTCTATGTGGAACCATTGAAAATCTTTACGGTTTCACAGCATTTTGTTACTGTCCAGCTAAACAATCCAAAAGATTTTCGCCCAGAGAAAATACAGTAAGCAAATTTTTTTCTGCACCACCAAATCACCTCAGTCAGTCAGTCTTAGGCATGAAACCGCTTAATCCGCGCTCGACAAAGGAGCGGGCGTTTGTGCTCTTGATCCATTAAGTAATCCCCACCGGGGGTCTGTCACAGGGCCAAAGGTCAGCCCGCCAGGTTTTTACAGTGCAGTGCCGTTATGCGGGAGCTCCGCCCCCTTCTCGTGTCTGAAGGACAAGTGGCGTGGCGGAAGGTTAGCGATGCGGCATTCCTGTGCTGTCGCTCCATAATCTAACAGTCAGCTGCTTACAGGGTGACCTTACACCACATTCTGCATTTCAATAAGGCTCCACTGTGGCTTAGGGAGCGACTCAGCTGCAGCTGAGAGGAGCTCTTACTCAAGTCCCACCCCCTACCCCCCATCCCTGGACAGGATACTCCTCCACTCCTGCTGGAGGCACTACCCAAGGCAGGTGAGAGCAGCTCTATGCAAATACTTTCAAATTATGAAAATATTTGTTTTTACCAATAATTACCCTGGCTCAGATAGCTAATTAGCTGTACACAGAAATATGAGGGATCGCTCACAGGCCAGGGCAAAACCATTTCAGTTTCATGAAGATACTCGAGACCAGCGTTATGTGGTTATTCCTGAACTCACGTAGATTTTATCCCAAATGTTAGACAGTGCAAATGATTTTGCTAATTTGGCATGAGATCTGCAAACAGGAAACATCCTTATCCCTAAGATTTCACACGTCAGCGGCAAACAAAACGGGAAGACTCCAGGAGACCCGTCCCACTGCCTGACCCAGAGCCCAAGATGGAACACACAGGTGCTGTGGGCATCCAAACGCAGGGTGCTTTACCGCCTGCTCATGGAAATTGTATGTTGTTGTATTTCATCGTTTTGCTCACTGACGCCTGCGGTGGAGGAAGATGGGGGGCAGTGCTCGCCGTGGTAACGACAGATACAGAGAATGTTACGAGTCAAAAGGGCCCGCCGTTATTAGACACTGACCTTTACGGGGCTCCCACTCAAGGTCAGATATGGCGAGGCATGGTGTTTAAAGCACTCTGACTGCCTTTCACAGCACAGCACGCTCAGAGCAGAGCTCCATGAAGAGCTGCTGACATACTGACTGCAGGCCAGTGATGCTGTCGGTCAATGCGACCACCAAGTTTCCCAGCCTATTTAAAAAAAAAAAAAAAAAAGAAAAACAAGGAAGCCAGTATGCAAGTTTCCATATCAAATTGTTTAAGATGTTGCATTTTGACCACAGTTTCAATTTGACAAGCCGCTGTGCCTGATGTGTCAGTATCTCACTGGCTCTGATTTTCCCACACCTTCCTTCCAGGCCCCCACCAGACCCAGCTCAGCTCAGCGGTGTGCCCCCCCCCTCCACACACACACACACACACACACTCACACAAACTGCCTTTTCAAACCGCCACTTCACTTTGCTTTTCTGCTTCCCGCATATTTTGACAGTTGGATCTGTGGAATTCCAAACAGATTGTGGCCTTTTTCTCTGACTCACCGCAACCCCCCACACACCCAGCACCCCCGGCGAATCCTCCGCCACGGTCGCCTGTTTTCACAACCATGTGAAAAGGTTAAGTCCGACTGTGTTTGTTTAACGTACACACGAGGATGGAGGACGGGAAAACAAACCGAACCCGTGGTTCTTTAACCCTTTGTAGGTGTGGGGAGCTGGGTGCGGGCTCCGGGGCTCAGAGGCCTGGCAGCTGTGCTTGTGTTGGGCCCTTTCTGTGGGCCCCATCTCCACAGGTCAGACCCTCCCCACCGGTGCGAGGGGATTGTGTTTTGGGGTGCCATCCATGAATAAAGGGGCCCCATGATCGATCAACTCCACCCCCCCACCCCACCCGGAGGAGGACTCGTCTGACGGGACACTCGGTCGGGGACAGACCGGCGAACTCGATGGCCTTTGCCATGGCGCCATGGGAACCACCCCCTCCCTGCCTCTCTCTCTCTCCCTCCCTCTCTCACTCTATTCTTCTCCCTCTGCATCCCTCTCTCTCAGAGCAGGTGTTTTAAGAAGCGCTCTCCTCCTCTCCAAATATGAGAGGCCCGTAACCCCTGCATGCCTGTGCATAGCATGAGAAGCATCTGTACGCCCCCCTCCAGCCTGGGGAATGAGCGTAAAACACAACTAAAACAGAAGAGCATGTACATTTACCCCACCCAAAATAGACAAGGGCCCGTGAGTGTCCCATTTATAGCCTTGCACCCGCTGCCCAGGCTGTTTAAAGTTTAAACAGTCCCAAGCACACGCTACCAAAGGCCCCGCGTTTCTGCTCTCAAAGAGATGGACAAACTGTACCCTATCAGTGTCCTCACACACACACACACACACACACACACACACACACACACACACACACACACACACACACACACACACACACACACACACACACACACACACACACACACACACACACACACACACACACACACACACACACACACACACACACACACGCACGCACGCACACACACACACACACACACACACACACACACACACACACACACACACACACACACACACACACACACACACACACACATCACACACACACACATACACACACACACACACACACACACACACACACACACACACACACACACACACACACACACACACACACACACACACATTCAGGGGCACGGAGGGACAGGAAACACACTTTCTGTGTGTATGGTGCTGACACACATGCTCGGGGTGAACCTCACGCATATGTTCAGTTGTGCTCCGTCTCATTGGGGCCCATAAGAACCCCTGCAGCAGTGGATCTGTGGAGGCTCAGGTAAGGGAAGGCTGTGCTCTGGATGAGGCTGGTGGGAGGGCAGCCATAAGAATAGATTTGGGCCATGAATGATTCATTAGCCCTCCTATTAGCCAGGGAGGGAGACACAATTCTGCAAGCATGTTTGTAAGTCACACACACACACACACACACACACACACACACACACACACACACACACACACACACACACACACACACACACACACACACACACACACACACACACACACACAGACTCCTGTCCAAAGCTTACATAAACTGAGTTCCCTGAAAGTGTACTCTGAGAGAGGGTGAGCTTCACACTCATCAAAAGCTCACAGGTATAACAGTGCACCCCCGGGGCGACAGCATGCCACCCGCCCTCCCTGGCAGACACGGGTAGAGAACCCCCCCAGCCCTCTCCTGTCCATAAACAGGGAACATCCTCAGACAGAACAGAGTGTTCCCGCGCCAGC
>CM040746.1:40552211-40634711 GCA_022829145.1 Albula goreensis | reverse complement strand
CTCACTGTCAGCGTAAGCATCAGCCATGCCTGCACAGCTTTGGTCCAATAGGGAGAGAGCATGAGAAACAGGGGAATGGCCTCGCCCAGATCCCGAGCTGACAGACTCCTGTCCTGGGGTGTGACGTCATGCATGTTATCCCGTCAGTGACTGAATTGGCTAAATAGCACACACACCTTGCCTTTGAGGCCTAAAGTGGCTGCTGATTGAAAAGAAAACCACTGAAGAAGAATGTGCAGTCGCTGTGTGGTCCTCCAGGCCGTGACTGCGGCAGCCTGGCCCAGGCGTTCCTCTGTGAGAGCGACGGTTTGTGCCGTCTGCTGAAGGTGGAGCTCAGGCCTTCAGGAGAGGGAGCTGCAGTTTGGGCGTGTCTACTCACCAACCGCTTTCGCAAGTCAAACCAAACTGTTTATATTTTCAAAACTGGTCAGTCTGGGATGGGAGGGGCTATGAGGAATGAAAGGGAGTGATGAAACAGCGTTCAGCCGCTCCAGGATGTGTGCTGCGCTAACCTTAAATCACAACGAGGAACTGAGCAGATCAGCAGATCAGCCTCCGAATCCGTTTTTCCCATTCTTACTCAACTGCTGGCATCTTCTCTTCTCACGCAGACACACAATCCCATCTTACAATCAATGGCTAAGCGGGGGGAAAGTTCAGGCTCCAGAGTTCATTAAGAACACTCTGTTTTAAAATGGAGCATCAAACTACCTCCACTGTGCGGTGCTTGGCCTTTTCCTTCTGCTTTTGTGAGTTTAAGTGATCAGAAGGCCGTCCAGGAGCGCATGCTTTTTGACTTTGAAAGGTAAAGACTCAGAGCTTTTCACCATACATAAGAAGCATGACATGCATTACATAATGTCACTATGAGTGCCACAGCTTTTTTAATAATGTTTTTTCTGCTATTTCATGTACTTTGTATAGTCTTTTAACCATTTATGTTTTTTTTTTTACATTTGTAGCTTTTATTCCACTTTTACGCACTTTGTTTTACTTTTCCTTTGGATGTTTGTGTTGCCTTTATCTATGTAATGCACATTGAATTGCTTTTATGTATGAAGTGTGCTATATAAATAAACTTCCTTGCTAACCTATTTGAGACACCAGTAAGAATCAGCTTGAAAAAAAGTCTGCCAATTGGAAAAGGTGAGGCAGACAGGCCCAGAGAAGCGAGTCACTGTACTCTCTATATGAACCCGAGCTGATAGACCTGCAGTAGTGCAGCAGCCTGGCTAATGCTAATGCTACTGTGCCTAAGCATGGCCAGGCGGAGTGGACATGCCCCACGGAGGCTGAAACCAGAAGCTGGCTGGCACTGATTGCTGGTGATCATGACGCAATCAAATCAGGATTAAGGATCTTAACTCCGGCCCTGCCACAGGCCTCCTTTCCCCCATTGACTTAGCGTACCTGGCCGCATACAGCCTGATCATATTGGAAAGACAGTGACGTTGGTGGGGCCCACACACTCTGTAATCTCTGCTAAACCCCAGTGACCCCTGGGATCCAACTCTAAAATGGCTGCAGATTCGGCTGTTGTCCAATCACGACCTGATTCTCTTGTATCAACCAGATCGTCTCCCTGTCATATAAACTCAAATCCCTACTTCATAGATGTCTGCACAGCTCACTCTGGCTTGCACAGCAGAGAGAGAGATAAAATGAAGTCTAGCCAATTTTTTTAATATTACTGTGATATGAATGTGTATAAAAACATATGTTTTGCATTTGATTGTTCAGCCTGTTGAGCTCAGTAAATATTTCTCTCTACAACAACTGTGCTGAATATTCCTGCAATAGTAGTAGTACATTAACTATGTCTGTATGCGCAAAAAGAATTCATTTATGATTCCAAGGACAATTAAAGTCAAAGCCACAAGAATGTGTATGTTTAAGAAAGATTCTAAATTACCAAGAGTACAAGGGTTAATCTTGCAGAAGTTGTGTGATTAAACTCCAAACGCAAATACGTGAGGCAGCGCTTAACAGAGCTGCAGAAAAAGTAAACAGATTGTCACACTTACAGACATTATTGAAGAGTGATGTGCAAAATTAGCATATGTTTATTAGGCTCCTTCATGCATAAAGACAGTTGCACTGCCCCTAGTGGACAGAAATGGTAAGCAGCTTTGAAACACTGGAGATGAGTCCTAGATGGTCACACTAACCTTAATTCACAAGGTAAGCAGATGAGAACCCACTTTGGTTTCCAGTTCTTATTCAACACTTGGCATCTTCACTTCTCACGCAGAAACAAAATCCCATTTCACTCTCCACGGCTAAGCAGGGAAAAGCTCGGGTTAAAGATAGCATGTTCTCTTTTGAAACAGCACCAAACCACTTCCTCTGTGTGGTATTAGGACATTTATTCACCTACAATGCAATTTTGGGTTGCGATGTGGTTTATCAACGTGATTATGTTTGTGTTTTTCATTTTACAATAAAAGCAAACTGTTGGAAATGAACTTGTGTACTCAGTAAATATAGTTCTCACCAACTTATAAAAACACAGGGTGGACTTGGGCCTGGACTGAGAGGTTTGTGTAATACGGTACTCCTGCGGTTTGTCCTCTTTAACAAAAACAAACTCTGGGAAACATACACATTGTGTACAGTGCATATAGTTCTAATCACCTCGTAAAAACACCAGATAATTTTGCGCATGAACCATGCAAGCCCAGGATCAGAGTGCTCCAAAGTTCAGTGCTTTTCATGTTTTCACCATAACGAGTCGTAAAAACTCACCTTGCCATTTCTTTGACTGTCACATGAGTTGTGTGTATTGTTTACAGTGCTGGCCGTGTTTACTGTATACCGAAGGCTCTGGGGGGCTTGTTTACATGTAAAGTGCTGTGCAGCAGAGCCAAAACAATCGCTGTGCGCTCTGAGTGGCGATCGGGCCCGAGGCATGGGGAACACCTGTCTCACAAACACATTAAACGTCAGGATTAAGGCCTCAAATCCTTTTATCGCCACAGTGGACTGCCGTGGTAACAGTGAGCAAAAAAAAAAGGAAAGAAACAGGTGTTTTGGACATGTAACTTTTTTCCTGCTGGGTGAGAGACCCAGAGCCACAGAACACTCTCCCTCTGGTGGCAGGCGGGGGAACACGGCCCAAAATAAAACCAAAAAAAACACACAGCACTGCAGCTCTGCAGCGAGTGGAGCTCGTGACTGAGCGGAGGAAAGGGAAACCTGCTCAAGGTCAAGTGCAGCACGACATGCACCCCCTCCCCTCCCCCCCGCGCCCCTCCCCATCCCACTGATCCTGCGCCTCTCAGCGCGTCCTCTCAGACGTGACTTACGACGTCTTTAGCACCAAGGCATCCCCCAGCTGACAGCCTGTCCGCACTGTGGACCTGACCTTCATCTCCACGGCAACCTTCACTGAGGTGCTGCCAGGCAGAGGGGCAGCTGACTGACCGGCCCGTTTGACCAGCAGAGGGAGAGAAGGAGAGAGAGAGAGAGAGAGAGAGAGAGAGAGAGAGAGAGAGAGAGAGAAAGATGATCAGCTTTTATAACACACGAATGTGACACTGACAAATCCACACACACAACAAGCATATAGACTCATGCAAAGACACACTCCTGTGCACAAACTCACACACACACACACAGAACCACACAGCATACGCTTCTCATGACGGCTGGCCTGTGGTCAGTGCACTTGGCCACGCTCGGTCAGACAGGTATTTATTTATGACAATATCACACACTGCTCTGTCCAGCGTAAATTCCTCTGAACTTAATCCAGCTCTGGTCTTTTTTGTTTACGCTTCTGACTCTCCCTTTGCAGGCAGCCGTTTGGATGTCGCCATGGCAGACTGTTGACGGGTTTTCGGTCTCCTTGGTTTTGTTTTGTGTTTGGTGTGAAGATCAGCGGCTCACCTTCGCCAGGGAAACATTCCTCCCTCACCGGCCTGTTGTGGAGCCGTTATGGAAACCTGAGGAACCGTCTGTCTAAACACCCATAATCCAAAATGCTTTGCACCCTGGGTGACTACCACCCCCCACCCTCACACCGCCCCTCAACTACCGGAAATATATAAATATATAAATAAATAAATAAATAAATAAATAAATAAATAAATAAACAATATTCCATATCGTATGCCTCTGATAGGTGCATACTGCTATGTGAAAAAAATAATAATAATAACGCCTTGAAAAAAAATGATCTACCATTCATATAATATAAAAATGCCCTTGATAAGATATGAGAACATACCCCAGAACAAGCCATATAATACTACATTAAGGAAAACTACTTCAGTGGTAAAATTCAAGCCAAGAAAATGAATATTACAACCACAAAACAAGAGTTCTTTTTGAGTTCTCATTTTATGTTTCTGATGCCTATTAAGACGTGACTATTGGAGTGTGATGCTGCTCTGTATCTCTGAGTTGAAGGGGCCCTGTGTTTGTGCTAGCAGCACTTTGGGATTATGGGGGCACCACGGATAGCTTCAGGGTGGGGAGGGATCGAGCTGTTAAACTGAAACGCTGAAACAGGACACCGCGTGGAAAGGCACTCAAAACAGGCCGAGGGGCTCAGGGGCGGGGGGGAGAGGGCGCAGTGTTAGCGGCCTGAGGTCCATTTGCCCTGGGGAGGTGAAGACGGGGGCTATTTTCTTCACACTTCGGCGCTATGGTTTGCCTGTGCCAATTGCACACAGAGTGATGGGCTCTGGAATCCTGACTGACAGAGAGCAATAACAACCTTCAGCCGCCCATAAGGGATGAGAATACAGGATCACAAGGGCAGCGAAGAAACACATCCCTCCACATTCCCCCCTCACAGCTCTCCATGAGTGATGGGGCAGCAGTCAATACAGGATATACAGATCTGCTCTTTATTGCTTAATGTAATTTATAGGTCTATTTTAAAATCTAGGCTAGTATTATGGTCTCATTAAAACTAGGCCTGTATATTTAAGTTTATCGTGTTGTCCCTGCAAGATGATTGTCTCATAGGTTTGGAGACTACCAAACAGGAGCCACCTGGCACTGCTTCACTCCCTGAACCGGATGGTGAGCACACTCACACTGACAGCATGGTGGTGTAACTTTACTTTCAGGTGAATTACCATGGGCTCCAGCCTATCACAGATACCCTAATGACTTCCTGCAAGGTGTCCATGAGGTTAAATGTTCTGTAAGTTTCACACAGAACCAGTGCCTGTCTCCCAAAGCATGCTGGGAATCAGCTGATCAACACCCTTAGGGCAAATCTCTACCAGTATCAGGATCTATAACAGTAATTAATGCATGCATACAGTTCTCAACACCATTGTACACAGCTGTCAGTTAGCACACACATGCTTCTTGTAGGTACAGACAGTGCAGACCAGTAATTGGCTGAACGTGATGTCATTGGATGTCATTTAGTGCTCTAAATCTTAATCTGATTTGAATGATATGAATGATGACTACAAGAGCTCAGGTTTGTATGTGCTGGTAGCAGAGTGTGTTTGTGGAGCAGCGGTCAATCCTGTAGCTGGGTGTTTGAGTCCTGTAGCTGGGTGTTTGAGTCCTGTAACTGGGTGTTTGAGTCCTGTAACTGGGTGTTTGAGTCCTGTAACTGGGTGTTTGAGTCCTGTAACTGGGTGTTTGAGTCCTGTAACTGGGTGTTTGAGTCCTATTGCCGGGTGTTTGAGTCCTATTGGTGGGTGTTTGAGTTGTGTAGCCGGGTGTTTGAGTCCTGTAGCCGGGGTTTGAGTCCTATTGGTGGGTGTTTGAGTCCTGGTGGGTGTTTGAGTCCTGTAACTGGGTGTTTGAGTCCTGTAACTGGGTGTTTGAGTCCTGTAGCCGGGTGTTTGAGTCCTGTAACTGGGTGTCTGCTGCGATGGGGCAGCGACTTGCTAGGCCTCACAGGAAAGAACAGGGACCAGCATCTCCAGGCCTTTCCCATCCCGCCCTCTGTCATTTCCACCTTTTGTTTGGCACGTTATGGTACTTTTGTGGTTTTGTATTATTATATCTTATTGTGAACTGTTTCTGCATGAATTTGTATTTACACTGGTTAGCACAGTTAGCATACATTAGGGCTTTATTGATACTTCATGGACACTTCCCTGGGCGTGCTGTTAGCCAGGTCTGCTACAGCTGCTCATATCGGCCGGGTGATGGCAGCTCTGCTCCCCCAAAATGTCACTCTGGAACAGAGCACTTGGGAAATGGCAGTACTTTCCCGCTATATGAGAATAGAAGTTTTTGTTGTCAAATAGATATTCAGTCACTTGAATCGGTAGGCCTTCTTTAATTTTATCTTTACTTTTTTATTACAGCACCTGATGGGGAGGGCTGTATACTAGAAGATGTAGACGGTGGAAATGTCATAACATTATTTTAGGAATAGGAAAGAAAACAACTGAAAATTGGATTCCACATTTACCAATTAACTTTTTAGCTGAACCCAGAAAATAAATGATATTTTTTAACCTCAGCAGGAGAAAAGGGCAGAAGAATAATTCTGGCTGCGCCTGCGTCCATTAAGCACCGTTACCCATGATTCCTGCAGAGATGTGATGTGAAAGGAGATGAGAATTTTGATTGGGTATCAGCATCGCTTTTGTGTTTCTGTGTGTGCACATGTGTACGTGTGTTTACTTTGCTTGCCTTTTCTGTGTACGTATGTGTGCGTGTATGCATGTATGTGCATGTGCGTATATGCGTGTGTATGTGCGTGTCTGTGAGCACGTGTGTGCACGTGAACGCTTACATGCGTGTGCATCCAGAGCGCAGTGGCGGGGTGCGGAGGGACAGGCTAACCCAGGGAGATGGCAGCTGACAGGATCTTTATTGAAAGGCCATAACGCAGCCCCCTCCCCTAAGACATACGGCCACTTACTCCTTTTATGGCTGCCGGAATCTGGGAGAAGCATCGGTAAAACGCTGACAGTTCTGAGGAAATGGGGGATCGAGCACAGGAAGGTCAAATCATTCACCAGAGGGGCCAATCTCCCTGTTGCCATGGTCCCCCCCCAACCCCCGACATTGTCCCCTTCACAAACTGACACTCTATAAATGGTACTCTAACTAACACTCAGTGGAGTGGAGCACCTACTCTCACATACACTTACACAATCATATTCACCTGCACTCTCACACACACACACACACACACACACACACACACACCAGTACGCTCTTATTAATCTACACTCTCACAGGCTCACACACACACCTGCATTCCCCTGAAGGTTGGGACGCAGCTCTCTCACAGTGAGTCTGGGCCCTCTCTCATCCCCGTCCTCACTGTGACGCTGGTGGAAAACATGCACCTTCCTCCTCTCCCTCTTTCATCTCCGCCTGCCGCTGCTCACTCATTCTGCTCTGCCTCTCTCAGCTCGCCCTGCTTTCACATGCAAAACGGAATTCCCAGCGCCTCCATCTCAAAGGGTTACTGAAATCAAGCGGAGATCAGTGATATAGTGAGTCTTACATTGTGGGGAGTGATTGAGGGGAACAAGATTGAGTTTCTGTGTGGAATCAGAGAGCTCAGACTGCGTGTGTACATGTTTATTACTGTCTAACTGCTGTGTCTCAGTGCTGCCTGACAGTGTTTGTCACAGGACAGAGTTCTGTGGTTTAACTATATGGGTAAGAGGTCCGCCAGTGAGCAGATTAACATTAAACACATACAGAGACTGCATTTCTGCTCTGTCTGCTTCTCATTGGTCAGTAACACTGGACACCAGTAGACTTCCTCATTGTCTGGTTCTCAATGGTCAGTAACACTGGACACCAGTAAATTTCCACACTGTCTGCTTCTCATTGGTCAGAAATACTGGACACCGGCAAACAGTCAGCCAACAGATGTCACAAGCTGAACAGCCTACTGGTGTGATTGGTCAGAAATGCCTAAAAGGCGGGACCAGGACCATTTCCCTGATTGATCATGACATACTAAATGTAATGTTATATTAATAAATAGTATTTGAATTAAAAATTCACTAACCTTTACAGAAATATGCAGAATCATTTTAGTGCAGTTAAAACTGCATTTACAGTTTCATCTTAAATTGTACTTAAACCAAACCGCTGGAGATTATGGCAGGAAAACCGGTCTGATCCAAAGGAGAAAAACAGTCCTATCAGACCATGTGATCTCACAAACACACAACCCAACAGCTACGCTCGACAGTGCGTGTGGCACACACAGCCCCTTCAGAAAGCCATGCCTAACTCTTGCTCATCGATTTCACGGGTATACCTGAGCTCCGCTCTGGTTATCATTACACGCGTCACAGCTGGGCACTCATGACATATTTCGGCGGCAGAGTTATTTGTAATGAGACGCATGTATGTAACGTCTCATACACGTAAGCAGCGATCGCATTTCAGGTTGTGTTTCCATGCGCGCATGCACTGCAGTCGCAGGCATTAGTGGCGGTATTTTCATCATATGTAACTGCTCTGTGTGACCTCCTCCCCCCCGCCCCACACCCCCACGGTTACTTCATCAAAACCGTCCCATGAAAGGGCGCCGATGACAGTGACACCCCCAGCACTTTTTCATCACTGGCATTCTGGGTTGGTGCTGTTTACAAAAACACACGGCGCGAGGGGGGGGAGTGTGGGGGGTGGGGGAGGTGGTCCTCACAGGGGGTGGGGGAGAGGTGGTCCTCACAGGGGGTGGGGGGTTTGGTCCCCACAGGGGGTGGGGGGTTTTGGTCCTCACAGGGGGTGGGGGGAGGTGGTCCTCACAGGGGGTGGGGGTGGGGGGTGGTCCTCACAGTGGGGTGGGGGGAGGTGGTCCTCACATGGGTTTTGGTCCTCACAGGGGGTAGGGGCAAATGGCTGCTGCCACTTCCAAAAACAATGGAGGGAAATCGGCAGATTCAGGTGAGTGGTTAGGAAAACAAGGCTGGCCTTGAACTCATGCCAGACTGGGCAGGACCACTGCATGTGGACTGGACACCAAACATGTGGGCAGGGGGGCATTGTGGGCGGGGGGGCGTTGTGGGCGGGCTGCGAGCCAAGATATGAGAGCTAAATGTGACGTCCAGCCGCCACATGCCTGACATGGTGAGAGGGTAAAAGAGACGCACCACGTGCCTGCCCTCTTTTTCTCATGGGAGATGGCGGCAAAAACATTCCATGTGAAAATGCTTTCGGGGAAAGTGCCCAGGAACGGAACACATATCCCATGACAGCTACATGTATATCACCATACAGCCAGAATCCTCATACAGATTGAATGTGTGCCCGTCAGACGCTGTTCAAACGCTGTTCAAACGCGCTCTGTTTCTGCGTGAGCGATGAGGGTCCAGGCCAAAAGCAGGCTGCACCAGGTGGGCCTAGGCGGCAGAATCTTGTGAGAATCAACATGTAAACAGTCCCTTCTCTGGTCTCTGACAGCTGCGAGCTCCAAACAGGGGAAGCCGCATCAGCTCAATGTAAACTACGATGCAGAGACTGCTTTCTGTCTCCATTCTTTCCACTGTGATGAAAATGCTGCCGTGCTGCAGGAAGAATGCAGAGGTTTACTTCCAGAGGAGACACGCTTCCTGCGCATTTCGGAGAGGGAGAGTCCACATGCCCAGAGGAAACCCACAAACGGGACACTTTCTCAGACAGCAAGACGCTTCAGTGGCAAAATAATAAGCTATTACTGGGAACCTCTGCTATGTTTAATTGCATTAATCCCGTCCACCCAATACTGAAGTGGGCTCCAATACAAACGGTTTCCTGGATGATGAAACGCTGCCACACGTTTCTGAGACACACACATTATCCCAGACAACTAAGGAGCCATTGTGTCTATCCCCACATTTATTCAGGACCACACACACACACACACACACACACACACACACACACACACACACACAGACACCCTTACAGGACCACACACAGAAATACACACACATATACACACAAACACGCTTTCAGAGGACCACACACACTCACTTTCCCACACTCTTTTACTCATATATAAACACTACCACACTCACACTGAAACTCACACACACTAACACATTCAACCACACACTAACACACCCTCACATGCTCAGCCACACATTAACACTCTTAAGACCCTAACTACACACCCACACACACACACACACACACACAGTCTCACACACACACATACACACACACACACACACCCACACATACACACACTCTCACACACACACACACACACACACACGCACATACACACAGTCTCACACACACGCACACACACACACACACACACACACACACACAGACACACACACACACAGTCTCTCTCACACACCCACACATACACACACAGTCTCTCACACACACCCACACATACACACACAGTCTCTCACACACACACACACACACACACACACACACACAGTGTCACACAGTGTCACACACACACACACACACACACACACACACACACACACACACACACACACACACACACACACACACACACAGACCGTGCTGTCACATGCAGCTCTATCTGAAGCAGGTGTACTGAGCAGCTGTGGGTTTCTCCATCCTCGTGTAGGAGGAGCCATTGTTAAAGCTAAACCGGGGGGGGGGGGTTGCGGGCAGAATCAGCAGACGGCTCCGGCACCACAGCGGCCCGCCAAATACAGCCCTGACTACCACAGCATTCTGGAGGTATCCGCTATTTCTGTGCCTAGTGCCCATCTCACACTGCTATCCAACACTCATACAACACCCTGAGCAGAGATGCTCCAAGAATGACACCCTCTCACACTGTTAAACACACACACAGGCACACGCACGCACACAGACACAGACACAGACACAGGCACACGCACGCACACAGACACAGACACACACACACACACACACACACACACACACACAAACACAAACACACACATGCATCTGCACACACAGGTGCTGTCACAGCAACATCATATCGCAGGAGCCTGACAAAAACAACAGAAAAAAATCGGCAGCGCTCTGAGGCTTGAGGCTGCCAAAAACACTGTATAACCACAGTCTCTTCAGGCTATGGGAGATTAAACAGACTGCCACCAATATTAATGCAGGAGAAATTAAAACATCTCCAAATGCTACTGTATAACAGCCCCCAGCTGGTCACCCACAGTCAGGAGGCAGGGAAAACAGCTCCCTGCCGTTAGGAGATGAGCTCCCCCTAGAGGTGGAAAAGGGAAACCACAACGGCACTTCCTGAAACGTCCAGCAGGGGGAGGTGCTGAATGCATGGGAACCCTTCTGCCTCAGGCCCTGGAGGAAAGCTATTTTTAGACCAGTGAACAGAGAAATGTATTTATAGAGCTCTGGGTTCTGCCACACTGGAAAGAACTGAATTCTGAGGGAGCTGAAGCATCAATGCCCCCTGACAGCCAGCTCTCAGCGGATGCAGGAACCAACACAAACACTCAATATCTGCATTAGTGAAGATCATGCTGTCAGCAAATTGGTGCACTTCTCTCCATGACACCTGAAAAATGACTAGCACTGCACAGTACCAGGTAAACACTTTCATTATGCATCCAAAAGATAATACATTATTTTGTTAGTGCAAACCAAAAGCCAATGCAAGGTTTTCCTTAAAACAAAAGCCTAAAAAATACACATTTCCTTTTTTCTTAACAGCATAGTCACAGCATTGGTGGTGATATTTGGCTTGTAAAACATGAGCTGAGCAGGGGCACATGCAAGCGACAGAAAGCTTTGATTCTTTGTCATTTGCACGGTCTGCACTTCATCTTCATTTTAGCAGTTAGGTGTGACCGCCTCTGCACGCGCTCTGTGCAGACTCTCCCAGTCCCTTTGGCAGGAGAGGATCACCTCAAATGTTCGCACACTTCAGCGTTAGCCGCTGCGCAGCTCCAAACGCAGCATCTGCAGTCCGCGGCTCTGGCGCTGTCAAATAAATAGCATAAATAAGCAAATAAAACGCCTCTGTGCAGAAGACAAGGTCTGTCAGTCTGATCATCAGGTGCATATGAGCCGGCACCGTCCTTCACGGCTCAGACTAAAACATCTTAATCATAAAACACACATTTCATATTTATACTTATGCGCTTCCTTACAGAAATGAAATATTTTGTAATATACTGAATACATAATATTATGTAAATATTTTAAAAACTTCTCAATATATGAACACATATCTTTCAGAAAACCCATGAGTCCATATACATTTACAATGCATTGCAGGATACGCCATCTCTGTAAGGGTTGGCGTTTAGCTTTTTACAACCAGAGAAAATTAGCATCAATACTGTCTGAGGTAATGCAGCTGAAGAGCCCGAATGGAGGAACAGCTGCTTGAGCTGGTGCTGAGCGCCCCCTTGTGGGGAATGAGGGAATAACAAAGGCATCTGCAGTGAGCAAAGCACACCGCGAACCAAAACAGGCCCCGTCTAGCGCACTCAGTGTTCCCCCCGCCGAGGCACTGAACAGATGTGACAGTTATCTCTGTGCCACAGAAACACTGTGTGCTGAGAATATTCACTGATGGGATTCATCACCACTAGATCTAGGTCAAATTATGATTTGAAATACTTTTACCTTCTGAGCCTGGGGTGGGCCAGAAAGGCTGTATCTTCATCTGTTTTTGGATTTCATTCCAGCTTGTGGTCTTAGTCATATCGCCAGCCCACTGACTGATGAGAGCTGGCATTTTAGCTACACTTACTGATAAGCTCATGAATGGGAGCTTAGGGCTGTAACTGTGGTCAGGAATGACACACATCGCTGTGTTTTAGTAGTCTATGAGTGAACCAGTGTGAACCAGTGCTGGTGCAGATAGCTAATTAGCTAACCAGGGCAGAGCAGCCTGTGGAAACAGAGCCTGAATGCACCCAGGCCAGGAGGGGCGCTGTGCACCCCTGCTTTAGACACTGGACCAGTGGACCCCCTGTTAAATTCCACTTAATATCAAGAATGTGAAAATTTCATAAAGTATTTCAAATATTTATCTGACCCTGATCCAAACACCAACAAAAAACACACTGTGAATTACATCAGAGGAATACTGACGCTGCGACAGCTGGATTTCTCTCACTCAATACTGTCCTGCAGGTTTAACTCCAGTCCTGGAGGGCCGCAGTGTCTGCAGGTTTAACTCCAGTCCTGGAGGGCTCAATAACTCCAGTCCTGGAGGGCCTGCAGGTTTAACTCCAGTCCTGGAGGGCCGCAGTGTCTGCAGGTCCAGTCCTAACTAACTCCAGTCCTGGAGCAGGCTGCAGGTTTAACTCCAGTCCTGGAGGGCTGCAGTGTCTGCCGGTTTAACTCAAGTCCTGGAGGGCTGCAGTGTCTGCAGGTTTAACTCCAGTCCTGGAGGGGGCAGTGTCTGCAGGTTTAATTCCAGTTTTTCACTCTGCTGTTCACTGCTCCTCACCTGAGTGCATATCAGGTTACACCTGTGGTGCCTCCAACCTCTCTAAACACTTCTTAAACATTCTTCACACTGTTTAAAAACTTCTCTTCAATTAACCTCTCATTTGACTCAGTCATTCATGGAAACTTAGCGTGTGAGTTTTTCCTGGCCTTTCCTCTAAGCTGTGGCATAGTTGTTTTTAGGCTGTAGTTCAAAGCCTGTGGATTTAACCTGTAGTTTTTTTTTTACCTGTGGTTATCCAAGACGTAGGTAAGGACTTTCTGAGGCCAATTAATTAATCAATTAATTAATTAACATTCTGCAGTTAGTGCAGGGAGAGTGAGTTATTATGACATCATCATGGTATCACGATGGACATCATCTAAAACGAGCAGGCTTACAATTAGCTGCCAATCACTGTATCAACCAATGGAAAGGTTTTGCTCTTTGCAACATGGTAGACCCATCTTTCTGTGTCATAGTAACTCACTCCCCCATCAGTAACCTTAATCAGCAACTACACTGATTCAATTAATCAGGCGTGACCAAAGAACATGATTAATTGATTAGCTGAATCGCTCTGAATCGGCTCAAACAAGCTGCTCTCCAAAGGGTTGGAGCCTCCATGTTTCTTTTTGCTGATATTCCACTGACATACAGTACTAGCTTGGGCACCAATAAGCTCCTAATTTAGTCCTTACTTACATCATTGGTAGCATTTAATCTTTCACTACTAATGAATTCAACTTGTGTTTGTACAGTGACACCTTGTGGATCATGACTGAATTACAGGCTGAATGTATCACAGGTCACATGCACAGGAAAAACTCACAGCTCTCATGTTACAGGCTAGCTACAGGATAAAAACAACCATCCGGACTCTCGCAGCAATTGGCTGAAAACTGTTCTTGGAACCCAAATGGCCGAAAGCAATGTGTTAATGCGTATTCACACGAGTGAACGTCTGAGGGGAGGTATGAATGCATTAGACACTGAACGATCCTCCATAGGGACTGTGAAAGGCCGAATCAGCCAGTGCTCAGGGGTATCACACACAGCGCATGCCCGGGGCGGTCTCTATGGAAACACGTCTCGTAAAAGCAGTCAGCAGTTTGAGGATGACATTTCAGTCGCTCAGAAGCAGCAGTGCACCGTTAGCCAGGGGTCCAGACAGGTGGTCTGTTGGGACAGGCGATGGGACGCTCTTACACAGTCTGTAAACACTCTCCACAGGAGCCTCCCCATACATCCACCTTCATGCATGTCCTCAACCGAAGCATTTTTCCTCCTCCTTCTTCCTTTGTTTTCTTTTGCCAGGTCCTTCAGGAAAAGCGGCACATTCTCATTACCCAGAAGCCTCCTGGCCCCCCGCTGGAGCGGTCCGTCCACATGGCGGGTTGAGTGCAGTCTCACGCAGGACGCCGAGTCGCTCGGTGTGCGCTGTCCCCAGAGCAAGAAGGTGGGGTCAGGTTCCACTAAGAACCAAGCACTCCAGCGACAGTGGCGCTCTCTAGCGGAAGGGGGAGGAGGGCGGGGCTACCACAGACGGGAGCACAGTCAGGTAGTTGGATGGAACGTACCCCCTCTGCGCCCGCGCCTCCACCAGGCTCCACTCCGGATTCCCCCTCTTATCGTGCGGCTCCAGCACTCTGACCGGCTCCCCCGCTCTCAGAGACACCTCATGGCTACTCCGCGCGGTGAAGTCATAGCCCGCAAACACCTGCACAGGGAGAGAGAGAACCGTCAGCAACCAGCAAAATCACATCCCTCAAAAACTCCAGGCTGAGCTTGTAACTCGGGACCTGCAGGCTCAATTCCCCAGTAGGCCACTGTGTACCCGAGAGCGATATACTTCACCTGGATTTCTTCAGCAAATATTCAGCTGTATCAACAGAGAGTGTGGAAAATGCAAACTATGTAAATCACTGGACAGCATCTGTTAAATTATGAAACATATTAGTATTTCATGATGTTGTGTACATACTGTTATGGGCAATCCCTAGTGACCCAACAGCTCCCTCTTGTGGCTAATGTTGGTAAGAACAGTTTCTTGAAAATCAGTTCCACAGAGGAAAAACCAACCTGACAGTGTTTCTAAAATTGGTATCAGGATCACAAAGCTCATGGATCAAAGCCACTGGTAGCCAGAGAGTCATTCGTTCATGATTATTGACCATAATTTTCATACTCTGCCATATGAATGATGACATACGACATTCAAAGGTCAATCAGAAAATCTGTCATACTGTATTATTCACACAGACCCCACTGCACTTACACACACACACACACACACACACATCAATCACACACTTCAATCACACTCCTTCCTCCAGGAAAAAGGAAAAAACACATACAGTGCCTCTAATGTTATTTCCTGTGAGCCATCAGTCACAACACAAATAAATCACCCCGTCTGAAGGCTGTTTTCCGCCCGGCAACAGTATTGACATGAGCTGGAAGCTAATTTCTGATACTCCATTATGGAGTCTACATGTGCTACATGCTCTGTGATTGATGCAGAGGGAGGGGAACTTCATTAGTATCGATTTCCCCGGGGTGGGCCCTCATCTCTGTCTGAAGGAACCCGGCGTGGGGAAGAGCGCCAGTCACTTCCTTCCTCTCTGTCCCTCTGCCCCATCACTTCCCTCAGTCCTCCCACACTGCTTTTGTGTTTTTTTTTTGCCCAAAGCAACCCATTCAGTTTCAGCTGCATCTCACACAGGTTTGATCAGTCCCCCTAGCGACTGATGACAGAGTCGCAAATCATGAGTGCCCTTATAGCTGGAGATCTAATGAACTGGCAGTCTCTATCTTCTCTGAGCCAATCAGAAAGCTTTGCTCTCTACCAGAAGTAGCTATGATAACACGGCGTGAGAGTGACCCACTCACCTGGAAGCATGGCAACGCCATGGTAACAACAGGGTGAGACTCGAATGTCGAGGGCGTGTAGGAGTGGCGCCGTGCCTCGGCCCCGCCCCCAGGTATGGTGAGGTGTGGTGAGGGCGACGGGGGCGGGTTCTGTGTCACCTGATGATAGCGCACCAGCTTCGAGGCTGGCACGTACCCCCTGGGACCTGCGCGGAAAAACACACGGCACACTCACGCCAAGCGACAGCGCTAAGCCAACACTTCACATCCATTCTTAATCAGTGCACTCATCTTACCTTTACACAGGTGACGAGGAAGAACGGCTCAGGTGAAAAAAATACCACTCTACACTTACATCAGCAGAGAGGAGTGGGGAGTAAACAGCACTGACATTATTCAGCCTTTTGGATTTTAGAGCTCCCGCAGTACATTAATGGAGGGGAATGTCTTTGACACTGAGGCCAGACACTTTCCCTTGAGGCCAGGCGAACACATTGTGCAGGGCGTCCTCATAGGTTCCTATAGCTGCTATCATCTGGCAGACCACAGACGAGTCCATCTACTGCCCCTGCACGCGCTAACGTTAGTGACAAGTTTGGAGCTCCCGTGCTGCTACGCTAACCTCTGTGTGTATGCCTCTTTGTTTTAGCACGTTAGCACTGTTTGTAAGTCTCTCATGCTGCTACGATGCTCTCCATGTGAACGCCTGTTTGTGTTAGCACGTTAGCACTGTTTGTTAGTCTCTCATGCTGCTACGATGCTCTCCATGTGAATGCCTGTTTGTTTTAGCACGTTAGCACTGTCTGTAAGTCTCTCATCCTGCTACACTGCTCTCTGTATGTGTTGGGACTTTTAGAGTAGGCAGCCTGAGATAACCTGAGATCTTATTCATGACGTGTCTTAGTGCAGGTGGGGCTGATCTGGGATCAGGTTTCCCCCGTCCGAATCTTTATCGAGTCCTTTATGATCTAAAAGGCAAAACTTTGAAAAGCTTTATGGAGTAGGCCTTGGATCAGCTGCTCGATATCTGCACCTCATCAATGAAACACTAATCATTCATTAATGAGGAATGGGTTGGGTTAAACTAATGGAGATCTGAGGGCGAAGGCTGAAAAGAGGAAGAACACCATCACTAGCGGAAACAATGTGATTCCTCTGTCCAGCATATCAATCCCAGCCTATTCCCCTGTTCCCCTGTGAGATGAAAATGCCCAAACAATGAAAGATCAGTGCTCAAATCATACAGGTGTATGAGAAATGTCTCAGGACACTTCAGACAGCATCATATTATGAGACACTTTCAGACTACGGGTCCCGATTGCTGAGCCTTTATCTTGCCTAGCATGCAGTATGTTAGTGCTAGCACTGTGTGAAAGACAATGTAGGTTGCAGTACCTCCAGCATCCACCAGCCAGCGCCGTCTGTCCCCACGCGTGTCCATCTCGCTCAGGACCCCCACCAGCTCGCCCCGCTGCAGGGTCAGGTCCAGGTCGCGGCTGCCCACCACGTGGCCCGTCAGCTGGTAGATCTTTCCAGAGCCGTGCTTGTCCGTCAGGCTCTTCAGCCGCCTCTGGGAGGAGGGGCTAAGGGGCTGTTGTCATGGAGACATGGCATTTAGAACGCTACAACTCAGTTTCGAGTAAGGTGCTTCAGAACTTCACTCTGATCAGAACAAAACTGCTGGTTATTTAGATGTCAGATGCAGGTGTAGAGTGTAGAGATGTAGGAGTACCCAACATTATCTGTGTACATTTGACCAGGAAAACGACAGAACTAAATTCAAGTGCTAAAAGCAACACTAAGTCTCTAAAACAAGGCCGTTTAAGTAAAGTGAAGAGTTAAAAGGCAGAGCATACGGCAGTGATGAGGGTGCTCCATGAGGACAGATGGAGTCACTGCTTCAGAATGTCTGCTTCAGCGAGTTTGAGATTACGGGTATAACAGACTTCCTTGTGTCCGAGCTCAGAGATCTTGAGATAAGCCTGTACCATCAAAATCACTTCTGTTTTTCCCAGACACCAGACAGTCACTCCACAGATTATTTGCCCAGTAGACACTTAAGTGCTGGCAAATTGCTGATGATAAGGATCTGAGCTGATCCTGTCTGAATTCCCAACAATAAAGAGAGGACATAATAAATGACCAGGAGTGGGAAAGGAGTTGCATATCTGTTTGTAGATTTCACAGCAACGTCTATGGTAATATTTTTCATCATAACATCTTTTCCATGTCCAGACATTTTATCTGTATTTCCTGATAAGATCATTCATGACAGTTTAAGACTGCATGTCTCTCCTTGAAGAAATGTTCACCTGTGGTCCTGTGACTCACTGTACACATGTAGTTGTCTAAATGAGCCCTGGTCAGAAGTGGAAAAGCAAACCTGCCCACACCCACCCACCCACCAGGAGCATAATTACACACCCCTGGTACAGGCTGTGCTGGACTCCGCTCTTAGGGAAGCAATGCAGAGTTCTATAACCTACATACTCAACCATAAGAGAGACGTACAATGATCCAATGTCAAATTTGTACCAATGCAAATGACTGCTACTGAACAATGATACTCGTGAATTAATTTCCAAAGGTTTGGCTCACAGTGATCCACGCTTATGAAAGTGCATGTCTCTGTGGTGAGATCACTAGGGTGGGTCAGCCGCACTTATCTGACAGTAACTGCGGTTACCCTGGTACAGCGTGACTGGGATACCAAAACTACACTGTGTTTGCATTGTTCGCCCCTGGCGATGCATTGCTAGGCAACGATGCGCTCAAGCTGGACTGCGTCGGGGCGCGACCTGCACAATGGGGGCATTCAGCTCTTCCTGCAGGCTCTGGCACAGGCCCTCCAGTGTCTTCGCCCCCTCCAGAACCGAGCCCTCCGCCCATTCCCAGAATGCACCAGCCTCCAGGTTGTTGTGCGGGAGCTGCAGAAAACAAGGAGAAAGGCTGAGAATCAGGGCTCCGCTGGGCTGGTCAGCCTCATGGCCGTTGTCAGATCGGGCGCCTGTCTCTGGGTAGAGTTGGGGCGATATAAAGGAATTCTCTGCATTTTTTGGGAAGGTGTAACATGCCTGACGATCGCTGAAGTGAATTATAATAGCTCAATGCCTGCATTACCGGTCTGTCTTATTATACATTACAAACACTGATATGATAATGGCTATAAATAGCACTGACTCACTTGCATTTCATTTATAACTTTGTCTGTCAAGAGAAATTAAAATGGGAACCTCCACCCTGCGGTGTAAAAAAAGGACAGAGTGAGACAGCACCACTCGCAGTCATTGGACAGAGTGAGGCAGCACCACTCACAGTCATTGGACAGAGTGAGGCAGCACCACTCACAGTCATTGGACAGAGTGAGGCAGCACCACTCACAGTCATTGGACAGACTGAGGCAGCATCACTCACAGTCATTGGACAAAAACATCACCACTGAGCTGAGCTGCAGAGAACCCCTCAGAATCAAACTAAGTTGGGAAGAACCCTGTCTTATTGAGATTAACTACCAAAAAAGGCGATGGAGTGCTTAAGTATAACAACATATAAGCATGAACCAAAACCTGTGGGGAAATATTCCAGTTGACTGTAATTCTAACCATATATCTGTAATTCTCATTACTTTTTCATTAAACCTTGCCTTTTTGATCAAGTATTAACTAAGAACCTGGCGTCGATAAGACTATAATTCGATATTCTACTTCATAGATATCGGCCTGCATCTCTCAGCTTCGCATTCACTGTACCTCCATTTCCAGTGACCTGACCTAACCTTCAGGTTCATAACTATGAGGGTAATTGTTATGATGTGAACCTCTAAGGTGCACCATGCATGCACCTTAGAGTTATGTGCTGACTGATCAACCAAACCTGTTGTGAACCAGGAAGCAGAATACAGAATTACGAGAACAGAAAACAGAAATGACAGACGAAGCCAAAATTGTCAGCGTGCTCCTTGTTGTACCTGTGTGAGAGTGCATGGCTCTCGTTCACCTGTCCTACCTGTGTGAGAGTGCGTGGTTCTCGTTCACCTGTCCTACCTGTGTGAGAGTGCATGGCTCTCATTCACCTGTCCTACCTGTGTGAGAGTGCGTGGTTCTCATTCACCTGTCCTACCTGTGTGAGAGTGCGTGGCTCTCGTTCACCTGTCCTACCTGTGTGGGAGCGCTTGTCTCTCATACATGAATCCACAGCCACATAGACGCTGACCCTGCCCTAGCGTGGAAGTCATCATTTACTCAACAATGGCACAACCAAAGCAATACAGAATTACGGCTTCTCAGCATCAAGCTCTCCAATCCCCCCCCCCCCCCAGGTACCTGCTGCATGTACCCGGCGGTGAGCTGTTCCACGTCGGCCGCCAGATCGCGGTGCAGGCAGCTGAAGGCCCCCAGCACCCCCCAGAGTAGCTGCATGGCGGTGCCGTTAAACTGCGGCAGCTCGTTCAGCAGCAGGGTGTTGATGGTGCGGTAGGTGTTGGCCACCGCCTGCTCCTCGTAGCTGAGCGCGGGCTTCTCCTCGATCAGCTCGTAGTCAAACAGCTTGTCCAGGCGCTTGCGGATCAGGTTACGTGGGCCAGCCAGCAACTCTCTCAGAGCACACAGCGGCTTGAACACCAGCGCCTGCAGCCTGCGCTCCTGCATTACACAGACAGGGGGCGCCAAAGAAATCAGCACTGCTACATGGCTAAAGGCCTGAAGGATAACTGAGAGAGGCAGAAATTCTGCATACAGGAGCCTCTGGGTGACTCATGAAGAGAGACACACGCTTGTGAGGAAGGCATTAGCAGTTCTTGGATTGGGAAAAATGGGTAATCTAGCCATTAACCTTGAAGTGAAAGGGGTGTAGGCAAAGCTCACTGATACTCACAAACGTTGGGTATATCCACTGCCGCAGGGCTGTTGTGATCTCCTTGTAGCACACAGCCACTCTCTCACTGTCCATATCCAGATCCCGCTCCTCGGGCCTGCAGCCAATGAACTTCTGCACAGGACAGGAGGAGGCGGGGTTATCATAAAAAAACCATTGCTATTGGCTAAAGCAGATTCACTCATGTCAGACTTAACAGAAATGAAATTTATTGCAATATGTTGAAATACAATATTTTATGACAGTCAGGAAGGTACTGCAACACTTTATAGTATATTTGCAAATACACAAAAAATCAGTTTTTTCATATTATAAAACATTTTTGTTCTTATAATACACATCACAAACTCTATCACTAAGTCTGTATTTTGCTGTATATTCCATGGATTTGAAGGGGGGCCAGCTACATGTTTGGTGCAATTCAGAAATGAGGGTAATGCGACAACCATGAAATACTCGCTTCGGTTTCCATTAAAATGTGTCCCAAGATTATCTGCTAAATGAGTCACAACAACGGTTTCCAGACCAACACACCAAGAACTAATGGAGCAATGGAAGCCACCACAGCAAAACTGCCCTGGATGTGGCCTGTTAGCGTTACATATGGGGCCTGCTCGATTGCATGCAGGACTGTAAACAGTGACTTTGCTAAAGCACTTCTGAAATGGTATCGAACCTGCAGCAGAACCTGAATTTCCCCAAAACTGAGCACTCTGGGCCTCTCCCCAGAGCGGTGTGGAAACTGTCGATCGGAATCACTGGGCTGAACTCGAAAGCCGGTTCATTATTGATTTTGGCAAGGGCCCTTTTTTCCAAAGCGGCCCTTTTGACCTCAGGGACAACCTGTTTTTACCGATAAAACCAGCTCACAGCTAGAAGCATTGGTTCTGGAGAAACTGGACCGTGCTTTAATTAAACATTAACACTGTTTAAAGACTGAAGTGATTTCAAAGTGCTAACATTCTGAACATGTTATGTGTGTGCGTGTGCTTGTGCGTGCGTGTGTGTGTGTGTGTGTGTGTGTGTGTGTGTGTGTGTGTGTGTGCTTGTGCGTGTGTCTGTGTGAGCACTTGCGCTGGAATGACCTGCTTAAAACGTACATAGTCCACTGTTCAGTTTAACTTGTCTGACTGCTTACTGCCTGCTTTGATCCCTGCGATGAACTGTACATTCATTTACCCAAACTGCTGTCTGCAATAAAACCAACACCCACACTGAAAGAAAGCGCAACACAACATACATTTATTTCCCCGAGGGCAGAAAAAGGGAAACCACTTTCATTAATCTGAAATGTTTTGGAATGTCAAACATGTCAGAAATTGTGTTCATGTATCCATATATTTCTCAGAGACAGAGCAGGAAGACACTGTTCATCTAGCACATACCTTTCTGGCTGATTTTATTTTAGATACCTGACCTAATAACAGAAATTAAAAATGAAAAGAATCTCATACATATGAGACGAGGAGGAGCTGACCTGCAGATGCCCCAGGTAGGTTGCCATGTTTTCATGTAGGTCTATGATTCCCCTCTCCAGGACATAGAAAAACCCCTCCAACGCATCAAACTCCTCATCTTTCAGCTGCGATAAGATAACAATGCCAGTGGTCAATCACAGCGGATATCGAACACACAGAATATCGTCCTTAAAAAAACCTTAAAAAATGCTTGTGTAATCAGTCATGTGCTGTCAGTGTTTCCACAGCTTGGTCACACAGATGAAATGCATTAAAAGCAGTCGCAGAAATAGCAGACACATTCATTCGCTGCTAAATTTTTGCTGATTATTATTTTTTGAATGGGAAACTCATGAAGCTGCAGTCCTGGAGACCGCACAGGGCATGCAGAACAGCGACCCAGGAAGCAGCAGTCAGTGCATGCGATCACATTTCAGGGTGCAGTCACTACAGACGCACAGCGGTGGGGATACCTTTGGGACCATGCCCGTCTCGTGCTTGATGGCCTGGCTCAGACGAGCCGTCTTCTTGGCGATGCTGTGCCCGTTAAGCCTGTTGATCTTGTCCTTTATCGTGAGCGTCTCCGTTTTCTTGTACTTGTCGGCTGTGAAAGCAAACAGGAGAGCTTTTTTTTATTTCATCCACCACCCTGCTGTCCTTCGCAGATCGGTATGGCATTCACATTAGCTAAATCACCCTGAGTAGGCCTTTGGCCAACAGATGACAATTAATCATTGTTTCCGCGAGATGTCCGTATCCTAGCAACGAGCAGTCATGAGTTATGTGTGGAGCATGGCAACCCTTTCAATGCAGCGGGCAGTCTTTCAAAACTGACACAGAGAAATAATCTGTTAATATTTCACCAAAGTTTTTTATTTAGCACACACATAAAACATATGGAGAGAGTGCCATAAAAAGTATGACTGTGCACCACTTCCTGTGCACTTCCACTGACTTAAACTACAGAGAGGACACATTGCTTTGAATTCAGTCCTGCTACTGTCCCCGGATGTCACAGAAACAGGAAGTGAAGTCACAGAATTGTCTCACCTCAACTCCATTCAACAAAAAAATGACTGTGATTTTTGTGAAGTTATGTCGCTGAACTTGAGTACAACCTGGACAAACCAGTTTAGACAGTCACAGTTCACTGATTCTCAAGACGTAAAATTCGACACGTATGCGATAGCTTTGCGGAAGTGCGTTGACATTTCAGCTCTGGAAGGGACTCTGTGCTGATGGGTCATGTGACTCCCCTCACATTTCGGAGCTTTACGCCATGCCCATCCACACACTGCACCATAAGAAAGCCCATAAAACACTGAGGACAAACCTGAAAACATCCAATCCGCCATATTATTTAAAGAATGATGAGATCCTCAAATAGAAATCATATGTAATACACAGTAAACTGGTAAAAATCAAATGAGTATGGTAAGAATGAGTCAGTAAAAGTTAACATCACAAAAAACACAGAATACATTGCAGAACTGAAAAAAGAACAGAAAAGACCCAGATATCATCATCACATCAGAGACTTTGTGTCTTTGTATCCCATAATAATACATGTATTGAAGCATTGCCAATACACAGGCAAATATACAATCACTCTATATAAGTACCAAACTCAAAAAATATTTACTGTATGTATCCGAGTATAGTTCTTATTATGGTTGATTAATCATTTCATTTACTGGGGCACAACAAATTATTACAAATATCATTACTATTCGGTAATCGGGCCCTGCCTCCTACTCCTCACCCTGTTGTTATTGTCACCAGTTCCTGTCACTGAGCTCCTCCCATTGGACAGCCCTGCTCTTCCCTTCCTCAGCCTGGAGAACCAACCGCAATGCCAACAGCAGCGGCCTAAGTACCAGGCCGGCCCATCTGAGGGGAATTCTAATCAGCCCAGGTACAGGCCATTACCCTCAATCAGGCCAATTATCAAAAGCACAGCCTGTCAGGATACTGGAGGATTTTGATTTTTTTTTTTTACTTGGGTTTCTGATGTTGGCTGTTGCGGGTTTAGTGTTGTACTTTTAAAGTGTTTCTGATGGAGTTTTGTTGTGTTTTCCCCTTAAAGGTGTTCATAAAATGCCCTTGGCCTTTTTTGTCCCAGTTTTTGTGCAGTTTTCCTTTTACTCGCTGTGGCTCAGTGGCCACGCCTGCCACGCCCGCCACTGAGCCACAGTGTGTACACAGACAGACACACGGACAGCTGAGGGCAGATTCCGGGCCTCACCGACTTCGCGGAAGCGCTTGTACTCATTGATCCTGCAGTTGATGTCGACAGCAGCGCGGGCGGTCTCCTGCAGGATGGGGTAGGCTGGGTGCTGGGGGTCAGTGTGTTTCTGGATGGTCTGCAGCAGCATGGGGTAGCGGGCGATCCTCTGCACCGGCATCACCAGGAAGAAGGTCAGGGACGTGCCGTTGACCTCAGGCCTGCAGGGGCAAAGAGCAACAGAGAGCAACCAGTTAAATACTGAAACTCATGAGAAAGAACCAGACACTGCAGGCCTGCTCTTCTGCTCTGGAGAGCACAGGGGCAGAATGGCCTATTTTTATCACAAAACATTCTTACGGTTCTCATCTTCTCATGAATGACTTTAAAAGACATCAATCTAGTCAGAATTCCTCACGACCCTCTGGATCAGAGTTCCTGAACCGGCGATCGAACCATTCTCGCGCAACAGAGATTCTCTGTAAGTGTGGTTTGACCATGACAGGGTGAACTTACGCTGAGGTCTTGACGACTTTCACAATCTCATTCCAAAGGGCCTCCTTCTGCTTGTAGCTGTTCTCCTGGGCCGTGATGTTGTTGTAGTTAGCCAGATACTCCTTGTAAGCCATCTCCATGTCGGCAGTGAGGCCAAGGAAGGCATCGCCTGCAAAAACAGCATCACATATTACAGTAGTTCTCTTATCAAGAGCGGGGAGGGAGAATGGAAGTTTCTCATGAACAATATGAGTGACAGGGCCAGACCCGACTAACAACATTCACACACCAGTGAGAATACATGTTCATCACTAAAATACTTATTCCAGTTAACTATGATCACCACCAACCAAAATGCAAATCGTGAGTACAAGAAATACTTCCATAGTAAACGCTACTGGGAAAAACAATAAGAAATAAGAGAATACTACAAAATACTCATAACCACAAGGATAAAATAAAATATATATATATATTAGTAGATCATACATATTAATATGCACTTATCTTGATGACATTTATGACAGCATGAACAGCAATTACATTTTACTGTGACTGCAAAGGTCTCCTCATACCTCTGCATGGTTTCATTTCAGCACTTCATAAAGAGGGAGTGAAGTGCCATGAGAATGTCTTTATAATGCTGAATAATCACCCAGGAGTTAAACAGCATATCTGCTCATTTTAAAGGCTCATTAGATGCACTCTGATATCTGTCAGCTGTGTCCTGTAGTTTGAAAATGGCACTGATACCTATGTTCCTCTAACTGTAGCTTTACTGTGTGCAAAGTTAATGTGCAAGTCAGAGGGCATTGCTTCTGCAGCTCGTTCTACAAACTCCTCTATCAGGACTCTGCTCCCCTTTTTCATGTACTGTATTTCTCCGGAGTAAAATCAGGAAGCAGGTTTGGAGGAGTGGGCCTGTATGGCCCCTAAATACACAAACACAGACACTACGGAGGGAAATCTCACCACACGGCTGAAGCTCGCCTGGATCAGCACTAGTGAGTTCAGTTTGTTGCAGAGTGAAGCCTAAGCTCACTATGAACCTGAATAATTCCTCACCCAATGTGGTGGGACTTCATCCAGCCCCCAGGAATGCACTTTGGCACTGGAGACATGATCAGTGACTTCTGCTAATCTACAAATCCCAAACATCAGCACCAGCCTGAAATGATAAGCCACCATAACCAACCAGATCCACTGTCAGAAACCTGCTGAAACCAATCAGATTGCGACAGGCCCGGCACAGAGAAGTTAAATGCGTGCAGATAGCCAATCAGAGTCTAAGAAGAGTGGAATCCAGGCCGAGCAGAGAGGAGCAGAGGTGCTGTTGACACACCAGTAGGGGGTAGACTGAATGGAAAATCGATTCCCCCTCTCTCTCAGCGCATTAAAACCTGGGCCTTGATGCAATGTCATTAGAGACCCCATGGCACTTGTGACAGAGCACAGCGGTTTTTCCACCGCCGTTCACGCCAGCCCCGTTACTCTGCTCTCATTATCCTGCCCATCTAACCGTCCCCTCCTGTTAATGTGTAAAATTCGTCTTCCTCGCTCAATCTCGGCTGATGTGAGGTGAGCATCCTGGCGCTAAATGACTGCCATGCATCACCCACGTGGAAGCTACGCTGTTAACAGAGCCCGAGGCATGGCCTCCATTTTCCCTGCAAAACACGCAGACATCCATCCGTTAAGACATGCTGTGGGCTGATAAAAAAAACCATTTATAATCAGGGACAGTAGAATAGTCTTCATTTCATCCATTTAAAGACAAAGAGGTCGCTAAACTGTCTGAAACTCAGTTATCCATAGAATGTATGTTCAAGTACCACGGCTAGCAAAGTAGGATAGCTTAAGGGCATTACATTACAGCCATTTATCAGATGGTCTTATCTACAGTGACTTAAAGACTGGGTAAACATGGCTGTATCTATCTAGGTAATGTGAGCAACAGTGCCAGACATGGCTAACCATGTTTCCAGACCAGCAGGTATATATGTGGAATCACTTAAGCATCAGTTTAAGTCAGTTATGCTGCTCCCAGCTGGTTGTGCTACTTACTCCAAGATGGTTAAGCTACTCCGCGTTCGACAATAATTATTAATACATGAATGATGAGCTGAAACTATAAAATTCTGAAAGACTGTGGCCCGGTGAACACATGCTGAATCCTGAAAAGCACGTATGATTACTGTATGTACCTGAGGTGTCCAGGGCCTGTATACATACACTCGCACTGAAAGCGCACTGGTCTGGGATCAGGTTTGCCATTTAGCAGAAATGGATAAGGTTGGGGTATGGACAGGAGGAACCTGATCCCAGATCAGTACTCCAGCTCAGAAAACACTTCCCATGCCTACAACTTCTGCAAAATCAATAAACACTGAAGCAGACTTCCTGGCACACACAAGTTTTTTGTGCTTTTGTAAAATATACACACAGTGCAATAAACACATAGAAAAGAGTTTGCAGAAGTTAAGATTTGCATCTTTTTATTGAAAATTCTGTATGACAGGGAGAGATTACTCCCTGCCGCAGTCCACAGGCCAAACTGGAGGAGCACTAAAGCAGATGGCGCAGGTCGCCATGAGGGCGTTTTGTACACAGCATGGAGGATTCAGAGACCAGAAACCTGATCCTCCACCATGCTGTATCAGTGTGGGCCTGGCTGTTTGTGTGAAATCAGTGCTTTCAACAATAACGGACACTTACAGCCACACACTCTGAATCTATAAAGCACAAAGGTACAATTTATGCACAGAAATGGGCTTGCAGCAGTCATGTTTTTCTTTTCTATTTCTAAGTACTGAACCAAGGGGTCATATGACTGCCAGCGATATAAATATATTTTACCCACTGCGGCACGTCTGTTTCCTCCAGAACTCAGTACAGCCTTAGGAAGGAAGACCAGGTGAACTTGAGGCCCGCAGAGAGAATGGAGGAATTTGGGGGTACTCACTGAGAGAATGGAGGAATTTGGGGTACTCACTGAGAGAATGGAGGAATTAGGGTACTCACAGAGAGAATGGAGGAATTTGGGGTACTCACAGAAAGAATGGAGGGATTTGGGGTACTCACAGAAAGAATGGAGGGATTTGGGGTACTCAGAGAGAATGGAGGAATTTGGGGTACTCACAGAAAGAATGGAGGGATTTGGGGTACTCAGAGAGAATGGAGGAATTTGGGTACTCACAGAGAGAATGGAGGAATTGGGGTACTCACAGAGAGAATGGAGGAATTTGGGGTACTCACTGAGAAAATGGAGGAATTTGGGGTACTCACAGAGAGAATGGAGGAATTGGGGTACTCACAGAGAGAATGGAGGAAGCTGGGGTACTCACAGAGAGAATGGAGGAATTTGGGGTACTCACAGAGAGAATGGAGGAATTTGGGGTACTCACAGAGAGAATGGAGGAATTTGGGGTCTGAGGAGGGGGTTTGGTCTAGCAGACTCAGCAGACGGCTGGACACGTTGATCACCTCCTCAATGTGCTGGAACATGGCCTCCAGGTTTGGTGGTGGCGACTGCATGGAGGGGGAAGGATTCTTAATTTTACTATTTTTTTGTAGCACATTTTTACTACATCACATTTTATTCTTATATAGAACACATGCTGCAAATTAATTGTAAGAAATGTGTTACATAAATACAGTTATTACTGATCAGCTTTTGTTGATAACATTAGTGTTTCTGAAAGTAGTAATAAGATTAATAACAGTGACAGGAGGAACACACATTAGAAGTAATGCAAATACATGATATTATTTGGCGATAGAAATTCTAATGTTTCCTATTTCAAAATTATAACATCTGAAGATAGAAGCCTGTGGCCCAAATGTCATACAAGATCTCTTTAATGCAACCTTATTTATCCAATTACAGTTAAATTAATTGTAATTAATAACTTAATGATTCTACACTCTTGTTTCAGCATTCCAAAATGGCTGCCATGCATCTCCTGGGTGTCACCCATCTGGGAAATGCAGGGCAGCCTTTTTGGAATGATACACATCGGTGGTGGCTGAGATGACCTCCCCCGCTTCCTGTAAAGAGCTTTCAGATTATGAAATGGTGTTATCTGTTCAAGTGGTTTGTGCTAACACTTCTTGCCCCAGGGGAGTTAACCTTAGACTGAGATGCTGGACACATACAGACTAAACTGGAAGTAGGAGATGAGAATAAAAATATAGATATATCAAGTTTACCCTCCCGACCTCTGTTTACACTCCCTCTCCTGTAAGGCTACTGCTCATTTCCTCAGTACTGGACCAACTTTCAGAAACCAGATAAAATTTCAGAAGCCAGAGTTCACAGAAGTGAACCTGATGAGTCACTGAACCTAATGAGTCATGTTAATGCTACCATATCATCATTTTTATTTTTGTCTTACATAGTCTTGTGGTTTTTGCAGTAAGGCCAGCGAATGGGCCAGGGCAGACTAAGTGACTACCATGGGCGGGGCAGATCATCAGTTTTTATTTTTGTCTTACATAGTCTTGTGGACTGCAGCAGTTTGCAGACTGCAGCAGTGAGAGAGTTAAGGCCAGCGAATGGGCCAGGGCAGACTGCAGCAGTGAGAGAGTAAGGCCAGCGAATGGGCCGGGGCAGACTGCAGCAGTGAGAGAGTAAGGCCAGCGAATGGGCCGGGGCAGACTGCAGCAGTGAGAGAGTAAGGCCAGCGAATGGGCCGGGGCAGACTGCAGCAGTGAGAGAGTAAGGCCAGCGAATGGGCCGGGGCAGACTGCAGCAGTGAGAGAGTAAGGCCAGCGAATGGGCCGATTGGGGGGCAGACTGCAGCAGTGAGAGAGCAAGGCAGTGAGAGAGTAAGGCCAGCGAATGGGCCGGGGCAGACTGCAGCAGTGAGACTGCAGCAGAGTGACAGAGTAAGGCCAGTGAATGGGCCGGGCAGACTGCAGCAGTGAATAAGGGCGATTGGGCTGGGGCAGACTGAGCAGTGACAGAGTAAGGCCTGAATTTGAGACTGTATTCTGCTCTTAATGCTATCTTCCCTTGCCACAGGAATGGCAGTGAGGCTCCACCTGGACACTTAAATAAATTCATAAATAAAATACATATAGGCAATAGTAAAATGGTACAATCACTCAGGTGTGCGCTTCACCTTGGCAGTAGTTGAGGTGAGTTTCCCCCAATCAATGAAAAATGCCATCATTATTATTACTGTGAGTATAACAGGTGAGTGTATCAGGTGAGAGACAGTTTACCTGGAGTCTCTGCAGGTTGCTCCTGATGGTGACAGTGCTGAGCTGCAGGTTTCTCAGGTAGTTCCTCTCAGTGCCCACCAGCTCCTCGATGGCCAGGAACTGCTTCTGCGCGGCCTTCTCCCTGGCGGCGGCCACCTCCGCCTCGGCCCTCCGCGCCTCCTCTGCAGCCTTCTCAGCACTCACCTCCTCCTCCTCCTCTTCCTCATCCTCCACTCTTTTCTCCACTTTCACCTCCTCCTTTTCTTCGGCCTCCTCCTCTTCCTCCTCCTCCTCCACCTTCGCCGCTTCTGTCTCCACCTTCACCTCCACTGGGGTCCGCACCCTCTCTCTGGGACCCGGCAGGGGAAGAGGCGTGTCCCTCGCCTTAGCAACACTCTCCATGGTGGGGCTGTCTGTTGGGGAAACGGGGGCAGGATGCCATGTTAGCCCCAGCCTCTCCGGCCTGGGAGAGGGCCCTGTGCTCACAGCCTGGCCAAAGCAGTGCAGCTCAGTGCAATAAACCCGTCATCTCTTTAGGACATAACCCATAGTTTCACACCAAACACATAAACACAGTGCAAACTTCTCCAGGAAGAAGGTGGCAATTCAAACATAAACTACACTGAGCGGTGTAAAGCACCGTCTGTGAATCTGACCACAGTCTGACCTGCCTCCCTGCCCTGTCCCCGAGCAGGGGACGGCTGCCGATAGTAACTGTTGTTTCCCAAGCAGTAAGTCAGGAGTGCCACCAGATCTCTCGAAACATCTGGGCTCTGTGTCTGTGCTAGAGCTAGACAGCAAGAGCCAATACAGTAATTGCAAACAAAATGCATAAGAACTGTCACTATCTTGCATGACCACCTTTATATCTTTTCTTGCAGGAATCAAACTGTAGTGTACGTGGCACATGTAGTTTATGCTACATGTTGGCAGAGGCTAAGTTACTCTGGTACACAGAGCCAAATTACAGACACTGGTCAGTGAGAGAGAGACTGAACGGCAGATTTTAGGGAGGGTGGGTGGGGGTGAGGGGTGGTCAGTTAGAGGGGGAGGTTGGGAGGGTGGAGAGCTCAGCATTGTTGCCTGTCCTCTGATGTGGAACACCATTTGTGCGAAACAAATGGCCCTAAGAGGCAAAAACCTGTCAGAGCTGTTGTTGTTGTTGTGGAAAGTCTGAAAGAGTAGTTTCACTCTTGAAAATCCCCAAATGATCATTGTCCTCCCATCTGAAATGCAAGCAAAGCCACTCTTTAGTGAGCTTTATTACATGTTTCAGAATGAGGGCATGCTCTGTCTGAGTTATGTGTCATTTACTTGATCCATCTTCAGTTCTGTGCAGCACATTTTAAAAAACTCACTGTGACACATTCTGCAAATGAACATATGGATGGAGCAAACTAAGAGGCTAAACTTCATAAGTGATCATTAGTTGTGATTTCACCAGTAAACATTTTCCTTTGAAATGAAAGAAATATCAAAGATTTTTCTTTAATTAAGATGATAGCAATCAATCCTGTTACATAAACAGACTGTCTGAAATGCGAATTAGACTGAAGCGGTGAGAGGAAATGTACTCAGACCAAACATACACAAGGCAAACGCTAGCATGGCTTTGAGCCACACAAACCTGAAACACACAAACAAGCAAGCTGTGACCGACGCTACAGGGGCAGCTAAGCCCTGAAAATGAGAGGCAAGGTCTGCAAAACCCCAGGGGTGCAGGAAACACCAGTTAAAACATGCCATTACCTTCAGAGGTTCAGCTTCAGGAGCTGTGGAGCTTGCTTGGTCGAGTGGGAGAGGGAAGAGCACGGAACAGTCTGGCAGGCAGACTGGCAAAATGCGCTGGCCGGTGCAACTTTCTGTACGAGCTCAGAGACTGGAGCCTCATGTAGCAGGGGGGTGTGAGGGGGGGTGGGGTTCAGCAGGGGGGCGGGGGGGGAGGGCGGCTGCTTGGAGTGAGGGAGGGGGATGGCTGGTCGACTCATGGAGAGGGGGCGGGGAGTTTCAGCATTAGTAACAGGCCAGTGAAGATCACTGCCAATGAGAGGATGCAGAATGACAAAGCCATTCTTCCGAAGAGCGTGATTAGCTGCGGTATACTGTCAATCAAAAAGAAAAGACGCCTACCCACGGAAGGTCCAATTCGTCAGCATCTGCTAAAGCACATGGTCCGGCTCGATGCAGCAGAGGACCACACACAAACACACACACACGCCCAGAACAAACAAAAAGTGCCAAGTGGTGTGGAACAGACCCACAGATGTTTATGGCCGAAACTCCAGTGATAACACATGGACAGTGGCAGCGATTACCGTACGGCCACATGCAGAACAGATTTCAGAACTTAAAGCGTGCAACTTTTTAAAAGCGTCTGTCTTTCAAAAAGCTGCACGTTTTGAATAACAGTAGTTTCGTTGCGTATGCCTGGCAGACTTTGGACAGACAAAAGTGTCTGAATGAATAGAAATGTAATCTAATCTACTCCGTCACAAGCACGGAGAACATTGCGAAAATAAGGCTACCACAGAGAGGCCTTAGTGCACTCACTGATTCGGCCCTTAAGAGATAATTACTCAATGAACTGGTTCCTTGTTGAAATATTCATGTTTAAAGAATGTAAGTTATGTGTCTGCTTGTCCAGCACATAACACTCTCTATTACTGGAACATGGAACAAGGAATAAGGCTGAAGCAGTTTTTTTTTAATGATACCTTGGTGTGATTACTTAAAATCCTCCCCTCTTTTCCGGACAATCTGTGACAGCACATATGATTCAATCTAGAAATTTAATCTTGCCTTACATTAAATTTACAAAAAACAATTCGAGCATGCCAGCCAGATAACTAAATTGTAGGTGGACTTTAGCCCCCTGTTGCAGTTGACGAAAACCATTTGAACGAATAATAGGAATGAAACTTACCCGTCATTTTAGTCAGGATGTCCCGTAGAACAGGGTGGGATTCTCGGGGAAATAGGATGTTGCATAACAGAAACGCCAGTCCAGCACAGTACAGATTAAAAATATACTACACAGAGCCAGCTAACGCAGTTACAACTCCGAAATCGTATTGTATCCCACACTATACTGCTATTTCCTTGGGCTTATCAACCACAACAATCCAGGTTTTTCGCTTTTTCTGACTTGTTACAAACTTCACAATAGCGGACCCCTTTAAAAACGTATAGCTTTGTGGCCGTTAGCTGAAATAGTGCAGGAACGAAACGGGTCCTTTAATTAGAGATCAACTCACATCACATTCGTGACTCAAACTGTCCAAGTCCTCCGCTACTTCAGCTGCGAGCACTGGAGCAGCTGAATCACTGAAACTCGAGAGGAGTGCATAATGAAAAAAGGAAAGGAAAACGTTAAAGACATACTGTTATTCGGCTGCATATATACAATAAATCATATATCCAAGACGGACAAAACGATGAACTGATATTCAGCCAAATCGCTACATGCTAATGATGACAAACCGCGATTTAACTACGGTACAGTTGTTGGTTAGCAACCACGCTAACTTAACAATTGTACGACTTGGTTCGCTTCCTTTACTCGACGGCATGAGTATACGAAATAAAACAAAATATATATAAACCTAGTGCAGTGTTTCTGTGGTACCTAAATGAAGAAATGATTAGAGGAGTCAGGTGAGGATGTGGAAACCCTCATAAGTTGTGGCTAAGTGCGCAGCTCCGGCTATATTTAGGTCAGGCTGGCTTTGCGCTCTGACAGCTCTCACCTCCAGCTCACGTGGATCCGCGACCGCCTCTGTTTACACAACAACTTACAGTCATACTGTGTGCTGCTGCTTTCCATAAAATGGTAAAGCTTGAAAGAAATCTCTCAAATGGTCTCTTGTTCAGCACTCAGGGAAAATAGTCTTCTTTGTTCACTGTTAGTGTGCGAATTTATACATTTTAACGCAAGGTGGACTGCCGGTTTTAGTAAAAAGCAGAAGAGAAACCATCTAACCTGTTTGCTTTCTGAAAGCAAGGTGAGTGTACCGTGTCAGTAAAATGTAATAATTGGCTTGCGGGGGGCGTGTACAGTGTCATATGTTTGTGGATGCAGGGCTAAAGTCCTTGAAAAGGTCCTTACCATGATTCAGCGTAATATTTGCGTCCTTATGAACCCCATGGAATTCACCTGTCCTTCTGCGAAAACAGGTTCCTCACGTCACCTGCATTCCGTGCATGCTCAAGTCTCGATCCTGCTACACCTGCTAAGCATTAGCACTTTGCACTGACGTGCTGACTTTGTTTAATTTTCCACCATTAATTATCAAGCATATCCAGTTTGTCGAATACATTTCATCTGACACTCAAATCAACCGAAATATGTACAAACATCATGGCGGAATACGGGTCAACTCACAGCATAATATCAATACAAACTATTTATCGACTGCCTTGAAAAACTAGATCTATCACTTTAATGCAGTAGCCTAATTTGTCTAGTTTTTCAAGGTAATTGATGCAATTGCACATTTAAATTAAGAATTGAGCTGCCTTGTGAAAGATTTAGTTGTTCCGGCCTTTTCACCTGTTGTCAGTTTTGTGGCTTGAAGTTTTTTCATATTTAGAGTCTGTTGTCATAAAGATAAGGGACACGCACTGCGGGGCATGGTATTTTTAGAAGTTCTGAAAAAGGTGAGGTCTTGGGAAATGCTGGGAAATCCACTTCTGTGCTTCTGAAAGTAGGACTGAGCGTAATTTGGGTAAACCTACATTTTCGCTAGGTAAGTATAGATTAAGTAGAACTACGGCAAGATTAGTCACTGTCGGTTATTTTGCGGTGAGGATGCACTGTTTTGGCTACTCTGACTTGGTGATTCTGTTGCAAAAACCGACAAAATGATGAAAAAACATGCATACTCTGAAATAATAATCGACAACACATTAATTTGTCATATTTAAAAAAAGATTGTATCGTAGACATATTCCCATAATTTCTGCCTTTTACCTGACTTTTACCAAAAGTTTTACATGCAGCTCTACGCACCTAGTTTCCTCAAGCATGGCAACATCGGAGGGGATGGCCAATTAGATAATTAAACAACAAATCACATTATCGTATTAAAACTGTACATGAGAATGTATCAAATACAGAAACTCTAAATTTAGCTTGCAGCCTTCCATCGAGTACAACTTCGACCCTTTGCCGCCATCTAGTGTATGCAAGAAGGCACACCATACCAGAGCAAAATGTGGATCTCACATGTCAGTAGCTAATGGTGAATGTGTACAATGTGAAGATGAAAGATTTTAAGGTAAGATGAGCCACAAAATTTATGAAATGTTGTGTGATTGCTATGAAGCCTCATTTAGCCTGAACACCATTAACAGGGTATACCGTGTAGCTGGATCCCAGGTCACTTTGCCAACTTTGGTAAACATCATGGAGTGAAAAAAACTAAGAGGTTGTTTTTGTTTACAGACAGATAGTCATTAAATGCCTTGCATTTTCAACACATTCAATCAATATAGGACATAAACAGAAAGCCTAATTTTCTTCATAAAATTTACCCAGGTTTGCTGGATAACCAGTGAACCCACTTTCGTAGTATACTGACCAAGTGGCACAACTTCTGATATTGTCACAACATTGAATTTGCCTTCTGAAGAACAATGTCTACCACCTAAGGGTCATGTATAAATTTAATACAGTCTACCTAACAAAATGAAAGGAAAAAGTTCAGAAAAAAATCTGGGACACTATAGTTAGTAGTAAACCTTTGTTAGGAGTAAACTTTAGTTAGATGTCATGTGACAGAACATTTAAATGTGTTACATTCTACCCCGCACCCAGGGATAGTTGTAACAGTACCTGGGGTTAAATGTAACAAGTATCTGAAAGTACAGAAACTCAGCACAGACAATGTTATTACTGCAAAAAACTTTCTTCAGAATAATGTTTTTTACAGCAATATCTACACCACTCCCCGGTCAGTTTTCCCTTCCATTGTTTAGCATGCTGAAAAATACAAGAAAATGCAAGAAACAGCCTTAATCGTAATCCTGTTACAACTATCCCCAAACCTGTGATCCATGTTATAGTAATGTGTTATAGCATGAAGACTTGAAATTCATGTTCATGAAATGCATTAAATATAAGCTGAAAGACTGGTGTTTAATCAAATATGTTTTATATTTCCAGCTAAACCACAAACATCACAAGTCAAAAATGAATGTTGTCAAAAAATGACTTTCTTACCTCAAAACCAGTTTTTTGACTATAAAAGTTACAGAGCTGCTCACAGTAGCATGCAGCTGTACGTGTGAGCTCAGGCAGAAAGTGGGCGTGTACACTAATGATTACATGATTCTGGCTCACTCCTGATTGGACAAACTGAAAGTGTTACACTCATCCCTGGTCTCCCCTACTTTTTCTGTATTTTGTTGCTTTCTCTCAAGCTGTCTATGATGACAGTGATTATTGTTATGTGTTATTATTAACTATTTGAATAAGTATATCAAATTACAATAACACTACCCTTTCTTTTTAGGTACAACCACGTGTTCTGGGTTGTTTGACAATCTATTTTTTTTATCAAGGTTCAGCTGAGGATGTTTCACCCTCTAGTGGTGACAGTGTGTAATAACAAGGGCGCTTGTTTTAGATTATGGGGGCACTACACTGACGTAATGATATCAGCACTTTCATGTTCCACAGCACGTTCCATTTGCATGCTAATAACACAGAAGAGGACGAATGTTCCACAGATTTCACGGTCTTTAGATCATGCGTTTGGCGTGTCGGTGTAACGCATGCAGTACTTTTTATCTCATCATTCAGTCTGTCAAACTATTGCCTTTTGCCAGCCGTGGCATTGCGTGTCATTGCTTTCCGTCTTGTTGATATTCCTCACAGATGTCGTCAGAAAAACAACAGGAATGCTTTGTTAAACTAACAGAGATAGCCTTTGATCCTCTGAATGTTATTTCAGTCAAATTCCTTTTCTGTACTTTTGTGATATTTTGACTTGTTGTGTTTCTTACTCTAATGGATACCATATGCTACTTGAAATAATAATTATTTTCTGAAAGGAGCTATCTTTGAAAATAAGGTTCATTAAGGCATTGCATAATTAAAAAAGAATGGCTGGAACCAAAAGTCTTGGATGAAAGTTTATTTAAAAGTCTAAGGTTCAGGACACTGTCACATTGCGGTAAGAAATGCAGAGAGGAGAGGAAAATTAGATATCCCTTTAACTTGTTAAGATTAATATTCATAGACAAGGTCTGGTCATTGTAAGTAAGGCTGCAGCCGTTACATTAAGAGAGCATGGTTATGGAACACTGCTTCAGTCAGCACACAGTCACCCCTAATGCTCGGCAGGCTACGGACATTAGTCTCATTAGCTGTGTTTCCTTAGCTGTGTGCTCACTGTAAAATTAATCAGTTTTACTGGCAGTACTTACTACTTTAGCACTCAGCACCATGTGCTATTCTCTCCAAAACTATGTGTAACTTCTATTGAAGAGCAATTGTATTTATGGACTTATAGGACCATACGTTCATTTTGCCCACATTAAAATTCAGTTTGTGAAAGGGACACATACTAATGTATGGCAGGTACACAGAACACTGGTCAGGAATGTTGATGTGCTCACAGAATAACAGGGATAACATTACTGTTCCCCAGCGTTTGGAAAGTCCCTGCACTTCACTGCTGTACTGTGGGTTTATGGAAACCTAACAAATGTTCAGAATGAAAACTGCTCTTCCTCTGTGTTTCCCAAAATATTTTAGTCTCATCATGCATTAGATTTGTTCTGTGAAGTGCCAGAGAGGAGTGAAATTGAATATAAAAATGTCCTAAGGTGACAGAAGCCCAAGTATGTCACACAATTCAGAATGATATAGCAAAATGAATCTGTTCCAAGTCAAGCTGACTGTACGGCTGTGCCATGACAGCCTGTGTCTGCGCTGGGTTTCATACCAACCAATTACAGCAGTCCTCATTGGTTCAGTCACCCATTCAACCCTATGCATGCCAGTCTATGCTAAAGCACAGAAAATACGCAACAGTTTTTAGTTGCACAACCTGGACTCTTTATTTAACAAAATTGTTCATTTCACATCATATGGATCATGCACAAACTGACTACGCAAGTGCTGCTCATATCAGAGCTAATCATATAATCAAGAGTGGAGGCTGGAGCGAACACACAGCCCTTCGTGGCGCTGGGTTTGAGAGCACTGCTGTACTGTATTCAAACATCTGAACAGGGCAGGATAGCAGCATCCTTCTGCACGCAAACACAGCAAACACACCGCTCAAACAGAGACGGCGGTGTCTACAGGAAGCTAATGTAAACAGCCCTCAGTGCATAGTCTTATTGCTCCCCTGTGCGCTGTGAACGTCTCCTGAATGTCAGCGAAGAGTCGTGATAAATTACACTTAACGATTTTAAAGCTAGTTCATCTGGGCACGGAGGTTCGCGCTCTCACGGGGGTCTTTGGTCATGTCCCCTGCGGTGCAGCGTTTCAGTTCATTTACATATTTCTCCGTTTCCACAAGAAAAGCACCGGGTTGTGGAGGTAATAAAAGAATAAATGTATCATTCAGACAATGATTTATCAACGTGCTCCGTATTATGTTTCAAAGGGCTTTCGGGCTTCACGGAGAAATATGAACTGAAGGGAAAAGCGTTCGGTTGGAAGTATCCCACCGCGCAAAGTCCGGGGCTCAAACCACACTCAGTCCCCGGGTTTCATTTTACAATACTTTAAAAATGTCAAGCTGTTACCGAAACACAGAGACAGAAAAAGTTATCCTTTTTCACAGAAAGGTTCTCAAAAGAAAAATGTATTTTACATTCGCATGTGGTTGTCTGCGATGGCTGAGGACGGGGGTGATAAAATCACAGCGCTATCTAGCAGTGTATGCATAGATAGTCTGTTGTGATATAAATAAAGGGTCTTAACCTCAAAATAGTTTGAGTTGCTTTAATTTAATTTTGTGGAAAACATCTGGTAGTGAAGTCAAAGAAAGCATAAAAACAGATTGTATACACTGTAAAAAATGTTTACTAAACTTAAAAAAGAAGCATGTGTTTGACATTCAGGTGACAGTTCACTCAACTTAGCATTTTTGTGCTACTTTGAGACCTACGTTGAGACAACATAAAATGTGAAGTCGATCGAACTCAGATACACCATTGAGGCAGGATGTGGTCCCAGAGGAAGCCGCTGCGTACGCTCTCATGAAGTATGGCCTGTGGTTTTCCAGGAACGGCTGCGTTCCAGTACTTTTCTTGTCAACTTCCTTTCCTCCACTCGTTTCCTCCCCTCCTTTCTTTCCCCGGAAATATGTGGAGGAAAGGAGGGGAGGAAATGAGTGGAGGAAAGGAGGAAAGGAGGAGATGAATCGAAAATTGGGGCTGCGTTCCAATACTCAAATTTGTCTCCTCCTTTCCTCCCCTCCTTTCCTCTGTGCCCCAGAAACTGATTATGAGTCCTCCTTCCCTCCACTGTTCCAAAATCAAATCTCGCCTCCTCATTTCCTCCTTTCTCCTCTCCTCCTTTCCTCCAAATGAAGGATACATCGATGTAATCCTACCACGGAAGTCTTTTCACATTTCTGGGTGACATCATTGTGCTCATGACCAGTCAGATTGTCAAGTGCTAATTTTATCCTGCCGGTTCAAATGGGATCAAAGTAAAGTTCACTCTACCCGAGTTGATTAAACAGTGAACATTCAGATGTGTGTTCAGTGGCTGGCGATGGCAGAAACCTCTAAAGCATGCCCCATCACATGCGTGATGACATCACCCTCATACACGCTGCTTTGATGGCTCTCTCTGACAGCTGCTGTCAATATTACTGCAGATTAAAATAGTTCCATCGGACACACTTTAGCTTTAATCAGGGATGGACTGAGTTTTTCAGTCTTCCATCACAGCACAGGAGAAACAGGAGCTAATTTACAGTACCCAGTCCACAATCTTACCTCACCTGCATGTGTTTAACAGACCCTCTTAGCCAGTGTTACGGCTGACAGGCTGCAAATGTCAATATTCAAACCCACACTGTTACAAGATTAAAAATAGTTCCAGCTACAAGCCCAGCTCCCTAACCATTACACTACACTGTAACCTTTAGCTCCCTAACCATTACACTACACTGTAACCTCTGGGATGGAGCTACAAGCCCAGCTCCTAACCATTTTCAGTCTTCCATCACATACACACTGTAAGAAACAAGCCCAGCTCCTAACCATTTTACACTGTAACCTCTGAGCTACCAGCTCCTAACCAATCTGTAACCTCTGAGCTACAAGCCCAGCTCCCTAACCATGTGCCCAACTTTAACACTGTAACCTCTGAGCTTGAGCCCAGCTCCTAACCATTATACCACTGTAACCTCTGCTTAGCCCAGCTCCCTAACCATTATACTACACTAACCTCTGAGCTACAAGCCCAGCTTAACCACTACACTGTAAGGTAAGCCCAGCTGTCTTACACTACACTGTAAATGAGCTACAAGCCCAGCTCCTAACCATTATAACTGTAACCTCTGAGCTCAAGCCCAACTCCCTAACCATTATACTACACTGTAACCTCTCAAAGCCCAGCTCCCTAACCATTATACTACACTGTAACCTTAGCAAGCCCAGCTATACTACACTGTAACCATTACACTACACTGTAACCTCTGAGCTACAAGCCCAGCTCCCTAACCATTACACTACACTGTAATCGCTGAGGTTGTTCATGTCAGTGTTTCTCCTACACTGACAGCATTGATAGTACATGAGTGTCCTCATCCCAGCATGGCTGTTGTGTTTGTAAGGATGCCTCGGTGTGTATCGTGCCTGGCTGGGGTGCGCTCCTCTGCATCGACTGGAGTTCAGCATGTGTGGCGAGGGCAAGCTGGGGTCCTGAGCTTCCCATAGCTGCCCAAATTGACGCCAGAGTCCCAGGGACAAATTAGGGCCCGACCTGCAAAACAAATGACAGCATGCTGAAATAATACCCTGTCACTGGCCCTCTCCTTTAAATCCGCACGAACCACAACTGGAGTCATCCTTAAACAAGGGTCGGATTGTTTAAAAAAAACTGCCGGTCTTCTTTTTTAAAAAACTGACAAAGCTTTTTCATGCTAGAGAAAGAAAATAATAATCAAATAAACCATGGTGTATAATCATAATAACATGTTCCAGACCATGGCACCAGGCCTGATGGAACCCTTTGAAATAAACACATGGTTATAATTTTTTTCCATATCATGCTTTTTTTCCCTCTTCAACAATAATATCTCCACCTAATAATTTCTTTAATGTTGTCTGGAGTGAAAGCAGCTGTCTGTGGAGTTCTAATGCGCTGTTCATGCTTCGGGCATGCTCACGCGCTGACAAATCACGGCATCCTTCACACCAGCTCGACGCTGAGCAGGGCGCGCGGCGGGCGGGGACGGCGCAGCTCCATCCGCCAGAACCCAAAGCCCCCGGCATGGTCTGCATGTGGTGTGTGTGTCCTGTCAGCACAGTGCTTTGAACCTGGGCCTCGTGTTCAAGCAGACCTGCTGATCCAGGGTCAGTTCTGCCTTTAAGCTCATAATGGGAGGGAAGGATGCAGACAGGGGAAAACTGATCCTAGACCAGCACTCAAGCTTAGACAAGCTTTGGAGCAGCACCCTAAGGAAATAATTCTGTTGACCTGGTCGTAATCCTACAGCATGCCTATGAATGGGCTTTTGTCTGGAGTATTTCCTTCTACCAGGTGTCCAAATTATAGGACGCCATTCAAAAAAAGGTTAATAATTGGTTCAGCGTATATTAATTCAAATGTACATTTACATGCTTGTTATACCCCAGTGGTGTTCAGAGCAGGATTTTCATTGTAACTCAACACTTAATTGTTCAATTAAGATGATTGATTACACAGCCACCTCGCAGGCAGGTCTCTGGGTTTGGGGTCTGAATCGTTTGCTGAAAACAAAAGGCAGGTCCCTGACTTTCCTCACAGCGGATACCGGCAGTGTGCTACATGTCAGAATGGCCACCTAATAACGCTAAGGCTGTTAATCTGGAGGAGCACGCTCTGTGTGTGAGTTAATCTGGAGGAGCACGCTCTGTGTGTGAGTTAACCTGGAGGAGCACGCTCTGTGTGTGAGTTAATCTGGAGGAGAACGCTCTGTGTGTGAGTTAATCTGGAGGAGCACGCTCTGTGTATGAGTTAATCTGGAGGAGCACGCTCTGTGTGTGAGTTAACCTGGAGGAGCACGCTCTGTGTGTGAGTTAATCTGGAGGACCACGCTCTGTGTATGAGTTAACCTGGAGGAGCACGCTCTGTGTATGAGTTAACCTGGAGGAGCACGCTCTGTGTGTGAGTTAATCTGGAGGAGCATGCTCTGTGTGTGAGTTAATCTGGAGGAGCACGCTCTGTGTATGAGTTAATCTGGAGGAGCACGCTCTGTGTATGAGTTAACCTGGAGGAGCACGCTCTGTGTGTGAGTTAATCTGGAGGAGCACGCTCTGTGTATGAGTTAACCTGGAGGAGCACGCTCTGTGTATGAGTTAACCTGGAGGAGCACGCTCTGTGTGTGAGTTAATCTGGAGGAGCACGCTCTGTGTGTGAGTTAATCAGGAGGAGAACGCTCTGTGTGTGAGTTAATCAGGAGGAGCACGCTCTGTGTGTGAGTTAATCTGGAGAGGCACGCTCTGTGTGTGAGTTAATCTGGAGAGGCACGCTCTGTGTGTGAGTTAATCTGGAAGAGCACGCTCTGTGTGTGAGTTAATCTGGAGGAGCACGCTCTGTGTGTGAGTTAATCTGGAGGAGCACGCTCTGTATATGAGTTAACCTGGAGGAGCATGCTCTGTGTATGAGTTAACCTGGAGGAGCACGCTCTGTGTATGAGTTAATCTGGAGGAGCACGCTCTGTGTATGAGTTAATCTGGAGGAGCATGCTCTGTGTGTGAGTTAATCAGGAGGAGCACACTCAATCTGTGCCTTTGAGAGGCCTTTTGCAATCAGTGATTTAAATTAAACCATTAAATGATTCCTCAGGTACATCCCGTATACTTAGCACTGGTGGAATCTAGGGCTGCAATACCAAATTCCTGAAGGATCATACTAGGAACCATTTTAGGAATTTGACCCAATCGATTATCCTGGCTTGTGGTTTTAAACAGCAATTTTTTAACCATTGCTGTGGACCATTTTACTGGTCCACAGTTAAATATTTTCACACAGGATGTACTGAATGTTCAGTCTGCAGCTGTAACTCACAGGTTTATCAGAACCTTTCAGATCAAACAAATGACTGGGCCAATCACATAATTAAGAGCAGAATCTGAAATACATCAGCCTGTTCTGCATACCTCTTAAATTATGACTGCTTTATTAGTCATCTTAAAGAGCATGAAATTAATCCGCTTTGTGCAAACATTAGTCATCAAAATACTTGCATTACAAAGAAAACAGGAAACATATATTTGACATCTATAACTCAAGCGTTAACAGTTTAAAACTCCATAATAAAAAGTGACTAATGTAAGAGATATGGGTGCTGTTATCACAAGTGTCTCTGATTATACTCACAGACGGCACTCTGAATTAGAGTCCTGGAAACAGCTTATGGTTGTTTTCCCAGAGATCTGCATTCCTGATTCGCTGAAGCTGCAGAGGGACCCGGGTACGAACACACCCCCCTAACGCACCAGCGCACTGCCCTGAATGGAGGGACTGCAGAGGGACCTGGGTATGAGCACACCCCCCTAACGCACCAGCGCACTGCCCTGAATGGAGGGACTGCAGAGGGACCTGGGTACGAGCACAGCCCCTAACGCACCAGCGCACTGCCCTGAATGGAGGGACTGCAGAGGGACCTGGGTACGAACACACCCCCCAAACAAACCAGAGCACTGCCCTGAATGGAGCAACTGTAGAGGGACCCGGGTACGAGCACACCCCCCTAACACACCAGCGCACTGCCCTGAATGGAGGGACTGCAGAGGGACCCGGGTACGAACACACCCCCCAAACAAACCAGAGCACTGCCCTGAATGGAGGGACTGTAGAGGGACCCGGGTACGAACACACCCCCCTCACGCACCAGCGCACTGCCCTGAATGGAGGGACTGTAGAGGGACCCGGGTACGAACACGAACTCACCCCCCTAACGCACCAGCGCACTGCCCTGAATGGAGGGACTGCAGAGGGACCCGGGTACGAGCACACCCCCCAAACAAACCAGAGCACTGCCCTGAATGGAGGGACTGCAGAAGGACCCAGGTACGAGCACACCCCCCTAACACACCAGCGCACTGCCCTGAATGGAGCAACTGTAGAGGGACCCGGGTACGAACACACCCCCCAAAAAAACCAGAGCACTGCCCTGAATGGAGCAACTGTAGAGGGACCCGGGTACGAACACGAACTCACCCCCTAACGCACCAGCGCACTGCCCTGAATGGAGGGACTGTAGAGGGACCCGGGTACGAACACGAACTCACCCCCCTAACGCACCAGCGCACTGCCCTGAATGGAGGGACTGCAGAAGGATCTGGGTACGAGCACAGCCCCCTAACGCACCAGCGCACTGCCCTGAATGGAGGGACTGTAGAGGGACCCGGGTACGAACACGAACTCACCCCCCTAACGCACCAGCGCACTGCCCTGAACAGAGCGCAACCCCATCAGGGTTACTATGGAAAAAAACAACCGTGTCCACAAACACAATAATTAACAGAATAAACTGTACGGTGATCTAATAAAGCCTATTGCTCTTCACTTTCACAGGAAATGCAGTTCATTACCTGCAGACATACTCTGTGCTGGAGGGCTGCATTTTATGCAGGGTTTCTGGTTTTGTTGATTGATTACAGAGGGTGATTACTAAAGTCAACTCATCTCATCTGGGCTGATGGGTCTAAATTGGTTTCTGATTTTCAGGTAAAACACAATATACCACATAGATACTTTTATGTTGAAGCTGAATTGTTTCAAATTTCTGTATATGAGTATAGATCTAAAATGACTGCTTGATTAGTTCTTGGTCATATTATTTTGTAATAACTTCAGAATGATTGATCTGATTTAATTTCTTTAATAAATGAAGATTACATCATTTTTATGAGCGTAAGCGCATTTAGGGTCCTGTTCTTCCATTCCAGCCCTGGATGAGTGTAGAGTGCACTGATTTCTGCTGTTATTCAGCACTTTAATGGCCAGTTAAAAGGTCTGCAGCACAGTAAACTCACCCCACCTGGTTTCTTGGCTCTGAGCTGGTTTCCAAAATTCACGACCCAAACTGAAGAGCCCAGATCAAGAGCGTCCTTCGGTCTCCTGAATGCAGAGGTGGAAAGCTCTGGCCACAGAAAGTAGAAGCACTACCACACATTTTTACCCCACATGCACAAATTTGCTCCCCTACCTGGCCGAGGATCTGTGCTAATTACAATGGTGTGGTTTGGTGCATGGATGAAGCAAATACATGGCAGCATTTCTACTTTTCCACCTCTGCCTGAATCAAATTTGGTGCAAACATTGGATATTCTACATGCTATATGCCATTCACTGGACAATAAACTAACAGGTAAATAAAGGGAGTAGGAGTTGAGCAAAAAGTGGTGAAAAATGCTGAGATGTACAGCTCAATATTCAGCACACACCTGTTTCAGATCCATCAAACTTCACTCCCTCTGAGCCCCACTCGCCATGGAAACAACTGGGTCCAAAGAGGAAAGAAAGAGCGTCAACTGGCTAAATCAATGTGTCATTGATCAGTATTGCCCTCTGCTGGCCAGGCAGACACCTGCAGGTTCATTACCAATCATTACCTGGAGGCTTAAGTGTTCCCCGTTGGATGTAGGCAAGATTATTAGCGTCACACCTGCAGTGTGAGACGTTACTGAGGTCGATCATGGTGAAACAGATACAGTGTGTATGGCTGCTTTCTTATTTTAAAGGAAAGGGAACTAAACTGCATTATTAACAATTATTACGGCAACACAGAGGGAGCGATTAACCGTAACCAGCCCCCAACCCAAACACACACACACACACACACACACACACACACACACACAGAACAAGGTAACAAGGTCTGAAGACATAGTAACAGAATGTACAACATTTTAGCAAATGACAGACAGACACACAAAGTATAATGAATGAATTTGTTACATAAGCTGGTAGAAGATAAAAGCCTTGAAATGATACAGTAATTGACTTCATATGGCTTGGGGAGTCAAAACTGGGAAATATTTTGAGTACATTCTTCAGAATTCCAGCAGGGGGCAACAGAGGCCGAGTACACGCATACTTCTCTCAGCTCTTCCCAACAGCAATATGAAGTGTAACAAAATCTGATTTAAAGACCATTTATTTCATAAGTTAGTTGCCGTTTACGAGGGTTTATAAGGAAGATGGTTAACAACGCATCATTGATTTTCATACACTGTGACAAGCAATAGACTGAAACTCGTTCCTTTTTATACAAATATATAGTTATTCAGTGTGAAAACAGGCCATATCCCACAAGCCCAAGGAGCTGAAGCGGCACACGGACTTGAGCTGAAACTCCTGTGGAACTGAGGATGAATTATGAAAGGTTTGCTTCCCTTTCACACAAAACTGCATGTTCTCACATACACACACTTACCTAAATGTAAACGTCTTACAGTACATTACCCAAACCAAACACAAACGAATGGCACAGTAAAACGGACATTGACACACATGTGCATTTTGAATACCTTATGTCTTTGTGAACTCTGACACCATTGAATACACTAGATTTATCAGATATCATTGACTACTTCTTTCAGCAATATTGAATGTTTTGAAAAGCCTGTATTTCCAACTACTGATTAAAAAAACATTTTGATGCTCTGTGCGCACCCAACTCTCTCACACACAGTGAAAAGGCTGGCACTGGCTTATCAGGGGAAACGCTAAGAGCAGCATGCCAGAGTGCGCCTGTGCATCCAGGCAGCACACGGCGCTCACACGGAGTTCCTGCTTCTGGTGTATTCCGATACGCCAGGATATCTCAAACTGTTCCCAATCTCCTCTCACCGGAACAAAGGAGAGCGTCAACGTGAACTCCTGTGGGAGGCACGCTCCCCTGCCGCTGCGCTCCGGCTCAGAGATAAGTAATGTGCTAATGGCGGTAGCCTTGCGTGGTCTCCGTCTACTGAGGTGCCTGGCAGAGCACGGCAATGGGTGACCAAAGAAACAAGCGAGCGGATGGCGCCGGGGCAATTGTTTCCATGCCGACGGCATAACGATCTGCATCCAGTTGCCATCTGTTTACGTCGGGTCAAAATGGTGTGAGGACTGGGAAAACTGGGTTGGCACAGACTCTCTGACTGGAGTCTGCTCTCCTCTCTATATGAGAATTCCGTTGATTAAATGCCTGGATGCCATCTTTTTTTTTTTTCACTTTTCTTGAGTAATTTTCCTCCATTGATCTTTGTGTCTGATGATTTCCTGAATTCTGATTGGTACTTGGTATCATTTTATGCACACATTGTAGCAAGTCATACGGAGCAGGTACTGGCCATTGGTTTATTACCAAAACATTCCCAGAAGTTAAGTAATACCAAACCAGAATGAAAACTAACCAAGGCGCATGGTTATGATGTCATAGTCATGAGTCTGCCATGAGAGGTGATGTGAGCGTCACCCAGAACTGGCTTTGTGTCTTTATTTGCCCATCAGATCACCATAATCTGAGTGTATGTGTGTATATTTACAGTGAGAATTTCCACATACACTCGTCCTGGATGGTACCATGGCACGTTCTGTAGGGGAGCTGTGAAATATCACGCTGGTGTTTTACTGGACTGGGCTTGAGAGCCAAATTATTTATTTAATATGACGTATCCGTACATTTATATGAGTTTGTCTGCCGTACGCATTATTGGGTCTCTAGAAGGGCTTCCACCTCCCTCTGCCCTAAAGTCATCCGTACGGTCACTGTCATCTCCTCCTTTATTTTACAGCTCACCACATTACCAGGCCGGCTACGCAGCCAAACACGCACACATTCCTCTCCACGAGTGTTTGACAACCAAAGTACTGTGATTCCTCTTCCCCTGGTGCTGTTTTGTTTGTTGTTGAAAACCTTTAAATCATCCATAGATGTTTGTTTAAAGAAACATTGTTGTAATTGCTTAACTTTTTCCGACATTAAGTTTCCGATTTGTTCCCAGGACTGCAGCAATAGATAATGGGCCCTGTCGCTGAGCTGTGTGGATTCTGTCCTGGCGCAGCCCGCTGCGGCTCACTGAGCAACTAGGACCATGTTCACGCAAAGGCCATAAATCAAAGCCGTGTCTCCAATCATGTACTTTGCTTACTATTTTTGACATTTTTTTAGAACGCACTTCAAAATAGTATACAGATTTACGCACCGTATGGAAAAACTTAGTACGCTTAAAATCTCAGATGTCCGACTAAAATTTCCAAAAAAATTCTAGTGTGGAACCACTGCATGCTGTTCTGTTGGAATATCCCATCATGCATTGTGTGCCAGAAAAGGAGGGGCATAACTTTCACAGAAGAGCTGCATCACAAATCAGGTATTTTCTACAACTTTCTGCTGATCCAGACCCAGTCAGTATTCACTGGTTTTGCCCGTATCGTTCAGTATTATTGATTATTGATTTTAGTAGTGCTGGCAGAAGCATGCTCAATAATAACTCCACACTACAGAGTTATTGCCAGACAGATGTATTTTCTGGGTTGCAGTAATAGCTACTTCTGAAATACATTTGGTGCTTGTGGTGTTTGAATGCCAAGAAAAAATGTTATTTCATTGTATTGTATATTCAGTCACTGCTTGACTGTATAAAAATACTTAGATCAGTGTATGAAACAGAACAGTGTACAGTTTGCACAGACTGTGAGCTACACACACCCTGCACATGTATAGGGTACTGCAAGGCCATAGGCCAAAGTGGACCTAAACAGCAGTTTAGTTTTCTTCAGCAGACTAAAAAAAACTCCACTTTATTACGTGAATACTTTCCCTAGATCTGTTTATCATGGGTCTAAGCCTAGGCCCTGGAAATGTCTGCTCGTATTTGCATAGACTTTTTTTTATTTTACGTGCTAATTAGTAGTTCTGAAACTAATGGCAGAATTGTGGCAACCACTGCTTTGGCCTGATGAGAAACAACTGTGGTTCGCTCTCGGTGAAAGCAAATCAAACTGGAAATGAAATGTTCTCCGTTTTGCAGCCAGTGGTTTGTTGTTGCGTAACACATGAATTTACGGCCTTGGCTAATTGTACAAGAGTGCAGTTCAAATCTATTTATATCCCATTTTTATATTCTTATTTAGCATGCACAGCAATGTTATCAAGATTATAGAGTGAAGTATGGTTAAGCATTAATGGTAATTGTTGTAACTTTTGAGGACAAATACCTCACATATACTAAAATGGTAACATTGACACAAAACAGAATCTGTCTTTATTACTCCAGCTAGTTAAAAAAACATAATATCCACCAATAATAAAATCACTGAAACCAAACATACTGACAAATGAAATCTGAGTTATATGTCTGTTTATTTTGTTATTTTTAGTCCCATGGGTTGCTTTAAATGAATTTTTTTATTGTGCAGTTTTTTTTGAAGCGGGCCCTCAGTTGTTCTGTGATACATTCATTTGTTATGTTGTGGAAATGGTTATGGCGGGGGGGTTGGGGGGGGGGGAATGCTTCCATGAAGGACACTGGGTGCCAAGTCAGCCAGCCGGGGTTGCCATTCAATGTATTCCTATCCCCCTAGTGTAGGGGATTTTAAAAACATCAATGATTGATGGGGACCTTCAAAAGGAGGTAAGAGGGAAAAGATTTTGAAATAACCGTGCTGGAGTGGATTTAAAATGGGAGATTTTGAGTAAAATTTTGGGGGATAAAGTCTCAGGGATCTGGCTGCACGAGCTGCAGCTGGGAAGGCAGAAGGGCCCGCGCTGGGCAGGCGAGAGTGGGGAGGGAGGGAGGGGCGGGGAGGGAGGGAGGGAGGGGCAGGGGAGGTATTTCTGAAAGTATTTTGTAATTTCAGCTGCGGTTTGGGTCTTTACTCTTTTTACAGGATTATATGGCATGAATAATCAGAAGCGGCTGGGGAGTGTTCAGGTTCTCCGCAGCGCCAGAGGAGACCAGGGCTTTAGAAATCGCCCCGCTAGAAGACCTGACCCTGGACCACGCCAACATTTTTTATCAACTTTTTTTTTCTCAGAAAGCACACTACTCCAGGGAAGCCTATCAAATGAGGGTGTCGTGCCAATTTAATGCCGGATGGATCATCCGTGGGTACAGAGCTCGTCACACATCTGGGTTTCTGCTTGGGAAAGCAGGTACCCTTTGAGGCCCTGCTGAACCATGGGGACTCGTTAAGGTAATAGAGGACATTTAGTACGGGCTGGGGAAATAAAGCTGTATCAGAAATCTAACAGGCCTGTAAAACTGTTAAATTGTACTCAAACGTAGCCAGAGGAGGCCTAGGCTGACCTCTTAAAATGACTGAACACAGACACGAAGAGCTGGAGATTCAAATGAGAAGTTGTGCACACCTTAATCAAAGCCGCGTGTCTCTGAGTCAGCGCTGAAACCCCACAGCCTTCACGGCCAGCATCTCCACTTCTGCCTGGGCCCTGCATCCACCACCAGCACAACCTGCACCACACACTGCAGTCTGAGCGCAGCGCAACCTGCACCACACACTGCAGTCTGAACGCAGCACAACCTGCACCACACACTGCAGTTACATTACATTACATTATGGGCATTTGTTAGACGCTCTTATCCAGAGCGACTTACAAGGCAAAGTGCATAAGAACAGTACAAAAAGTGCGAATATAAACCTAGAGTGGGGTAAAGTCCCAAGTGCCAAGGTGATCAAATAGATCAGGACTCCCCTAGAGACTACAAACTAGCTAAACAGCCTAGTTAAAAACAATCACAAATTAAGAGCAAAAACAATCACAGATAAGTGCAAATAGGAATAAACACATTACAAAGAGCAAGGGAGGGGAGGGGGGAGATGCAGTCTGAAGAGGTGAGTCTTCAGTCTGCGCTTGAAGATGGCCAATGTCTCTGCTGTTCTGACCACCACGGGAAGATCATTCTGCAGTCTGAGCGCAACACAACCTGCACCACACACTGCAGTCTGAACGCAGCACAACCTGCACCACACACTGCAGTCTGAACGCAGCACAACCTGCACCACACACTGCAGTCTGAGCGCAACACAACCTGCACCACACACTGCAGTCTGAGCACAGCGCAACCTGCACCACACACTGCAGTCTGAGCGCAACGCAACCTGCACCACACACTGCAGTCTGAGCGCAACACAACCTGCACCACACACTGCAGTTTGAGCGCAACACAACCTGCACCACACACTGCAGTTTGAGCGCAACACAACCTGCACCACACACTGCAGTTTGAGCGCAACACAACCTGCACCACACACTGCAGTCTGAGCGTAACACAACCTGCACCACACACTGCAGTCTGAACGCAGCACAACCTGCACCACACACTGCAGTCTGAGCACAGCGCAACCTGCACCACACACTGCAGTCTGAGTGATGACAGTGGCTTTAGAGAGCAGAGCTGTGCTGAGCCTGAGGGTGACTGCATTAGCCTGGCTGTGTGATGACAGTGGCTTTAGAGAGCAGAGCTGTGCTGAGCCTGAGGGTGACTGCATTAGCCTAGCTGTGGAACACTCCTCTAGTCCCTCTGAATCTTGCAGTGATTTAATATGGCTGTAGCCCAACTGCTTTCAGATGCCCTCAGGCAATAATTGCTTTTCTTGTAACTCCCACCATCCCGCCATCCCAAAACATGCACGCAGACTCGCGCATGCAGGCACACACACAAGCGCGAGGTCATTCCGAGGCCTCCCACTAAGAGACCATGGCGACGGTTATCTATGGGACACCGGGGAGAGAGAGCGCAGCCTCCACACCCCTCACAGCCGCGTTTATTGCATTCACTTGACCGTTTAAGTGACCCGCGGTGCTGTGGTCACGTCGCGGGGGGAATTTCAGATAGCGCCAACAGAGTTACACTGGGTTCTCAGGTTGCCTCACGGCCAGGCTGCACCCCTACGCACAGCACAGCCATTTGCACATTAGCGCACCTTTCGCTCCCCTTTCCGCCCTCAGTTCTCTCAGGCGCGCCAACTGCACGTTTTATGAGCACTTAATGTCACACTGACGTCATTTTTACTGTTCCTGTTCTACCCTTTTTTTGTCTTCATACACTTTGGATTAGACTTTGTGATCCCGGAGCCAGCCAAAGGCATTTGGAGAAAACTTTATTTTCTCACACTCGTAAAAGACTGTGTTTACCAAACGAGGGAACAGCTCTCCGTGTTGGTAAGCTAAATTAATAAGTTTAAGCAGAACACAGCCTGACCAGCGCGGCCATACTTAGAAAGTGCGCAGAAATAGCCTGGGGAGCAGATATGAAGCGTGATCTTCGTCAGCGTAATATGAAAAGCGAAGCAGGGACCAGTGGGGATCCAGCAGAGGTACGATGCCAGCGTTTTGCGTGCGGCGGCCGGCCACAGAGAAAAGGGAGAAAATGGCCGTGATGTAGCAGAAAAGATATTTACTGCCATACTGGTTAGCAGGCCCGCTCATTTGGTCTGTGTAACTGGCAAATACAGTCTGTGGCTTTTTTAACTGTCATCATGAACCAAAGTCTCAAGATGCCGATGGCTTCAAACGGCAACGATTAATGACACTTATTAATGGAATTTATGGAGACGTAATTTACCGAAAACGCACACACACATTTTGCGTAAACTGTCGCTATGATCTGGCATGTGATTTTTTATTTTTTTATTTTTTTGCTTTTAGGAAATCCATTCCATATCCCCTTCAATCACACCCCTACACACACACTCTCATACACATGTAGATACACGTGCAGACACACACTCACACACAGATTAGCCAAAACTCATTCCTGGGTGTATTCTTCGAACAAGTAAATCATGTGTCTTAAATCTACCCTTATCACCGGAACCTCGCTTGTGTTATTTATCCGCTGTCAGTCTCTCCAGGCCCCCGTGGAATTCCACTCTGATGCTGTAGCCCTAGATAATTGACTGCTACTTTTTAAAGTTTAATATAATTCCAGTTGCTTCAAAAAATATATAAATGCTTGTATCTCATGGATTTTTACAATAGGAAATCACTAATCCTCATTTTTTCTGTACAGTTAATGGAGCAATTCAGGTGAGGAACTCCACCCAAAGGTACGTCAAGTAGAATCTTATCTCTGAAAATCATCCTTTGCCACAGATCTGTTCTCACTCTGTGCATAAAGGACCGAGAACGCGAGGATATGGAGAACAGACATGCCCATGTTATGCTCTGTGTGATTTCTTTGTTTTTTCAATGGCAATCAAACACCATACTTGACAGCACAACACTGAGCGCGATAAGAGAGCACTTGACAATCTGCGCCTGGTTAAATGCGCATGTGTGAACCATGCGTTTAACATGTGTTCCGTTTTCTTTGTAATCTAGGTCGATGATCCGGCTGGGGAGTAGTTGTCATCGGTATTCGGCCAACTTTTCCTCCGCCTTTCCCTCTCAGGAAAAGGCCACGGTTCTTAGTGCACAGCAACGATCGTGGAGCAGGATAACTGCGGTCAGATTTACTTGCAGATAGCGCGAGAGTCATTGAAAGCTAGGTTGCTTAACGCGACACCTCCGACAAAAGCCCTTTTCCTCAATGCACGATTGTTGCCGGGCGACGGACCACAAAAACATCCTCCTTACCGCTGATGTGAGACGAGCGTCCGACAGGGCGTCTCTGCCGGCTGATGGGGGACATTCACAGCTGAGGGAAGATAAGGTCAGGGAGCGCCCCCTGTCCGCTGATAAGGCCCGCGCTGCGTGTTTGTTGCCGTTGCCACGCGCACCCCTTTGATCTCGCGGGAGGATTGATTTATTCCTTCACCCTGGGCCCCATTCATCAGTGCTGTCACCACGTCGCCGCTATTCACCTTGTTGCCGTTGTTGATGTTGTTGCTGCAGCACTGCATTTTAAGAGATATATAATAAGAAAGAGTTTTTTTACGAGATATATTTTTTTTTGTTTACCAGTCCTGGCTCGCATAATCAAAGCATTCAGATGCAACATACCGTAGACCCACGCCGCCTCTTGGCGAGCGCAATGTTTTTCTTTCGCGCAGCAGTGTTAATCGCACTGACTTTAAAAATGTGCAATGTAAAAGCATGGCGCTTATTGAAATGCATTCCTTGCTGGGTTTTGCTATGACAACCTAAAAATATCAGTGTCAACTTAGAAGAAAACAACAAGGAAATACAAACGCAGAACCTGAAAACTGTTTCACTAGTTTCATTAAACTTCCTCTTAGGGCAACAGCATAGAGTGTTACTTCATATTTTTCTTTATAGTATTTCTGACTGCAACAATATCTCCAAAATATTTTTGCCAGTATGAACTTATACATCCCTTTGAAGTAAAAACCCTAAAATGTCTGCCATATCTGGTCAAAATAACCCAGAAATGTGTGGGAACGGCAGTTCTGCCAGTCATGTTGTTTTCTCTGACACCACCCTGAAGTATCTGTTATTCTGTGGCATGTCTCCTTCACTGTACACCCTTAAACACATCACATTTTTATGTAGAACATCATAACATCTCCTGTGCACAGACATATTCCAGACACAAAAGTGGTGTGTAACTGCCATTCTGTCCTCCTACATCCCAGAATGCACCCAGCAGTCTCCATCCTTGGGCAGGTCAGTCTGGGTGGTTTACACCTCCCGATAAGAAGCTTAGATGTACTTCAACACTGATCTCTGTGAGACAACGCTGTATAACAAATTATATAAATATTATTATACAACAGTTCCTTCCAACCAAGTAATTAGATTGGACAAGGGCATTCCATGAGTGCTGATATTGAGTACAAGAGTGCTGGGAATTATTACTACTATTTATCACGTCGCTCTCTAAGTTGAGAATGAATCTCACTGAGCAGCAGCAGCAGAATAGCAGCAGTGGTATAGCAGCAGCAGAACAGCAGCGGCAGAATAGCAGCAGAGGAATAGCAGCAGTGGAATAGCAGCAGTGGAATAGCAGCAGAGGAATAGCAGCAGTGGAATAGCAGCAGCAGAATAGCAGCAGTGGTATAGCAGCAGCAGAACAGCAGCAGCAGAACAGCAGCGGCAGAATAGCAGCAGAGGAATAGCAGCAGAGGAATAGCAGCAGTGGAATAGCAGCAGAGGAATAGCAGCAGTGGAATAGCAGCAGCAGAATAGCAGCAGTGGAACAGCAGCAGCAGAATAGCAGTGTACTATAGCTTTTCCACAGCATCACCAGAGTTCACGCAGTGCTTGTGTTTACATGCCCTGACAAAGCATTTCCAACAAGACAGACAAAAATGACTAAACATGAAAACAGCAGCAGCAGAACAGCAGCGGCAGAATAGCAGCAGAGGAATAGCAGCAGTGGAATAGCAGCAGAGGAATAGCAGCAGAGGAATAGCAGCAGTGGAATAGCAGCAGAGGAATAGCAGCAGTGGAATAGCAGCAGTGGAATAGCAGCAGAGGAATAGCAGCAGTGGAACAGCAGCAGTGGAATAGCAGCAGTGGAACAGCAGCAGCAGAATAGCAGCAGTGGAACAGCAGCAGCAGAATAGCAGTGTACTATAGCTTTTCCACAGCATCACCAGAGTTCACGCAGTGCTTGTGTTTACATGCCCTGACAAAGCATTTCCAACAAGACAGACAAAAATGACTAAACATGAAAACAAGGGCCATGTAGCATTAGACAGGACTGGGATGTATGTTTTATGGTTTTCTTTTTGCATAGATAGTAAGCAGATTTTGTCATGAGATCAAAATACTGTCACAGACATTCACATTTATTCACACACAGCCAGTATATGTGTGATATATATTATTTTTTCATATGAAGCTTATGTGTACCTGGAATAGTTGTGCTCGCTAATTTCTGTGAAGTATTTTGGTGAAAGGAGATGCAACTTGGCATATCAGCGATTTTGTGTGCAGACTGATTGTCGGAATCATGCTGGATAGCTGTATAAAGACTGCTGTGTATGCTTTGTGTATATGAGTACTTTGGGTTGTTTTACAATCAGCATCAGCTTGACATGTTTTCAAAGTTTAAAAGTGATGTTTATAGCAATGAGCTGACCCCTACATTCTTCCCAGAGAAATATTTAAAATTGAGAGGAAAAAAGTGTAAATAGACTTTCAGATATTGAATAGATAATTCAGCATAAAAGCACTTTCAGGTGAAGTGTGTTGTTAGTATTGATGAAAGTGATGGTAGAGCAGCACAGGTTGCATTAATGTATTTTACCAGATACCTTTTTACATTTTGGTGGATCAAACTTGATAATCTGACTTGCACGCAAAAATAATTGATGAAGCAGTCCAGTACATTAGCACCTGAAACCCCCTAAAAACAGACAGGGATCTAAAGGGTCAAAAATATTCAAATATCGGTGCAAAGGTAAAAATACAATGTCTGGTCTTTCTGCTGTATTTATTATTTTACACCCATGTGGTGTTGATGGCACACTGTTACACTGTTGCACTGTGACACTGTTACACTGTTACACTGTTGCACTGTTACACTGTTGCACTGTGACGCTGTTACACTGTGACAGCGATGTGGCTGCCATGGCTACTGCCAATCAGTGACACAGATTCACACACAAAACTTGATTTTCAAATAGATGCACTTGTCACTCCAACATAATGTCAATTTATTATGACTGCATTACAAGACTGTGCTGTCAGAATACAGTCCATAGGACTTATTTTGGGCCACGAAATATCATCAACATTTTCAGAAAGAATCCAATCTCCATGTTTCATGTCAACACATGAATAAAAATCATCTATCAGCAGTTGTGTACTGATGTTTTATGGCTCAGTGTCGAATAAAATGTACTCAAAACACCGTGTGGCTCAAGCACCCGTCATGTAATGTGATAATAACAGTTTTTCTCATTCCCTGAAATGGTGTCATTTTTGGCGATGCAATGTTTGTTTTTATGATACTGACCATATTAATATGCTCCTCTTGTCAGCTCCTTGATTGGCCATTGACTTGAATAATTTACAGGGAACATGAGTGAGAGGGTTAGCCTTAAATCCACTGGGAGACCACAGCCCTGAGTGAAATCCAGCTCGGAAGTGTGGAAAAAGAGCAGTGGACATAGACGGGAGTGTTGAGCGGCTGACAGCGAGTGGCGCTGGTCCTTGTCACGGCCCCACCGCCTGACACTTTTACTGCAGAGCACATTCTACAGTTTGCACTGGCCGAGCTGCAGTCATCCGCTCGTCTAATGAACAGTAAAAGTGAACGCTTAAGGAACGGCGTGTTTTTCCAGAACTGCTGGGTTTTAAAGAGTCACAATTTAACTTCATTTACAGCGATTCTGCATGTGGTTTTCCAGTGAAAGGGGCCAGCAAGCAGAGAAGTGTGGACAAACAATAGACAAAACAGACAGCAAAAGGGGCACACAAAGGGGCACACACACACACACACACACACACACACACACACACACACACACACACACACAGCAATAGAGAAGGAGAAATGAGGCGAACAACTACCCAGCCTCTGCACTGTGGGGCTGTTCTATGGTTACTGTGGGGTATCCACAGAGAGCTGACCTTTCTGACCCTGTGACATCAATGAAATAAATCAAAATTTAAATGCTGTATTCTATGTCAATTACATGCTCACAAGAGCCAGAAATGAGCTGAGACTTTTGACAGAAATGGGGCATTGCGGTCAGGGAACTTTTGCTTGAAAAACAGAAGGCCGTTGGAGCAGAGGAACTGCTGCTGTACCCCTGGGCTTTGCGCTGTATTTATAATGGGCTTTCTGAACAAATGTTCCGGAAATGAGTTTTCAGAGGATCCTTCACTTACTCAGCCACAGCTACTTCCACAAGTCACTCAACCAGAGTTTTCAACTTCCAAAAACCCACTGCTCCTCCTTTGCCTTCCTCTGCCAGCTGTTTCTCCACCATCCTTCCATCTCTCTCGGTTCTCATATCTGCCTGTCAGGATTTCATTGTGAGTTGGCTTGGTGAGGGCATCCTTACCTCAGAGTGCTCTCTCAGACAGCCCGGTGGTGTGCTGTCGTTATTCAGCGTACAGTTAGATTTCACCCTTTATTTAACTAGTAACCCAAGTCCACGGCAGCCTACAGTCAGTCCCAAAACTGGTAAGTCAAAAGCAGTAGCTCCAGGTCTCAAGATAAAGACGCTACATTACATTACATTACAGTACAGGCATTTGGCAAACGCTCTTATCCAGAGCGACTTACAACACAAAGTGCATTTCTTTGGGGACAAGATTATCAAAGTGCTAGGGAAAGGTACAAGTCTCAAGTGCCAGTAGGGTTAGAAAGGACTGAACCCTATGGATGACCTGTTGAGGGAAAAAGAAAACATAAGAAACAATTAGTAAACAATAACTCTGGTACAACAAATGCTAGCCACTGAAAACCAAAGCCTGACCTTTTTTGAGTCTAAGTCATGCCATTGCTGGCTATGGTCAGAGGTTGATAGCAAGGCAACAATAGTCACTCGGGAATGATGGGGGCGAGCTGGCTAGTCGTTCATCGCTCTCTAGTGGCCATGCCAGGTGCCTGCAGGTGCGTGAACTGAGAATTGTATAGTTGACCTTGTATAGCTCCAGTGGCATTGGAGGTGTGTGATTGGTGGTGTATCTGTAGTATGAAAAAAGCAAAGACAGACACAGAGGAACAGCACTTAATGAATCAGAGTCACTGGTGCACCGTAGATGGGGCAATTTGGGCACGTTCTCACATTCTGAAGGCAACAGTGTGCAGAACTGCGACACTAAGCCACTTCAAAACAAATTGAAGAAGGGTAAAAAATAGTGGATAAAAATTGGTTTAAAAAAAAAAGAAATACAAAAACAGCGACTGTTCACTGAAGATGACCTGGAGTCCTGAAAGTTCACCAATCATGTCCTTGACTGCTTTGAACTTTTTACAGGAATGGAATGATCCAGCACTCCCACAGAAAACAAAACAGTTTTTATATGAGTATTCCATCATCCAGTGGGCTGAAGTGATTCATCTAATTTAATGGTGTAGATTTCCGAAGAGAAAGCCGTCTAAGAACGCTGCCACTGTGCTCTCCTGGGGATCGGCCAGGAGCAGGAGGTTTGTTCAGCGAGAAGTATTGAAAAATATTCAATTTTTCCATATTATGAAAATCATGACTCCCTGTCCATCTAAATTTTCCCTTGTGTGCTTTTCATATGTTTCCTGAGAGATTATTCTTTATTATTTGCTTATGATCCCAAATCATAGTGGCTGTAATTCGCTGAAAGGAGGTTCACTGACTCTTCTCTGGGAGACAGTCACACACAGGACACCACTGATGGCAGCAACAGCTGTCCAATAAAAGGAAAGAGCCCGGCATCTCAATTCATGTCCTCTGTCACCTCTTCCTCTAAACAGGAGGTACGAGCAGGATCCACGCTGCTAAAGATAGGACACCTTTTTCACTTTACAGTTGCTAGGATACGGACACAAACTTCTCCCTCACTTAAAGATACAGTCTGGATGCAAAGCCCTTTGATCCAGCCCCTTTTGATGGGCTCTAGGTGTTGCAAAGCAGGTCCGTGTGCTGAGATAATGAGGCCCTAACATTTAACACAGTGCAGTGACTGAACTGTAAATGATCTCGCAGCTCCTCCATACGTAATGAAAGTGCTCCTTTTAAAAGTGATCATAGCACTGATAATGCAAGCAAAATGTATGACATGTCTAGTTATGTCAGACTAAGGTCCATGTGCTTAATTAGATAATCTGCTCCTGTATTTGCCAAATTAGTCAAATATTTGCATAAAATGCATATGAAGTGATTTATTCTCATTTTCAGATTTCACGTTTTTACTGAAACATTTTAATAAGCACATGCATTATTTCACACATTATATCCAAGCTTGTATCACTTTGCCAGCACAGGGTCCATTATGAAAGTTTTTGAAAGCACAGAAATAAAAGTTAAGGAAGAACTAAAAGTTTCAGGAGCTCTTGGAGATGAAATGGGGAAGGTTTTATTGTTTAAAATATGTCCTTACGTGATTAAGGACCCTTTCTGAGACACACCACTTCACAGGAGGCACTGGAACCTTTTGGGTGTGTATTTTTAAAATGAAAACATTCTGTAAAAACAGTTTCTGAATCTCTTTTGATTAAAAAATCTTATTTATAGGTCAAGAAAAGTAGCCTTGGGAATCATTCAAATGTCTTTATTAAAAATCATTTTCATATATACTTCAAAGTCTCATAGAATAATCTGTAAGAACATTTTTCCCATACTCTGTAATCAATACCGTTCACCTGGGAATGCATTAAAACCACATTAAGTCTTCCTTATGTTGAGATACAGACTGAATGATGACGTTTTGAAGAAATGCCCAAAAAGCAAAAAACTCTTTTTAATCAATAGTCTTTATTAAAGCTAATTTTTCTTCTTGACTTCCCCATGCTTTAAATGTTAAAGGAGGGAAATAAGTGTAATACATTTTCAAACATTTAGCAAATATTACGACAGGTAATATTTACAATGTATTTTTTAAAACATTTTTATGGTTAGAATTATTAAATATTTTTTCCTTCATAATGATATGGAGGTCTGCTTAAGCTGAATATTTGACTGTATGCCAGTGTTTACACTGTATCGTTCCTCAGCTTCCTCCAGACATTTCACTCATTATTCATGTCTGCCCTCCAGCAACATTCTCAGATAAATAAAGCCGTACGGAGAAATAGAAATGTTTCTTGTAATGTGGAGGTCTCAGATGTGTGATGTTTTATCCTGGAGAAAGGCTGGGCTCGTAGCAGTAGTGCTGCAGGTTTTACCAGACCCCCAAACACCCAGAGCCCCAGAGGACACCCAGACATAACAAAAAAATGATAATAATAATAATAATAATAATAATAATGTATTGGCATAGCCTGGTTTCAATCATTTCTTTTCACCATTGGAAAGAGACTTAAAAGGTATATAAGTGTCTCAGCTTCATGCCTTTCTGTACAAGAACAATTCTGTGAGTTACCTCTCATGATTACTGAACCTGCCAGACCTGCTTGAGCAGATACAAATGAAGGCTTGCATTTAGCTGTGAGCCGGATGTAAGGGTTGAGTAAGTAAGGCCCCGGAGTAAAGCTAGTGAGTCCCCGCCGGAGCGTCCTTCTGCTGGACATCATCACGGCAACATTAAAGAAACATTAAAAACACAAAAACACAAGTCAGGTCACTCGTACTTGAATAGTTATTGACCTGTTTAGGCGGAGATTTCTGAGCCCAGTGTCCGGAAGCAAGGTTTGTTTTGCTCAGGTCTGCACCGGGGGTGCGGGGGGGGGGGCCTTCTCTGGAAAGCCCCCCCATGACTGCAGTGACTGGGAAGAGCTCTGATAGAACAGGCTGTGGTGAGAAGCCAGGGCCCACACATGCAGTCAAACTGCTGGCCGGGTCACCAACTCTTACAAACACAGGACAGGTGGGGGGGGGGTGGTCAAAGACTCCAACCCCCCCATTCATTTATCAGCACAGCCCTGTCCCATGTGATTTAGAGGGGGAGTTCTCCCACAAGGCTGGACTAGTCTAGACTAAAGTACTAAAGGGGTGCAGATAACATGGGGGTCCCCTGTAAATCCTGCAGCGCTGGCGGCAACAGAGCTAGCCGTGCAGAGGGGGAGTTTACTGAGATCTCTACCCCAGAACACACAGTCTCTCTCCTCCGCTCTGATATCACACACAAAGTTTCTGAATGAGCCCAGTTATTTCATCTCCATTTAAGGAGGTACTCTTTGACAACAGGTCTGCTGCACTCAAAATGTTTTCACCAACTGGAAGGAGTGATTTGCTCTTTTACCACAAGGGGGCACTATAGTGCACAGTGGGCAATGACGGAGAGCTTGGGTGATGAGCCATGGCTCAATGCCACCGTCAGCTCCCCGTCATGTGCATCATGGGATTACCCAAACCAGTGGTTCAATGATAGGAACTCTGTATCACATATTGGCATATTGTTTATTTAAAAACACAGATCTGTGTGTCACCTGTGCCAGTTAATCTTATTGCAGCTTGTAATGTAACTACATTACCGGTGCATTGTACTTGGGTGAATTTGACAACACATACTTTTGAAATAAACATGGCAGCAGAAGATAATTCTCTGTATGTCAGCTATTAAACCATGGATTTGGCCCATTAAAATAGAGCCCTGAGCCTTTTCTTTTCTCCATGGTGATACTGAAGCATGCAGTGCAGTGCGTGTGCGTATGAATGGAATAGCAATGACCTGATTCTGGTTTGATTATCAAATTGCATTTGATGGAATATAATTACCTCATGTTAGAAAAGTTTTGTTTTTTGTTAATGTTTTCCCCTTTCCCTTATTAAAATATTTTTTAAAAATACTCAAAATTCTCAAAGTATAATATCATCCAGTATTTTAATTTCTTTGATCATATTTTGACTCTCTCTCAGGAGAAGCAGAAGCGTGTGTCGGCCTGTTCCAGGCGTGGGCCCAGGGCTGTGGAGTTGGGTGTGTGGCTGGGTTTGGTTTGGTTCACAGAGTCTGCATGAGATGTGGGGCTGTGTGTCTCACATCCCAGCTCTAAAACATCCTCTCTCCTTCCCTGCCCCGCGCCAGCCTCCAACACGTAAAACATGACGGGGAATTAGCCCTGACAAAGGTTTGCATTGGACGGCATAGCGTAACTTAAGAGCCGGGACATGATAAAATCGAATAAATCATGAAGGATCGCACACTAAGGCAAATAAACAGTGTTTACAAAATAGCGTCTTGATCCAAAAGACCTTTGGAATGATCCAAAAATGACAAAATCATGTCAGCTACTCTTTAAGTGAATTTATAGCGTTGGCGCGGGCTGCTGATCTCTCTGTGTTATTATGTGGTTAGCGGTGGCGTTTATGCTCTGTGAATGCAGGGCCGGCCTCGCTCTGTTTAAACAAAGCCTGATTTTCCCAGAAACGGCAGCATGGCGTCCACCGTGGGTCTGGTACAGAGTGCTGATAGCACGGCACAGTACTCTGAGAGAGAGAGATTTTCAATCAAAATGTCACAGCGAGAGGCTTTGCAATGTGGGAAATTTATCTTTTTTTATTAAGTTACTTTCATACTGATTTTTTTTTTGCCATGTTTGTTGGTTAGTCTGTAGTTTGTGAGTCTCACAGATTGTTCTGCATGGGAAAAAGAGAGGGTTGAAATGAGGTTTCGTGAACCCAGTCAGGGTGAAGCTACATACAGCTGTCAATCATTGACTTGTTTGCACCAATCAAAAATGCTTTCCTCCTCACAGCCAGTGTGGCTATTGGTCAAAAATGTTGAGTCACTGATACTATGTGGTAGGTCCTCCCATTTTTGGCTGAATGAAATCTCACTCCCCAATCGCTAATGGCAAACTGAAGTGTGGAATAGTTTCCCGAACCCCATTATGGGTGGAGATACAATGACCTGTCAATCACTGACTTTGCTGAACCTCCCAAAATGTTTTCCTCTCCACAGCGAAAGGTTCAATTCATTCCTCTCTTACTGGCCCTTACTGATTTAACATAATTCTGGGTCGTTTTTTTGCTATTAAAATATGCATGCATATAAAATTTTGTAAAAACAGCAATTTATAAAGGTTAAATATAAACAGAGCAGAACTGTTTTAACCTTGTAACCATCCCTCTTTGTTGTTTTTTGTCTACTTTGTCTCGTCTCTCCCTTTTGTCTCTCTCACGCTCTCACTTTCTTCTCTCTCTCCTCTCTCACTCTCTCTCTTTCTTCTTTCCGTTTCTCGTGGGTTCCCATGTCTGAAAGGGTCCAGATGTGGTTGTCCTAACGGAGGGCCACAGACCGAGAATCTCAGCCTCTCCTCATCTCGCCCTGCGTAGTGTTTGAGCTCTGATTCGCTCCTGAACCGCACACCCAATCCTTCTTCATTCTGAGCTCTGTGAAACTAAGGGATTTCTGAGCTACAAGAATTATTACCCTTTGTTGGATGGCTTACAAAGGTCACAAAGCTTTTTTTGTGTTTTTTTTCATCATTTATCTGTGTTTTTGAAAGCAGCGGTGTATTTGTCATAAACAGCAGAGGGTGACATTTCAGTGGCCTGATGATTGATGATGCGTAAATAAAGCGACAGTAAAAAACTCAGAACCTGCGAAAAAGAGGAGAATAAAATGCAGAGAACACATGGAGCTCTGATAAAACTTTTTCCTATTTTACTTCTCCAATATATGTATATGTATGCATAAGGATTTTGTATTTTAAAAAGAGGAAAATACAAGTTTTGGAAATATATGGATTGAAAATATATTTTTGGCCATTTTTATGTCAGGTATTTGACATATATTTATTGGTCAATAATCTGAGGAAATATGTTTTAATGTGCTTGCTCCTGAGGGTTTGTGTGGGCAGGTAGCCCCTCGTTCCCTGTGGAATTTAAAGGGTCCAGCAGGCAGCATTGACCTTTGAACTCTGCTTCCATAAATCTGTTTGGCTATCTTTATCTTTTGGGTCATTTTAAAAAGACAGGGGCCAGGCGTATGTCTTAACCTACTCAAGCAGCTTATTGAGACCTCTCCCACTCATATCAGGGCAGAGACAGTCTGAAAACACTCTTCCCCCACAGCTGTGGACAGCTCCGGGTGGAGCCCTCTACAGCCCCCATACCCCCCCACATGCCCCCAGCGCACTCACAGCTCTGGCATCTCTCCACTCCAACAACACATTTTTCAAACATCCCTAATTACTGAGGCAAGTTTTTTTCTCTTTTGGTTTTAATTCACTCTATAAAATGATTGTTTCAAACCCAGCAGGGCTATGAAACTCTGGTATTCCTCCCCCCCTCAGCTAAAGCTTTAAAACACCACCAAACTGTAAACAGCCAGAACTCATGCTTCCAAAAAATGAATTACAAAAAAAAAATTCAAAAATAAAAGTTGCTTTGGCAATCACAGAATAGCTCTAATGGAAGGATAAGCTTTATAAACAGCATATTACACTTTAATACCCATAATATTCTTTCTGGTCCAGGCAAAAGTTGGTTTCCACAGAACGGTCTGTTTTCAGGAATCACCAGTGCTTAAACTGCTGTTGCAAAAGGCTTTGGGGGAAAGAGCAAAACCAAAGTGAAGTGTTTGACTGTACATCCAAAGTGAAGTGTTTGACTGTACATCCAAAGTGAAGTGTTTGAACATCCAAAGTGAAGTGTTTGACTGTACATCCAAAGTGAAGTGTTTGAGTGAACATCCAAAGTGAAGTGTTTGACTGAACATCCAAAGTGAAGTGTTTGAGAGTGAACATCAAGACTGTACATCTGTAGGCAGCTACTGTGAAAGTGAAGTGTTTGACTGTACATCAAAGTGAAGTGTTTGACTGATAGTGAACATCCAAAGTGAAGTGTTTGACTGTACATCCAAAGTGAAGTGCTGTAATCAAAGTGAAGTGTTCCAAAGTGAAGTGAACATCCAAAGTGAAGTGTTTGACTGACTTGTGCTGTACCTGAACATCCAAAGTTACAGGGGACAAACTAAAGAGCTCTGTGCGTCACTAAAATCTGTCCATTCTGTTGTAATTATGGAGGAGGTAGTGAAAAGTGTTCGATGAGCTACACGGTTGTTAAAGACAACAGCTCGCATTTGTTTTTCATGCCACTTCGCCTCTAACTAAAACCATTTCCACATCCAGTGCCCAGAAGGCACCGAGCGCTGGGGTAATTGGGCTTTGAATGGATCAGGAGTGCTGGAGCACAGAGAAAACTACAGGAAGAGAGTCTTAAAACGCGCTCTCCAGAGTGTTTTAAAGCGTTTTTTTATTGTCATTTTAAAGGGTGTTGTTCTATCCAGTGTGTTTTGGCAGAGGGAATGCCCAACTAGCGCTTGGCTGTAAAATATTTGAGGAACAGTTGAGTATTGTTTGAGAAGCTGAGATTCCCACCACAAGAGCGGCTGCAGAGAAAGGGAAGCTGCATCCCAGTCTTTCATTCATACTCTCCCCATTCACGGAGCGCAGGCCCTCCCTGCTCCACTCCGCTGAAAGGGCGCGGAAACCGGGCCTTCCACAGCAGGATCCACTCTTACAGTGCTGGTTCAGTGCAGTAAGAGGGGTGCAGAACGTACTTCTGCAGAGACAACTGTTCATACCAGAAGTAGATTCTTATTTTTTCTAAATAAATAACTGCATAATGGTTGTCAAAATAAAAAACAAAACTAGACGCATAGTTTGAATTTTACAGGGTGGCCCTGGAGCCAAACATTCAAGAAGTATTTACACATTCAGTACTCTCTCTCACACACACACACACACACACACACACACACACACACACACACACACACACACACACACACACACACACACACACACACACTCACATCATGTGGGGGCTGATTTAGCTTTTAAAACATTGGTTTGGATCTTTTGGTGAGTTTCCTGTGAAAACGTGTGTTTTTGGACCAGTACACCGACTCTGTAACACAGCTGCTGTTACCATGGTGACCTGCCTGTCAGCAGTGATGGAGATGGTGACATGAGGCATCGATAAACACTGTGTTCTGAGGCAGAATGGGGTTCTCCCAGCTTGCTGAGGAGCTGAACATAAATAAACATAAACATTACGCATTTGTAGTTATGATGAAGGAGGAGTTTTGTGTACTGTGGGTGTGATGGTTCTACTTTTCAATTTTGTTTAGTTATAACATTTTTCTCTTTGGTTTTTTTTCATCCTCTTTTTGTTGTCTCTCATCTCTTTGAAGGGTGGGCTTTGGGTGTTTAAGTTCATGTATTTTTTTTGTGTTTGCACTCAAAAACAAACACATTTTTTTTAGTTTTTCAGGTTAAAAAATGTTCTCTTGCTCCCTCTCACTCTCTCCTCTCCATCTCTCCCTCTCACTTTCTCTCTGGTATTCGGGTGTGTGTGTGTGTGTGGGGGCGGTTAATGAGCAGAGAGCACATGTGCTAAGGCTTCTGGGAAGGCCCAGCAGGTGTCCCCGTGATTCTGGTCCGACGCCCTGAGATTGTGCTAATGAGAATCATACCTGGCAGTGCTGCGGGCTGCCGTTAGCATCACGCTACAGCTCCTCTCCTCCTCCTCTCACCCCTGTGTCTATCGCTTCCCATCTCCGTCTCCATTCTTCATGCCAGGTTTATTCACCTTCTGCACTCAACCTCAGTTTGCCTGGACCGTTTCTCAGCAACTGTTTTTTTTCCTGAACAATTTTACACATAAAAATGCTACATCACATTACATTGGCAACGTTTATGTCGCAGCCACACTGAATGCTCATTTCTGATTGGCTGGAGGGTTTACGTTGTATATTAAATTACATTACATGACATTATGAACGTTTAGCAGAATATTGACTTTACAGAACCAATCAAAAGATTTTTGCTCTCCTCACAGTGATTGGTTCAGCTCAGACAGCTACTGGTAACATGTAGTAGCTCCGCCCATTTGTGTTGTCATGGAGCCTGAATCTCCCATCATCACTGAGCAGTATGGGGTTAACACTGGGCATGTTATACAGGGACACTCGCTCATTTCACTGATTTGGATTTCAGAACATATTTCAGCAAAGACAACTGTTCACAGCAAATGTGGGCTCTCATCTTTCTAAATAAATAAATACATAATGGTTGCCTAAATAAAAAAGAAACATAAACCTGCTTTTCCAGTCTGAATTTTACAGGGCTGGCAGCTAGGCTGCTTCATGCATTCAGGAAAGTGTTTCCTCGCGTAGTTATATATCCTGAGATCCCTAATAGTTATTAAGAAGTTATTAAGGATAATAGTTACAATAATTTGTTTTCATTTACTGTTTTAATGAAGTGGCATTGAGAGTCTCTTTCGCTCTCTTTTTCTTCTCTCTCTCTCTCTCTCTCTGTCTCTCTCTCTCTCTCTGGGTTGCCAGGTCTTTCTGAGGAATGGCCCAATACCCATTCAAAACTTGTGCAATGTACCAGAAAGCCAAATACGCCCCTGCCAAAACTGAAATCATTACTGCCTACGACTCACGCCCCGCTGCCACGCCGCGTTCAAATCATTACTGCAATAACAAGCTGTGTTACAAAACAGTAAATTTGCAGAATATCATATCATAAAAATGCATACACAATCCCCACCCTTCTGAAAACATTTAACACTGGACCAAAATACACAAAAATACACTGTAAATACTTTTCTTGTTTTAGACTCCAGGTTGCACAAATTAGAGTAATTTAATTTGAAATTATGTTAGTGTGTCAACAAGGTCAACCCCCGGACGAAAAAAGAGCACAAGCTGACGCTTTAAAAGTAGTTATCCCAACGGGTTGAGGAAACCACAGACTTGGCAGCATGGAGGCCGAGTCGTGGAGAGGAGGCCTGTAAATATGACTGGGCGTTCCAGGCCCGGCGGGAGGTAAAACAAAGGGTAAAGACATCCCTGAAGAGAAGAGGAGATTGTTTTCTGATGGGAAGTTTTGTGACAAATGAACGGCTGTTTCCAGAGACCTTCCGTGGACTCCATTCTTTTGTTTCTTGATCCTTTCCTCTAAGTAACCTCCCTCTGTCTGTCTGCACATGTGGACATCATGGACAACACTTCCGTAATACGGAGCCTCCTGAAACCTGGATGAAGGAGAGGGGAGAGGAAGACAGGCGCGTAACCGAGGGGTGCGGGGGAGGGAGTGGAGCTGTAGTTATGGAGACAGCACGATTGATGTCAGTGCTTTTTTTTTTTAATTTTCCCGAAATGTGACCTCACTGCCAGACTCACTGCCCCCTTAAAACCTCCATCAACAAATATCAAAAGACAAGATGTTATCCCGTCCCCTGCTGGAGACCCAGAGCTGATTCTGATGTATTTCCCAAAATAATAAAGAGAGGAGAAGGGGCCTCCTGAAATGGCCTTATCTTTAACCAGGACCATGTGAGCCCCGCGGGCTGGGCGAAGGGGGGCGGGGGCAAGGGCTGAGGAGGCTCACATGGGGCTCAGTCTGATGACTTTGGGGGTCATTTATCTGCGATAAGGCTTACCGGTGCTATTGACCTGCATTAGAGAAACACCCAGCGACCCAACCCCCCCACACACTCAAATTCCTCCTCCATCCGTTTTCTTTGACTGCTTGCAGCAGGCGGGGAGCTAAAAGGGCGCCCCCCTGTGGTGAACTGGGAGGTGTGTGCTCTCTCTGTGCTGCTGTCCTGCCATTGTTTATTAACCCTCCTCCCTGGGTTCACCACCCAGCCCCAGCACTTAGCTAAGGTAGGCCCTCCTCCCAGGATTCATCACCCAGCCCCAGCACTTAGCTAAGGTAGGCCCTCCTCCCTGGATTCATCACCCAGCCCCAGCACTTAGCTAAGGTAGGCCCTCCTCCCTGGATTCATCACCCAGCCCCAGCACTTAGCTAAGGTAGGCCCTCCTCCCTGGGTTCACCACCCAGCCCCAGCGCTTAGCTAAGGTAGGCCCTCCTCCCTGGATTCATCACCCAGCCCCAGCACTTAGCTAAGGTAGGCCCTCCTCCTGGATTCACCACCCAGCCCCAGCACTTAGCTAAGGTAGGCCCTCCTCCCTGGATTCACCACCCAGCCCCAGCACTTAGCTAAGGTAGGCCCTCCTCCTGGATTCATCACCCAGCCCCAGCACTTAGCTAAGGTAGGCCCTCCTCCCTGGATTCACCACCCAGCCCCAGCACTTAGCTAAGGTAGCCCTCCTCCCTGGATTCATCACCCAGCCCCAGCACTTAGCTAAGGTAGGCCCTCCTCCCTGGATTCATCACCCAGCCCCAGCACTTAGCTAAGGTAGGCCCTCCTCCCTGGATTCACCACCCAGCCCCAGCACTTAGCTAAGGTAGGCCCTCCTCCCTGGATTCACCACCCAGCCCTAGCACTTAGCTAAGGTAGGCCCTCCTCCCTGGATTCATCACCCAGCCCCAGCACTTAGCTAAGGTAGGCCCTCCTCCCTGGATTCATCACCCAGCCCCAGCACTTAGCTAAGGTAGGCCCTCCTCCCTGGATTCATCACCCAGCCCCAGCACTTAGCTAAGGTAGGCCCTCCTCCCTGGATTCATCACCCAGCCCCAGCACTTAGCTAAGGTAGGCCCTCCTCCCTGGATTCATCACCCAGCCCCAGCACTTAGCTAAGGTAGGCCCTCCTCCCTGGGTTCACCACCCAGCCCCAGCACTTAGCTAAGGTAGGCCCTCCTCCCTGGATTCATCACCCAGCCACTTAGCTAAGGTAGGCCCTCCTCCCTGGATTCATCACCCAGCCCCAGCACTTAGCTAAGGTCATCACCCAGGCCCTCCTCCCTGGATTCATCACCCAGCCCCAGCACTTAGCTAAGGTAGGCCCTCCTCCCTGGGTTCACCACCCAGCCCCAGCACTTAGCTAAGGTAGGTGAGCTGGCAGGCACCGCCAAAACCCCCCCTCCTCCCAATCCGCCATCACTGCCACCAACCTTATATCACTTCTTTCATGAAGGCAGTCATGGAGTCCTGTGTGCGTGTGTGTGTGTATGTGTTTGTGTGTATGTCTACATGTTTGTGTGTATGTCTTTGTGTGTGTGTGTGTGTGTGTGTGTGTGTGTTTGTGGAGGGGGGTGCAGATTCCAGGCGACCCGCCTCACTGGGGGGGGAAGTGGAGCGAGGTAAGCACTGAAAAAATAGGGAGACGGCAATTAAAAGTCCCCTGGTCTTCTGAAGGAGCCCCCAGTGGGATTAGTCAAAGCAGGACTAATCGCAGGGCGGGGGAGGGAAGGTTAGTGTGCCCGTATAATTTCCTCATTAAATATCCTGGGAAAGGGAAATTTCGCTGCATTCCTGAAATAGTTAACAGTCAAAAAAGTGCTTTTTAAATGCCACAATACTAATTTTTATTCATTTACTTTCTGATACAAGATATCAAAAATGACTGTATAAATGTATATATGAATACATATTGAATTCATAAACATATACAAATAAATGAAACATATATACTGTCAGAAACTCACACAAAACTGTAGTGGCGACGCATATCACCCCTGATATCAGACTGTGAGAGGGCCACAAAATAATGCATTAGGTTTCCAAAACGAGCAGTTTGTTCATCATAAAGCGGAGACAAATCCCTCTCCTTCCCCTTCACGTGATTAAATCTGCTAAAATTGATTCTGAACATATAATTTTGCACAGAAAATCCCTTTTTAAAAGTCTGAAAATTTAACTCTAATAAAGTGTATTAGTCTGAGCAGTTTGTTTAAAATATGGTTTTAAATGGATTTCATATGCAGTCATTAGAAAAACCTTCTCTTACATGCTATGTTACTCTGGTAATAATCACCAGTTCTCTCTCTTTCCTGTCTTTGATACACACACACATACACACGCACACACACACACACACACGCACACACACGCACACACACACACACACGCACACACACGCACACACACACACATGGTGGGGCACACATGTGCATATTTCCCCATTGACATTGCCTGCACCATGATTCAGTAAAGACCCGTTGATGTTTTATGAGGTCTTCTCATCCTATCTTTGGCCCAAGTAGAGAACAAAAAAGAGGGGGAGGGGGGACCAGGAAAACGAATGTTTTACATCACGCTTTTAATGGGATAATTGAGAGACAACGGCTTGTAGCGTGACCTCAAAACAAACATCGGTCGCTCAATGTGGCGTGTCGGAGGGAACCGGGGCCAAGAGGGCCTAATGAAGAAGGCCACTCCCTTCCTGCGGCCCCCGTCCCCCATCAGACAGCGCAGAGCCAGCGCATCTGGCCGGGCCTCCAAGCCTCCGAGCCTCCGCTCCAGCGGTAAGCTGAAGCAGGTGGCGGGGTTAGCGGCAGCCTCCCTGTCACGGTGCGGGACAGTTTAATTGGATAAAAAGGGGGAGATTAAAGGAGCCTGAGGGCCGGATCGCGGGCCGCCGTCCCGGGCCTGATTTATGACGGCAGCAGCCGGAGGTGGCAGCATGACAAACGGACTGCTGAAGAACAGGAATGCCATTTCTCTTCTGCTGGGGGGGTGGGGGGGGGAGGTGGAGGTCTGGGGGAATCAAACGCACTTTCACTGAAACACCTTCTCCAAAGACGGGGCGGGGGGAAGGCCTGGGTGCAGCGCAACGGGGCGTCCATTGGAAACATCCTCCCAGCATCCTCTCTGTTTCCTCTCCGTGAGCGTGGGGTCGGATGAAGACGCCACTGAGTCACATCTCTCATCTGTCTGGCCTCCAGACTTCCCAGCGTTCAATCGAGCACCCGGATAACTCTGTTAAACTTTTCACGGCCTGGCCTGGGCTCCTGCGTTCTGATTGGTTCAGATGTATGTCTGGTGGATTTTTTTTGGTTTCGGAGGTTTGTCTTTTCACAGACTCACTCTCTTGTGGGATGCCATCAGTACTGACTGATGTATTGGTTTACTAGCACAACATATCCTTGAAGCTGGGCAGAGTTGTATCGCATTTGAGGGAGAAATTGTACGTTGTCATAGTTACAAGCTTCGGTCTGCGTTAATTCAGGAGAGAGTGTGTGGGGGGAAGGGGGTGCTAAACAAGTTAATAAGAATAGGTTCCTATTCTCAGTTTGGAGGAAGGGGGCTTTGAAACTGTGGAGGCCTGTAGCTGTCCCACACAGCTGGTGTTTAGGGTTACCACATTTGAACAAGTAACAAAAAAGGGGACAGAGCAGAGGGGTAGCAGTGTGGTGGGAACTGAGAAACGGGATTGCTGGGGGCCAAGGGCATGTGGGAGCAGGCAATTGTTGAATTGGGGGGGGATATGAGGTTTACAAAATCCTGACCTGACATTTTTGAGCCAAAAAGGGAGACATGTCTGGGACAAAACAGAGCGTAAGATAGCCTTGCTGCTGTTTCAGTCGGTTAATGTCATAAACATGATTTTAGGATTCCTCTACAAAGCCTATAGAGAATGTTAAAGACAGGGGCAACTGTGTCCAAACAGGGCGGCCCTAAAAGGGTTAAAGGTATAGCTTTGGGTTGGCATGTCGCCTCGAGGGCAGGGACTGCCCGGTGGAGCTCAGAGCCAATCACAGTGCGGGATGATAGGGCAGGTGGATCTCAGAGCCAATCACAGTTCGGGATGAAAGGGCAGGTGGATCTCAGAGCCAATCACAGTGCGGGATGAAAGGGCAGGTGGATCTCAGAGCCAATCACAGTGCGGAATGAAAGGGCAGGTGGATCTTCATCCAACCCTCCCACCTCCATGGCTCATGTGTGCAGTGCATGCTGGGTAGCCCAGAGGAGCCCTGCCGTGTGTCTGAGGTCATACAGAAGTTATTAATGAGAGTGAGAACAGCCGAGCTGATAGGACAGTGCTGCATTTCAGTAGCTGGGGGGGGTGTTTCCGTATATGGGAGGGAGAGTGCCAGAGATCCATGTTCTCTCTCCACCCCCCACATGGTTGGTGCTGCTGCCCAGGGGAGATGGACGGGGGTGAGGAGGGGGAGGGAGCGGACGGCCGGGGGAGAGAGGGCCCTGCGCAAGGCGTCTGGCAGGCCCTGACAGGCGCATTCTTTCCCATCTGATAGCGGCCCTTATCTGCGCGAGATGGAGCTGCTGACTCGCAGATGCGCGTCGGGCTCTACAGTAACATCAACACATTCCAGCACGCATTCCTCACGGCCCAGTGAAAACACGGCCCGGCCGATAAGAGAAAGGCCAATCAAAACAAGCGATAAATCGCGCCGGATATAAAGCGCTGGCTAAACCAAACTGCGGAAGGGTTCAAGCCAATCCCTTTCCCCCCCAGCGGCTCAGAATGCGCGCAAACCCCCGGCCGCGGCTCTTTCAGGTCCGCTGGCCTTATTGTCGTGGGCCTTTGTCTCGCTCTCGCCCTGTCTCCGTTATGTCCCTCCTGTTCCCCCAGTGGCATCCCAACACCACGGTCTCAAGCGCTCTCGCTCGCCTTGCAACCCTCCATCCATCATGGTCTGCATCCACTCCCACTTTAAGAGCTATTTCTGAGCGAAAGCAGAACGCGCGTTAGGACCTGGACACTGCGCTGGACCTTTACCTCCCTCTGGACCTGAAGCAGCAGGCTTCCAGGCAACAAATCTCACCACGCAGATCCATTTTTCCCTTCATGACCCCTCTGTCCCGGCCGCTGTGGCTACTCCAGTGTCCAGGCATCCATCTTGTTTAATTTCAGTCACCCACAGCCCAATCACCCCCAACACCCCTGACCCCATGCTCGGTTCCACATTACAGACGGCTGGTGCTTAACACAGTGCAGAAGGCTCAGGCTCGGCTGGGGGGGTTGGTTTTTGGTTGGGGGGAATCTGGGTTTGGGGGGAGTTTGGTGTGGGGGAGTTTGGCGTGGGGGGCTGTAATATCTCCCCGCTGCGCGAGGCACACGGCACACGGCATGGCTCTGCCGGTAACATGGATCGCTGGGAAAGGCCCCCCCGACGGGAGAGCCAGGGCTTATCGCCATGCCGCCATCTCCCCCACCCCCGGGTCTCCGGGACTTCAAAGGGCCACTCCAGAGCCGGGTAATGGAAAGCACCTGCCCCAGAGGAGGGGGAAACATTTACTGAGCAGAGAGATCCAGATAAAGGAGGGAAAATGTAAAGAGGAGAAATGAAGAAGAAAAAGAAGGGGAGGAGGGGTATTACGAGCTGAATGGTGACCCAGGCTCTGTGGAGCGCAGTGGGGCGCGGCGGGGCGCGGCGGGGCGCGGCAGGATCCCAGGGTCAGGAACCAGGGCTGTCAGGGCTGGCATGCTCAACATGTTTGTGTGTGTGTATGAGAGAGTGTGTGTGTGTGTGTGTGTGTGTGTGTGTGTATGAGAGAGTGTGTGTGTGTGTGTGTGTATGAGTGAGAGTGTGTGTGTGTGTGTGTGTGTGTGTATGAGAGAGTGTGTGTGTGTGTGTGTGTGTGTGTGTGTGTGTGTGTGTGTGTGTGTATGAGAGAGAGTGTGTGTGTGTGTGTGAGTGTGTGTATGAGAGAGTGTGTGTGTGTGTGTGTGTGTGTGTGTGTGTGTGTGTATGAGAGTCCAGCCCAGCCCAGCACTGCCCCTCCCAGCCCCCTGCATCGGGGCCTTCACCCTGGCTCCAGTGGTGAGATCTTCCTCACTCCATCCATGTGCCCCAGCTGTACCTGTGATCCTCTGCCATTTCCACGCTCCCATCACAGAGCATGTTTCTACTCTCCATCACATATCAAACACAACAGCTGTTTGGTTCTGCACCAAGCCTCACACAGAATGCTGTCAAACTTCTGTCTTTGCACTCAGCGTATCGCAACAAATAAAAGAAAAAAATAATTAATCAAAAAAAAAAAACAACCGGGCCATTATGTGGAATGCTGTGTGTGAATGGTTGTTAAAGACTGATATCGCTTTTTGTTTCATTCCAGCTTAAATTATTTTGTGATTGTACAATTACTTTGTTTTTTTATTGTTTTTTTAATGTGAAGGAGATCTGATTTTCTGCACCTGGGTTTTATATGATAATCAGGTAAGTAGTAATCATCTCAGCTGTTTGTCTATCAAACTGGCTGGCTGATTGCTGCCAGATTCTAGCATAAAAGCTATTGCCAATTTGTGTGTGCTTTTGAGTTTGTGCCATCGTTTGTCATTATTGCAGGCCATAAGCGAGCATTTATGAGAACACAATGAGCAAATAATAAACAAATATAATAATCTACAATGAATATAATGATAGGCCCTGAGTCAGACCGCTCTTTGGGTCACAGGATTGTTGTAGGCTTGGAAAGTCTTGCGAGGCTCGTGTCAGGTGTCCTGTAGTGAGTAACATTCAGAGAGCAGAGCCAAACAAAATAAATCAGTATGGTACTACATTATATTAAATAATATTTTCCCATTATTTTCAGACTTCAACCCTTTTAATAATTTTAAGGGCTGGAGGGTGGAGCTGGGGGGTGGGGATGGAGGGTGGAGCTGGAGGGTGGAGTTGGAGGGTGGCGCTGGGGGGTGGGGCTGGAGAACCAAACCCTGGCAGCAAGAGAGACCCCCACACATCAGAAACGAAAATGAGATCTGGATTAAATCCTTTTGAAGTATTTAAAATGTCAAAATGGTTTGAAAAAATAGGGGTTTAAATTTTATTTTTTTAAATGGTATGGCAGCAAAACACAATTTGATCACAATATGAACTTCATATGATATGGAATTGCTGTTTCATCAAAGTAGGTTACGACAATGTTGTTTATTTGTTAATTTATTTATGTAACACCATACTTTCTTGGTTCTAACAACATTTTTGATCCAATACAGTATAAAGTATGCAGAGAGCATAAAACTTGTTCTTTAAACATTGATATCTATGTATCTTTGGAAGGAAAAAGCACAATATTCTGCCATTTCCAAAAATGCACAGAATAAGTTTGGAATGACATTCCTGCACTGTCATTTTGTGGGGCTGGGGGGAGGTTGTTCTGGAGAAGTGACATTCCCCTCTGCCAGAACGAAACAGCTGACCGTTACGGCCTCGTCCAGTAGCAGCAGGCCGGCTGAGACGGGCCCGCTGGGACGCAGAGCAAACACACAGGGCATTACATCAGCGGGACTTCCTGTCGGTAGCGCGGCCTTAACCACTCAAACCCTGATAAAGGACCGCCTGCAAAAGCTGTTTTTCTTCCTGCAGCCGGCTGCCGAGCCTCACCTGACCCGTTTCCCCGCCTTTGTTTGGATTTAGTTTCTCTGACCCTCCAGATAAGCACAGGGGGCTAATTGTCCCCGTTTGGCGAACCGGCCAAGAGACTAATAGGGGTGTTGGGATAGCCCTTGGAGTCTGTACCAAAAACAGCCACAAGCTGGATTGCTCTACATTCTCCTCACTCATACTCATACTCACACACACACACTCTCACACACACACACACACACACACACACACACACACACACACACACACACACACACACACACACACACACATCACACACACACACACACACACACACACACACACACACACATTCACACACAGCTACACACTCAAAATACAAGTGGAAACACATGCACACAAAGACATGCACAAACAAACACATACTCATACGCATAATCTTTAGGGAACTGGGCTTGTCATTCTAAGGTTGCAGGTTTGACCCTTACAAAACAAAGACACCCAGATTAGAGAGTTAACCATAACACCTCAAATTCTGCCTTGTTACATATTTTGGAAATTGGGTTTTTAAATTGCGTAACTGGTGCTCACTGCCCCCATCCCCTCTAACTGTCTCGCTCCGGTCCCTCTGCTCCATGCCCTGTGTTTTCATTTGTAAAAAAAATCACTCAAATTGAACATTGCTATGGTTGTCTGAAAGCAGCCCCATCCACACCCACCCTCCCCCCCCAAAAAAAAACCACCCACCGACCAAAAGAGCTCAGGCAGTACTTCAGACCCAAAGGTAATGTCTCCTGACAAGCCCAGACCACCGCAGATAATTGTTTCCTTTGCTCTTTTTTTTCCAAGAATAAAACCCTCCCTGTTGTGAAAAGGTGCGTGCCTGGGCTACCCGTCACCTTGGCAGCGATGGAGACTGAAAGGGTCCACATCCTCGTCACCGTGGCAGCGATGGAGACTGAAAGGGTCCACATCCTCGTCACCATGGCAGCGATGAAGACTGAAAGGGTCCACATCCTCGTCACCGTGGCAGCGATGGAGACTGAAAGGGTCCACATCCTTGTCGCCATGGCAGCGATGGAGACTGAAAGGGTCCACATCCTCATCACCGTGGCAGCGATGGAGACTGAAAGGGTCCACATCCTCGTCACCATGGCAGCGATGGAGACTGAAAGGGTCCACATCCTCGTCACCATGGCAGCGATGGAGACTGGAAGGGTCCACATCCTCCCCTTTCCTGATAATACAGAGCAGCACAACAGGTCCCATGACTACTGTATTTGGCCAGGTGGAACATATAAAAGGAAACAGCCCAGCAGTTTGCTCCAGCCTTAACCAAGCGCATGCTAGCTTGGCCCCCCTGCTATGGCCACCGGGTCCCTCCCTTTCACAGGCCGAGCCTGGGGCACGCAAAGAGGGCTGGCATGACTTCACTGTCAAATGGAATCCTGTCAAACCTCTGCTTCCTCCACAGGTCCTCTGCACACTGATGCGATTGTGAAACCCCAGCGCTGCCGGCTGTAGTCTGACTATTCATTCAGACTGCAGTAACCCCTACTTCCCCCCTGCCACCCCAAAAACATGCATTAAAAAAGTAGCCAAAAAGCGGTGAGATCAGTAAACAGTATCTTAAAGTAGGCCAGAGGATGGAGTGTCCCCACACCCCCACCCCCCCGGCCCCCAGCGTTTCCCCTCTGCAGAGTGGGCTCAAAAGCAGCCCTCCACTAAAACATTATTGTGTTTTTTTCCACCAAACTGGAATTTGTCCACCCCCCCAACCCCCACTTTTTCATTTAATTTCATTCATTCATCACACAAGAGTCGCGTTTGCTCAGCTCAGCTCCACTTCCCGCCATCCCCCCACCACCCCCCAATGTCTTTGTACAGTTGGGCGCAGTGAACACAATATGGGCTCCGGTTTACCATCGGTCTGGGTGCCCACGTCAGACCCTGCGGCCCTGCTTTGCTTGTGCGAGGGCTTGTGGGCTCCCCGCTGCCAGCCTCGCTCAGGATATTGTTTTTCTTGGGTCTGTGCCATTCTAGGCATTTTGCAAAAAAGCCTTTCTAAGCAAACAGCACCCACAGCTGCTAAATTCTCCGCTCAATGGGGAAGGGAAAAGCTCTTGGTGTTTCGACCTTCACCTTGTGGGGTGGGGGGTGGGGGCTCCAGCTCATAAGGTTGAGTATTTTCATTCTCCCCATGTTGACAAAAGTCTGGGAGGGAAAAAGGGGTCATTGTTTTGGGATTTGTTGAGTCTTCGTGTGACTTTAGCCTTTACTGAACTCTGCTTCTTTCTCAACGTCCTCCCCCCCACAACCGCTACCACCGCCATCTTCTGAACCCCAAAACTGCCCCCCCCAGCCAAGCTCCCTCTATTTCTATTCTCTCTGAGACAAAACTCACTTTGTCGGGTCCAGTTAATTAAATTGCCGGGCTGAGATTGTGAACTTGTCCTTTCCATTGCTGGCCAGCCTCTTCTCTGGCACCCTGCATTCCTTTGAAACTTTGAGTTTCTTTGAATTCAATCCTGTGAAACATTCAGGAAACATTATAATGGACCCTGTTGTTTTGTTTTAACGCCACACCCCCCTCACCACCCCCTCAACACCTCCAGGAAAATGGGAGAAATTGGAGGAGGAAAAAAATTACCCATAAAAAAAAAAAACCGTGACAGATTCAGTCACGCTTTGATAATGAATACCTCTGGATGCTTTCACGGATAGGTGAAAGACAGAAACCAAATGGCTCTGACAGCTCGGCCGGGCCGGGCAGGGTGAGGCTGCGTTACCCAACATTCTTAATGGATGCTGGTCAAGGCAATGGGCGGGGCTCGCCCCAACCTGGCCTCAAGCCTTTCTGATTTGCCGCTGCGTGCCCCGGAGCCATGGCATGGCAGCCCACGTTCCAAGACGGCCCTTTTGGATTTAAAATGGTCGGTCAGGTTTTTCCGACCTGTTATTTTTTAATTGTTTTTGTTTTTCCCCCAGCACAGAGGCCTTACCCCAAATGGCTTTAGGGTAGAGACACACAGCGGTGTGTAAATATATGGGGGCGACAGGTCACTGGCCTGCAGCAGTTACAGGCAGGGCAGTCTCCGGCCTGCAGCAGTTACAGGCAGGGCAGTCTCTGGCCTGCAGCAGTTACAGGCAGGGCAGTCTCCAGCCTGCAGCAGTTACAGGCAGGGCAGTCTCCGGCCTGCAGCAGTTACAGGCTGGGCAGATGGCCCCCATATGCTGCCCGCAATCAGGGCCTGATCTCAGAGGTGAGCATTAATTACAGATTATTACTGAACCATGGACAGAGCAGGGGGCTGCAGGACCGGGGGGGTGGTGGGGTGGGGGGAAGAAGGGGGGGTCGGGGTTTAGGAGAATTGGAACAATTATCAGCGGCTCTGCCTAATGTTTGCACTCTGTTGGTGAGCCGTGCATAATTAGGGAAAGTTGGGCAGTAAAGCCTTTGAGTTTGACTGTTTTGTTGATTTTTCTTTTGTCTGATTTTGTTGCTGGTCTCTCATAGGTCAAAGTCCCACTAGAATCACTCTTTTTTTTTCAGCTGATATATCACATCCTGTCATCTGAAAAATGAGCTGCACAATGAGTCAAGTCCAACGACCATAGCATCAGTGAGTGTATGAGTATTTTGACCGTAAATAGCTTCTTCCTGTTTGTAAGGTTACTGTAAAGTTACTTTAGTAGGGAGGAGAAAAGACATCTAGGAAAAGCAAAAATGTGGAATCTCAGCTGAAATCATAAAAACAAAAGTCATTTCTTCCTCAACCTGTTTCATACAGCATGGAAGAACAGCTGAAATCAACATGTTAGAAACCTCACCTGGTCAGGTAGCAGTCACTTCAGATCTTTACTCTGTGAAATATCCTGAAACAAACTCACACCCTGAAATATTTACAAAATCACACCCTGATTTTACTCTGTGAAATATCTTAAACAAACTCACACCCTGACTTTACTCTGTGAAATATCCTTAAACAAACTCACATCCTTGAAAACAAACTCACACCCTGTTACTTGAAATATCCTTCTGACATTACTCTGAAATATCCTTAAACAAACTCACACCCTGACTTTACTCTGTGAAATATCCTTAAACAAACTCACACCCTGACAAACTCACACCCTGACTTTACTCTGTGAAATATCCTTAAACAAACTTACTCTGTGAAATATCCTTAAACAAACTCACACCCTGACTTTACTCTGTGAAATATCCTTAAACAAATATGACTTTACTCTGTGAAATATTAAACAAACTCACACCCTGACCTGACCCTGACTTTACTCTGTGAAATATCCTTAAACAAACTCACACCCTGACTTTACTCTGTGAAATATCCTTAAACAAACTCACACCCTGACTGTGAAATTTAAACAAACTCACACCCTGACTTAACTCAATGAAATATCCTTAAACAAACTCACACCCTGACGTTACTCTGTGAAATATCCTTAAACAAACTGACACCCTGACTTTACTCTGTGAAATATCCTTAAACAAACTCACACCCTGACTTTACTCTGTGAAATATCCTTAAACAAACTCACACCCTGACTTTACTCTGTGAAATATCCTTAAACAAACTCACACCCTGACTTTACTCTGTGAAATATCCTTAAACAAACTCACACCCTGACATTACTTTCTGTGAAATATCCTTAAACAAACTCACACTGACCCTGAAATATTTTAAACAAACTGACACCCTGACTTTACTCTGTGAAATATCCTTAAACAAACTCACACCCTGACTTTACTCTGTGAAATATCCTTAAACAAACTCACACCCTGACATTACTCTGAAATATCCTTAAACAAACTCACACCCTGACTTTACTCTGTGAAATATCCTTAAAACACAAGCAGAGAGTGATGAGGGAAGAGTTCAGAGTACCAGTAGGAAAAGTCACGCCCCCTCGCTTTCTCAGTTACTTTATGAACAGGGAAGATTGTGATGTCACACTAGTAATATATGCAGGAACACACACCATGTCGTGTGTGAAATCGTTTTAGGAGGAAGTCAGAAAATTTTTTTTCCAGTCAAAACTCTCTTACCCATTTTAAGTACATAATGTGATTGGATGTCACTGAAAAACATCTGGAGTGCAGTGGAGCTTCAAAATACACATTTAGAATTTAAGATAAAGGACATGAACTCCAAAAAATGCAGAAAAATGACCCCACATTAACTCTTTCCCAACCTCCCTCCAACCTTCTGCCAATGCCTTGCCAGCCCCTGGCTGTAGAATCACGGCCAGGGACAGCTGGAGGATGGAAACTTAAAAGCTCACAGAAGGAAAAAGGCGTGACTGGGATGGATCCATATGAATCTGCAAAACTCTGCAGGAATCCTCAAATGAAAGTGCTGCATGTGGGAAAGAGACAAAGA
>CM040746.1:40497211-40549711 GCA_022829145.1 Albula goreensis | reverse complement strand
CCACTCTCTCTCTCTCTCTCTCTCTCTCTCTCTCTCTCTCTCTCTCTCTCTCTCTCTCTCTCTCTCCCCCTCTCTCCCCTGCCACCCCCTTTATGAGTAGAAACAATGTGCTTGTAATTAGCGGCTCTGTACGGCGCTGGCGGTGATCGCGCTGCGCCCGGGACTCGTATGGCATGGGGCCCGGCGAGGCGCGTTCAGGAAGCAGGTCGGACAGGCCGGACGCTCGGTTTTCCCCGCTGACCATGGCTCACACCCTGCTGGACGCTCTGCGAAGGTGGCTCAAACCATACCGCCCCCCACACCCCCCTCACCCCCGAACAGACCCACCTCACGATGCCCTACCTGCCTCCTACAGGCCACAGACAGGGTTGCCAGGCAACCATGCAAACCTGGGAAAGAGGGAGAGGCAGACCTTAAGAAGCATCTTCCTCTTTTCGTTTGCTTTCGTCTGATTTCCTTCAGGTTTTTATGACAAGCACCTGGAAAACCCCGAGCATTTGGGATTGTTCAATTTGATAAAAACAAAGAAAAAAAGAAAAAAAAAAAAAAATTTGCCTCTCATCCAACCGTGAATCAAAATACCCTTTGAAAATGTCCCTTGGTTCGACATAACCGTGTTAAGAACACATATCCAGATTCGCACAATTAGATGAGTGTTCCACCTTGAGTTAGGAAACACAGAACACAAACATTTCAAATTAGCTGCCCTCTGCTGCAGTCCATGCTACCCCAGTTATACAAAAAAAAACCACAAACCAGAATGACAACTTGCAACACACACAGACTGACAAAGAGAGGAAATAAATGTTCTTAGAAGAATTTGACATGCCCTCTGTTGAACCCTTTTTTCCCCTTTTTTGTGGCGGTGTGGAGAGATAGGCAGATAGATTGACGTAATTGGTGGAAAGTTTGGATTTGGGCTGGTGTTTGCGCGCTCTGTTAAAAGCGGCTCTGGCGGCTAATGGCATGCTAATGGCTCTTTTCCTCAGGCAGGTCTTTGGCTGCCCCGCGCAGACACTACCCTGCGTCCAGGGCCAGCTCCTCCCTGCCAACTTTCCCTACGTTCTGCCTGCGCTGTTCTCAGGGAGGCCACATGATGGGGTCCAGAGAGAGGAGTTTAACACCACAGGGCACAGGGAGGGCCCAGCACACACACGCCTGTACACAGATACAGCCATGTGCACATGTAGAACACACACACAACAAGACACACACACATAAATATATGCACACACACACACACACACACACCCTTTCACTTATACATGTACACACACATAAATATACACAAACATACACACGCGTGTCACACACACACAAGCACAAGGCACACACATGCACACACACACACACACACACACACACACAGGCCGTTCCTTTCTCCTTCAGATTTTCCACACCTCCCACAGGTTGGGACCACAATCAAACCCCCCCGTGTGACACCTGACTGATGTAGCTGCTGCAGTTTGCAGAGTGTGTGTGCAGTGTGAAGTGTGCGTGTGTGCATGTGCAGTGTGAAGTGTGCTGTGTGCAGTATGCATGTACGTAAACGTGTGCTGTGTGCAGTGTGCGTGTGTGTGTGCATGTACGTATGCATGTGCAGTGTGCAGTGCTGTGTGCTGTGTGCTGTGTGCGTGTGCAGTGTGCAGTGTGCATGTACGTAAACGTGTGCAGTGTGCAGTGTGCTGTGTGCATGTGCAGTGTGCATGTACGTAAACATGTGCTGTGTGCAGTGTGCGTGTGTGTGTGCATGTACGTATGCATGTGCAGTGTGCTGTGTGCAGTGTGCTGTGTGCTGTGTGCAGTGTGCTGTGTGCAGTGTGCTGTGTGCTGTGTGTTGTGTGCTGTGTGCAGTGTGCTGTGTGCAGTGTGTGTGCTGTGTGCAGTGTGCTGTGTGCAGTGTGATTCAGGGGGAAAAAGCACAGCGCTGGCAGCATGGCCTGCTGGCTTCATCACCCAGCCCGATCCAGCTCTTTATTTAGACCTCAGTTACTGTAACTCCTGCACCCCCCAAACCCCATCCCTACCCCCATCCCAAGTGCTGCACTCTGTAAACCGCCAGCGCGCTGACGAAGCTGGGGGGAGACCGTCTGACCTCTCTCTCTCTCCTTTGGCCGGACACCTTGGAGCAATAAAAGAGAGAGAGAGAAAGAGAGAAATGGAAAGAAAAAGTGAAGGTCAGCTCTTACGTCTCAATTTGCTCTTAACTGCAAATAATTTAAACTGGGTTATCCAGAGCAGACAGCGGCTGGCTGTGCCAGTCCCAGCCCTGTTAGACATGTCTCCTCTCTGTCTGTCCCTGGAGACACAGCCAACCCCTCTGCACCTCTCATCAGAACACAACATCTCATTCAGCCCAGCCTTATTTACCCACTGTCCAGTCAGAGTATCCAGCACTGCATCAAGCCCATTTACCTACAGTCTACAGAGTATCCAGCACTGCATCAAGCCCATTTACCTACAGTCTACAGAGTATCCAGCACTGCATCAAGCCCATTTACCTACAGTCTACAGAGTATCCAGCACTGCATCAAGCCCATTTACCTACAGTCTACAGAGTATCCAGCACTGCATCAAGCCCATTTACCTACAGTCTACAGAGTATCCAGCACTGCATCAAGCCCATTTACCTACAGTCAGAGTATCCAGCACTGCATCAAGCCCATTTATCCAGCATCCAGCATCAAGCCCATTTACCTACAGTCTACAGAGTATCCAGCACTGCATCAAGCCCATTTACCTACAGTCTACAGAGTATCCAGCACTGCATCAAGCCCATTTACCCACAGTCTACAGAGTATCCAGTACTGCATCAAGCCCATTTACCTACAGTCTACAGAGTATCCAGTATCACTTCCACGGTCAAGAGTCTGTTCTGGCAGTAGGATATACATCATTTACAGTTACTTTATTAAGGCGACGATAATCAACACAAAATCTGCCGCACTTTCTCTGATCACTGCATCAGATGTATCATTACATCCGACTTGGGCGCTCCAGGGGTCTCTGCCTACATAACATGGCGAGCTTTTCCAAGCTTCAACAGCTCACTGTGTAAAATATAACTTCCTGACATCAGGTTGGACTTCAGGCTATGCCCCTTTGAACAGCATTCAGCCTGAAAAGGTCAGTGTAATTCACCTTGTTAAACCCTTTATGAAATTAAGCAGCTCAGTTAAGTCCTGTCCTCCGCCTTCTTTGTTTTCGGTGTGTGATGTCGGTGTTTTCGGTGTGTGATTTTGGGAAAGCTGGGTGATTCAGCCCCAGACGCAGTTCCAACATCCTCTCCGTAATTCACACGGCTCCTGATGACGGTCTATTAACGAGCTTTTTCTACCCCGCTGTAAATAAAATTCTCTCAAATGTTGTGTTGTCATGGCTACGCAATAATAAACCACCAATTAACTCACAGTGGTACTCATCACAAGGGTCAGGGACATTTTTCTTGAATGTGTGTGCAATTTTTTAAATCTTTTTTTGGCTGCTTAATTTTCAGAATTTTATATTCCTTGCAAGCCAACACACAGCTGAGTGAATTCCAGGGCATCTTCATTGTTCTGTGCACTCAGAGAAACAGATTTTTACCAAATTTCTTCAGTGTTTCAGTGGAGGCATTCATAAACACTGCTGTAATTAATATTATTCAGTCATCACAAAGACCACTTCTTCTCAAAACAAAATGTTAGTCTCAAGGCAATTATTTAAAAATCTGTAAACATTTCTGATTTCTGTGTTCCTGGTGGCACTTTGTAGAAACCTTCTTCACCCCATCCAGAGCAGCATCACAGCACATTAATGCAGGTTATTGGAGCAATAACAACAGATTTCATAAAGCATTTATCAAACATTTATGTCATCTGTACCCTAAATGTGGAACAGAAAGTCACATGACAGGATATCAATAAATAAAAGTTAAAAAGATGCAAATGTATGGCTACAGGTGTTCCTGAGATTGCTTTACCTCCTGTGTTGTGACCATCTTTTCCACCTTCAGGTCAAATACGACCCCCCTTTAGGTAAAGAGAGGGCCGGAGATCTCAGACATTCCAGACATCAAGTGTCAGAATCCATGTCTCATTCACGGATGCCAGCGCACAGCCATAAACATCTGACGGCACATTCTTCAGTGAGGTTCAGGAAGTGAGAGCAGACCGAATGGAAACCTGCTAACAGAACGCATGTGCTGCGGGACCGAATTGCCCTTCAGTATGACAGTGCTTGTCAGCTCAGGCAGCATCACGGTTTGAGATCGGCTGCTTTTTAATTGAACTGAAATGAAGTAAATTGATTGAAAGTCAGTCGAATCACTATCACACCTTGGACTGAAACCGTAAATTTGCCAAGTAAATCAGAAAAAAAGGTGCAAGTTTAGAATCTGTTGCCCAAGGACACGCTGAAACTAAACTATATTTTCTGACGGACAGAGATGCTTGTAAAATTCATCCATGGTCCTAAGGTATTACAGCTTTCATTCAGGCCAGTTAGGTGTTTGTGGGTAATTACGTCCCTGGTTTATCGCTTGAAGCTGTGGCAGGTCAGCTACCTATTTCCGTTTGGTCCATGGGTCCTTTCATTGCTTACACTGACATCAGCATCGTCCACATGAATGGAAAAGCATGCAGAGATCGCCCTACTTATGATAATAAGATATCATGAACAATAAAGCACTTCTGTAAGTGTCTAATTTTCGGGAACTGTCTTAAATATCCTCTGAAGCTCGTGAAATTGGGAACACGTCTCGAGTTTGCTGTTAGTTCCAAAGACATGGCTTTACAGAAATATTGTGTAAACGTTTCATTTTCGTTGCGCAATTTCTGTGGAGGGAATAATAAAATGGCTAACTAGATTACAGAAATTAGGTTAGGATTTCAGACTTAAGGCTTTTGTTTTAGAACGCTTTAACTACCGTTTCATTTCCACTTAGACCGGTTCGTCATTTTTAAAATCTAATAGTGTAGACTCGTACCGACAGAGGGCGTTGTAACTGTGAAAAGACTAGACTTACAATTCTAGAGAAAGAAAACTATACAGTGTAAAAAGAATGCGAGGCGATTTGTTCGTGAGTTTATCCTGGAATACACTTCAGAAATATTTTTTGTATAACAAAAACATAGAAATTGCATGCGGGGTGTTGTTGCGCAATGACAGCGGGTTTAGTACAATGAAACATTTATCTGATACAACACAATAATTATTAGTAAAAATAAGCACATATTGATTGAATAATGTATTTTAGTTTAACCACGTTACTTGTGCGAACTGAAAAAGTATCTAGTGATGGGTTCACAAAATTTTTCATGAGCTTTTTTTCTTTTAAAAGAAATTAACCCTCTTTCAAATTCCTTAACAAAAGACATGTCCATCAATAAATATTATGTTCTGCCATCGTACAAACATTCAAAACATCCAGCATTGGCTACATGACATTGAATCTTTATGCAAAGTTTGTTTATACCAATGATTAATAAATGGTTAACTTGGCTCCTGCGTCCGAGTGAAACTGAAAATTTAAAACATTTGAAGCAGAAAATTCCCCCGCTGCAGAAACACAGAGGTAAAATTCCTCAGGGGCCGACCTTCGAGATTCAGAAGAATGCTTATGATGCGGTGTATCACTTCTACGACTGACGTTTGCCTTCTTTCCTTACAATGGAAAACAAAAAGAATCAATGAACGTGTCAAAAGCAAATGATCAATAGCTAATAATAAACTATGATAGTGTAACTCTACTCGCATATCGCATCGACTGCAATCGATAGCGTAAGTCTTACCGAAGAGCTACGCTCCACATTTGATGTTGTATCTAGTGTAGGATTAGGAAAACAACTTCCATGAACTTTGAAAAGTATGTAAACTTTTCGTCTAGAAAAACCTCATTTTTGTTCAAAACCTTCCTTTTTCTGTTATTTTGGTCAGCACTCATGTTGCCAGAAACATATAGGATGAAGAGGAGAATTTCTGCCCCTAAAATTGAATGACATCAGCAGAGCAAGAGCCAGTAGGAAAGTAGAGCAGAGATTTTGGGGGTTTGGGGTATGTGCACTCCAGCCTACACACGCGCTCCGCTCTTCAAAATAGTTATCAATGAGGATGGAGCGCTGCGACTGCTTATAGCCGGATTTCACTTCACAGTTTAAGGGGAGACGTGCCGTTGTGTAATTACTTTGTGTTTTCCCATTAAAATCTTGATTTTTCTGAGTGTGTTATACGTTTGGAAATAACTGCACAGGTTTCAGGGGTGAAAGAGAAGTTTGTGCATGCATAAGGCTGATGGTTTTCTGGTACTACAGTTAATTCTAAAAAAAAAAAAAAAAACTTTTTTCATCTCTGATTTACTTTGTTAATTGTCACATTTTTCTACAATCCGTTGTATTTTCCCCGTCTTACTGTCTCAATGGTGGTGAAACAGCTGGACGTGAGTGGGACTTTGAATGAACGCAACTTTCCGGCAGTCTTCTATAAAAAGTTACTCAAGTGAGAGAAATAAATTTGATCTGTTTATAGACTTAAATTACAACTCCATTCGGTTTTCGCCTATGAGTCACATCTGAAGGACTTTTTTCAGTATCATCGACTCTGCTGCTCTTGGATTGTTTTCCCTTTAAAACTCGTTTCGAAAGTATTTCTGGTCTCCTAGTTTACAACGGCTGCCTGCAGCCACCGCGGATATCATGCTGTCGACAGCGCGAGGGAGGTGGATGCCGCGTCTGAGCTGGATCCTGGCTCTGGCGTGCGGATTGCTTTGCTCCGTGGCCGTGGACGGATGTCCCCATAAATGCAGTTGTTCCGGATCTCATGTGGATTGCCAGGGTCAAGGTTTCAGGACTGTGCCGAAGGGAATCCCAAGGAATGCAGAGAGGCTGTAAGTAGCACATTGAAATGATTTTAATTTTTAATTTTTTTTTTTTTGCGTACTGCAAATTGCTGTGATTTATTTACAGACCAAAGTAGCTTTTTCTGATATCCTTAAAATTAAATCATTAATTTTTTAAAAACTGAAAGTGTTCTATCAAATATTTGAGTTAAATTCTTCCAACTGAGCGTTGCGTTTATTAATCTCTCTTGCAGTGCTTGTGTAGAGTTAATTAAAAACGGTTTGTGACAGCTGTGAAACAGGCTATCTCGCCTGACACCTGTCCTGACCCTGCGATTATACGGCGTCGACCGAGGGACCGTAAGAGGCAGCCAATGGTCGAGTTTACAGACTCATTAAGGTGTTGGTAAAACTCCTCGCCTGATCTGCTACTTTACAAAAATGCTAAATAGTTGAGTAAATGTGCGCATCGTATGTCTTCTTTTTTTGTGTTAAAGCATAAAAATGCTTTCAAATACAATTCCTTCTGCTGGAAGAAAGCGGTAGCAGTTCCCACCTCTGGTACATCTTAAATCCGATGTTATCATTAGTCTAGGTACATTTTTTGGAGTTATTACAAGTAAAATAGCGATTTTACTGCATTGTCACCCTGTATCGTTAGATAATGTTTACTGCAAATACTGCAAATGTTTACTGCAAATAATAATAATAAAATAATAATAATAAATACGGTTATATATCTCAGTGTGGTGATATTACATCATAATCACAGCATCTGTGGTCTGGAATGTATCGCAGCCCAATAGCGAATGAAATACATGAATCAGGTTTCAAATTTATTCATAGTTCTTTATAATGGAGCGCCATGTCGAAAGGGTGTCCAAGACTTCTCCATTATAATCACAACTTTTTCTCTCTGGGGAATTTGAGTTTTCCCAACTCCAGTAATGAGAACGTGAAAAGCAGAGTTGGAAATCGACCTTGAATTCATATAACTACAGAAAGCTAATTAGACATGTTGGGAACTTGGGGAGTAAATTCTGGTCATGGGGAAGGGGGTACCCCACCCTCGAACACCTCCAGAGCATTTTAAGACCTTGGATTACTCGGTTTATTAAATGAGATGTATTTAATTAAAGTTTTTTTTCCCTGCTGCATACCTAGACATCGCTTGGAAACAGCTATAAAGACTAAGTGCTGGCTTTTATGTTGTGAGACTCAAATACGTTGAAGAGATACAGCTGTGTCACACGACACAAGCAGTAAGTCACGTCCGGAGGAATGTTGAAGTTAGACCAATGAGTGCATTTTCTGAGTGCGGCTCAGTCTGAATGTAGAGAGAAGCGAGAGAGGTTAGCCTACGCATCAGCGAACCACTTTCGATGAGGTCCTGGTTTTTCTCTTGTGAGAAGAAGTGGACTTTTGATTAATCATTGTATGGCATGCGTTTGTGTACCTTGGCGTATTCCGACCGAGAGCTGCGAGTTCGTTTTTGGGATGGTTGGGGTTGGGGTGTGGGGGCGATGAGCGTTGTGCTTGAGCTCTGAATTCCACCGTCCAAACAGTCCTGTCAGCCTCGGCCAAACCATTCTGTGACGGCCAAGTGAACCGAGCCTTACATGGCCAGAACACCCCCTATTCGAGAGAGAGCACACGGTCTCACCTGCAGAGATTAGAATGGGAGACGGAATCTGTGACATCCTGTGGAACCGAACCACAGCAGGACGGACCACTGGGGTTAAGCTACGGCTCGGGGTTCTGCATCAACAAATCTGTTCATTTTCTTTGGAAACAATGTAAGAGTCGGCTGTGCTTTTTGGTTTGGCCCTGAGATTGGGGGAATGACCTGAAGGACCTGCCGAATTTGGGAAGGCGATCCCATGGCAGTCTCATCCAAAGGAAAATAAATAAGGGGAACGAGCGCGGCCTCCTTTAGGAAAAGTGTTTATGTTTTTTCAATTCACTTCTGTCTAATTCTCCCTCAGCGGTTTCGAGAGGGCGCTAGGGCACTGGATGCAGCCTTCAGGCCTTTTCAGTGTATGAGGTGGGGGTTTGGGGGGTGTGCGTGTGTGAGGAGGGGGGTTTTGGGGGGGGTGTGCGTGTGTGAGGAGAGGGTTTTGGGGGTGTGCGTGTGTGAGGAGAGGGTTTTGGGGGTGTGCGTGTGTGTGGAGGGGTTTTTGGGGGGGTGCGTGTGTGAGGAGGGGTTTTGGGGGGGGTGCGTGTGTGAGGAGGGGTTTTTGGGGGGGGTGCGTGTGTGAGGGGGTTTTGGGGGTGTGCGTGTGTGAGGAGAGGGTTTTGTGGGGGTGTGCGTGTGTGAGGAGAGGGTTTTGGGGGGGTGTGCGTGTGTGAGGAGAGGGTTTTGGGGGTGTGCGTGTGTGAGGAGAGGGTTTTGGGGGTGTGCGTGTGTGAGGAGAGGGTTTGGGGGTGTGCGTGTGTGGGGGTTTTGGGGGTGCGTGTGTGAGGAGAGGGTTTGGGGGGTTTTGGGGGGGGTGTGCGTGTGTGAGGAGAGGGTTTTGGGGGGGTGCGTGTGTGAGGAGAGGGTTTTGGGGGGGTGTGCGTGTGTGAGGAGAGGGTTTGGGGGGTGTGCGTGTGTGAGGAGAGGGTTTTGGGGGTGTGCGTGTGTGAGGAGAGGGTTTTGGGGGTGTGCGTGTGTGAGGAGAGGGTTTTGGGGGGCATTAGGCAGGAAGGGGAGCCAGGAAAAGCCTCTCTCTTTTTACACTTTGCTAAGGGACCATTTATTGAAGGATTACTGGGTTCAGGACCACTTGAGACCTCATTTGCATTAATTTGATCTGTGAGTGTGCGGAGGCCAAGCAGAGATGTCCGGGGGAAACGGGCTCCGATTCTCAGGGCTGCAGTTCTCACCCTGCCAGCGCTCCCCTCACACCCGGGGCTGTTGACATAGAGCAAAGCAATGACTCCCCCGCTCTTCCACCCTGTTACCCCCACTCTCATACTCCCTGTCTCTCTCTCTCTCTCTCTCTCTCTCTCTCTCTCTCTCTCTCTCTCTCTCTCTGTCTCTCTCTCATACTCCCTCTCTCTCTCTCTGTCTCTCTCTCTCTCTCTCTCTCTCTCTCGTACTCCCCTCTCTCTCTCTCTCTCCCTCCCTCTCTCTCACACACACACACACTTAAACTCTCTCACTCACTCAAATGGCAGTCGCTTCGCACCACTTTTGCCTGTCCTTTTAGCATTCACACCTTGGGAGGCTATTTCCTTGTCTGCTAGCGCTAGCGTAGCATTCCTTGCTCTTAGTAAGTGTGTCCCTGAGCCTCAGAGGGGGGAATTGGTTGGTTTGTTAATGGGGGGGTCACGGGTAACAGTCCCCCCCCCCCACGGTCCCAGAGCAGGGGAGGAGACTGCGCATCCCTGTTCCCTCATCCGTGCCTCCTCTTTCCTCCTTTTATCCTTCATTAGTATCTGAGACAGATTCTTTTCATCACACACAAATAAATAAAAGTCTAAGTCATTTGAACCTTGTGGTTATGATGAGATTTGTTTTATTATCACATAAAAATTAACCAGATTCAGAAGTTTTGTTTGTGTGGCTGTGATAGGACAGGCTGTAGTAATGGTGGCTGGGATTAGACAGACTGCAGTAATGGTGGCTGTGATAGGACAGGCTGTAGTAATGGTGGCTGTGATTGGACAGACTGCAGTAATGGTGGCTGTGATAGGACAGGCTGTAGTAATGGTGGCTGTGATTGGACAGACTGCAGTAAGGGTGGCTGTGATTGGACAGACTGCAGTAAAGGTGGCTGTGATAGGACAGGCTGTAGTAAAGGTGGCTGTGATTGGACAGACTGCAGTAAAGGTGGCTGTGATAGGACAGGCTGTAGTAATGGTGGCTGGGATTGGACAGACTGCAGTAATGGTGGCTGTGATAGAACAGGCTGTAGTAATGGTGGCTGTGATTGGACAGACTGCAGTAATGGTGGCTGTGATTGGACAGACTACAGTAATGGTGGCTGGGATTGGACAGACTGCAGTAAAGGTGGCTGTGATAGGACAGGCTGTAGTAATGGTGGCTATGATTGGACAGACTGCAGTAAAGGTGGCTGTGATAGGACAGACTGTAGTAATGGTGGCTGTGATTGGACAGACTGCAGTAATGGTGGCTGTGATAGGACAGGCTGTAGTAATGGTGGCTGTGATTGGACAGACTGCAGTAAGGGTGGCTGTGATAGGACAGACTGCAGTAATGGTGGCTGTGATTGGACAGACTGCAGTAATGGTGGCTGTGATAGGACAGACTGCAGTAATGGTGGCTGTGATAGGACAGACTGCAGTAAAGGTGGCTGTGATAGGACAGGCTGCAGTAAGGGTGGCTGTGATTGGATGCAGTCAGACTTAGGCTCTCCAGGGCATATGCTATTCAGCCAAACTGATTTTCTTTAAGAAAATGTGATATTCTATCTGAGAATGAAACAAGAACACATTCCAAAGGACATGTTCAGTTGTTTTCAATTAAATGTAACATTATGTTGTAATGTAAAGTCAGTTTGCTTGAATTTCATTTGCTCTTGAAGACACTACAAGATGCTTTGACTAAATCCCTCCCAAATTTTTTATTTTAAATTTAATTAAAATGTGTAAGGGCAGAGTGTGGGTGCACAGCTCTGGGTGGCTGAGAAGGCTAGAAGGCTCAGGGACTCTTTAGCCAATCAGAAGGCCCATGGACTCTTTAGCCAATCAGAAGGCTCAGGGACTCTTCAGGCCATGAGCCTGTCAGAAGGCTTTGGGACTGTTCAGCCAATCAGAAGGCTTGTAGACTCTGTAACCAGTCAGCAAAGCATGCCAAGAACCAGTGTAGACACTGGCCCTCCAGGCCTGTCTTAAACCATGTTTGGTTGGCCCACATTGAGCCTGTAACCTGGTTAACACCTGGGACAGGTGGGCTTATAGCCATTCCTGTATGAGAAGACACCTACTGGCCCTGACACTGGATGTCCTGTCAGATGATGTAGCTGAAAACTGCAGAGATATCAGCCACTAGTTAACGCCTGGTTAGTCTTGGGAACCCAGAGGGTAAGATCTTGAGAGATGTTAAAACACTCTCACCCACTTTTGACGGCTTGCCGTTGTGGTCCTCTCCAGGGACGTGGGTCTCAGCTGTCACTCTCAGACTCACTGAGGAACTGACACATGCCTGCTTTCCTCTTTGTTTCCAATCAAATCACAGATTTATGAATCGTTGTCTTCTCATTGGACCATCAGTCGCTGAGTTGATGTGATTGGTTATTACCGGATGGGTTCATCGCTCTGACCTGTGCTGCTTTGGGCTGGCTTTGAGCAGAGAGGTGTAAGCCTGGCACACAAGGCTACTTCCTGCTAAAATCCCTCCTGGAAAATATGTTTGAGGTGCTTTTGCATTGGCCAGAACATCAAAGACCAACTGTGGCAGAGAGCGAATATGCCTTCTTTTGAGAGTTTTATTTTTTAGGGGAATGTGGTCCAAGTCATTAATGTCCTTGAGCGAGGCCATAATAAAAATAAAAATGGGGACACAGAAGTTCATCATCTCTTCCAAGACTGTGTCATGCTTTAGCGCAAGATCGGTTTTGATAGTCTGTAAGTTTGGGGCTGTTTGGGGTTAACAGGGATCGTTTCGCTGCTGTTGGGGTTTTTGTCACCAAAGCAACACAGTGCTTTGATTCGTAAGCCGTATTGTCCTTTATTTTCTCAGCACTCACAGAGATTAGCTGGTTATGACACTGTGTTTATTCTAACATGTAACAAATATGGATGTTTTTGCCTTCTTAGCAGTGATGTAAGTGACGCAAGCGATCCAAACGCTACATAGAAACCAGGAGCCCTGTAAACAGAACACTCACCCCAAGCAACCGGCCTGTGAGATTTTATCTAGAGGATGTTGGGAGCGCGGCCTGGTGTTCAGATCTGTTTGGGTATTCACAAAGCATCTGAGAATGAGAGCGCTGATCCAGGGTCAGGTTCTCTGTGTTATTATCCTAACCTTTTCCATTGTGAGGTGAAAGGTAAAACTGATCCTAGATCAGCACTCCCACACTGTAGCACTTTATGAATCATGACCTTGGGGTAATTTTTGCACTAAAAGGCAGGATTTTGGGGTGGGAGAGAAACATCGAGAAGCACAACTCTGTGCATCCTTCATGGCTATACAGTTTACAGTCTCTACTACAGTAAAAACTACAGTGTAGTCGTTAGGGAGCTGGGCTTGTAGCTCAGAGGTTACAGTGTAGTGTAATGGTTAGGGAGCTGGGCTTGTAGCTCAGAGGTTACAGTGTAGTGTAATGGTTAGGGAGCTGGGCTTGTAGCTCAGAGGTTACAGTGTAGTGTAATGGTTAGGAGCTGGGCTTGTAGCTCAGAGGTTACAGTGTAGTGTAATGGTTAGGGAGCTGGGCTTGTAGCTCAGAGGTTACAGTGTAGTGTAATGGTTAGGAGCTGGGCTTGTAGCTCAGAGGTTACAGTGTAGTGTAATGGTTAGGGAGCTGGGCTTGTAGCTCAGAGGTTACAGTGTAGTGTAATGGTTAGGGAGATGGGCTTGTAGCTCAGAGGTTACAGTGTAGTGTAATGGTTAGGGAGCTGAGCTTGTAGCTCAGAGGTTACAGTGTAGTGTAATGATTAGGGAGCTGGGCTTGTAGCTCAGAGGTTACAGTGTAGTGTAATGGTTAGGGAGATGGGCTTGTAGCTCAGAGGTTACAGTGTAGTGTGATGGTTAGGGAGCTGGGCTTGTAGCTCAGAGGTTACAGTGTAGTGTAATGATTAGGGAGCTGGGCTTGTAGCTCAGAGGTTACAGTGTAGTGTAATGGTTAGGGAGATGGGCTTGTAGCTCAGAGGTTACAGTGTAGTGTGATGGTTAGGGAGCTGGGCTTGTAGCTCAGAGGTTACAGTGTAGTGTAATGATTAGGGAGCTGGGCTTGTAGCTCAGAGGTTACAGTGTAGTGTAATGATTAGGGAGCTGGGCTTGTAAGGAAAGAATTGTGGGATTAATTCACAGTTTCCGTCTTTACATTGCACCCCTGGGAAAGGCACTTCTCCTGAATTGGTTTGCTACATTCAGCCATGCACATTAATTGCATTGTAAGTCACTCTGGACAAGGATGTCTGCTATAAAATTTGGATGAGCCGGCTCATCTTTCACAGAGAGGGGTTAACCCTTTAACAGAAGAGTTATATCTGTCAGCCCTGACTGTGTCCCATGAACACCCCTGTCCTCTCTCCAGACTCTGCTGTCACTTCTCCCATGCACTCCCATCTCCTCTAAGGCCCGTCCACAGTGGCTGAAGAGTCCCATATGGACCCTGTAGTGTGCTGCTGTTTCCATTTCCCTCCTCACCTCGAGTTTCTGTCCTCTTTGGAAGATGAAAGAACTGCGGTCGGTTCAGCACGTGTCATCGTGGACTGCAGGCTGTCCTGTTATGGGTGCCCCAGGCTTGTGTTCATCAAAGCAATCCCAGAGTAGGAGAGCGGACTGAGGCTCGATGCAGTCTTTATCTCATAATAGATAAGGTTAGGGTATGAGCCAGGGGAAACTGGAGCCTCCTGTAAACACCCCTGCCCTTAGACAGGGTATGAATGTGGGTCCTGCTCCCATTAAGCACTTGTATGCTAATAAGGACAAGTTTGAAATAATGACAGTGCTGTAATCACTTTACATCACCTTTCACTACTTCTGTATCCCCTCCGAGACCTGGAATTCAAAGAAGGTCAAACTAAAATCGCCAGACTGTCTCAGTCCCTGAACAGTTTGTCAGTGGCTATGTCTGAAAATAAACAACCTTGAAAGCAAACAGACGCAAAGAGAATACGAAATAATCCATTTTTTTCCCTGTCTGGTCCGTTTAGTTTGAAGCGGGTGCCCCTCAGCTGGGATCTCATCCAGACAGTACGGTAATGAAAATATTTGGAAACAGAGGGCCCCCGTCGGTTCTGTGGTGCTCATAGACAGCGCAGTTCTGCTCTAGCTTCAGTGTTGTCGTCCCCCTCCCCAAACAGGGGAGAGTGTGATAAATAAGGCGCTTTATGCTTGGGGACGATGCCAGGCACCGTTCGCCGAAGTTACACTGAGTCCCCATGAGCCCACAGCAGATGGGCTTTGAGAGCAAAACGACAAAATTTCAGCATGTTTGGATAAGGAAACCTTGCTGAATGAGATTCTGACACCGCTTTCAGATTCCCGCAGCGCCGATGTGAGAATAGAAGAGAAACAAACCCGCAGCAGCAGCGGCGTCACTGTGATGATTCAGTATCTGTGCTCCTGCAGGCTCCATTTCCCTGACCTTTGACCTTTGGGTGAGCACAGGTTAGCGAGCGGCTGCGGCTAACTTGGCAGCAAGGGACATTGAGTTTGTTACTGACTGTGGCTAAGGCACCAGGAGCGGCAGTGCCACGGCAACTATCTGTTGTCAGGGAAACAAAAGACACTGCTGACTGGCGTGCTTACCGCGCGCACACAAAGTCACACACACACGCACAGACACACACACACTCACACACGCACACACAGACACACACACACACTCACAGACACATGCACACACACGCACACACACACGCAAACATACACACTGACACACACACACTCACATATACACACACACACAGACACACGCGCACAAACACATACACACTCACACACACACACAGACACACGCGCACACACACATACACACTCACAGACTCACACGCACACACACATGCACAGACACACACACACACTCATACACTCACATTTACACACACTCACACACACACACACACACGCACAGACACACGCACACACACACACACACTCACTCACACACTCACACACATACACACACACACACACACTCACACACACACACACACACAAACACACAGACACACACACTCACATATACACACACAGACACACACACACACACAGCACACACACACACACACACACACACTCTCACACACACACTCACACACACACACACACACTTATACACACACACACACACACTCACTCACACACACAGACACACACTCACACACACACACACACAAACACACAGACACACACACACACACACACACACACACACAGACATGAGTGAGATGGGAAGCCGTACGCGGGGGAGATGTTTTATTTCTCAGACGCGTGCTCTGGCAGTAAATGGCAGTTATTTGATCTGAGGGCGGTGCACATGAAGCTGGGGTCTCAGCAGGAAGCAGCACAACGGAGTTAACGGGGGTGGGGGGGTGGGGGGGTGTGATGAGGTAGGGGAGGTCAGGGGGGGTGATACTCTGGGAAAAAATGCAGCGTGAAAAGGGGCCAGCCCCCCCCCCCCTCTTTGGATACAGCTATATCTGCAGATAAGAGGCTTGTGAAAACAGCGAATGGGCCCCCATGCCAGAGCCCTGAGGCTTTTGGCCTGCAGCATGTGTGTCTGATCAGATACGCGCATTACGGCACACATCCTGCTCCTCAGAAACACGCAGAGCGCCCATGGCCTGCAATTACCTCAAACATGGCATCAGGAAATCGATAGTCAAATATCATAAACTGCGAATAACCATGTGTTGGTTAGGGTCAGGCGGGCGCGAGGAATCTGCATTAGCGATACCCCCCCCCCTCCTTCAAAGGGCTCTGGGATGTGGGACAGGCTGTTATTTCGTAGTGGTCCAGTTCCACTCGATGTGATCCCATCTCTCTGGCAGTGCTCTCATAGGGGCCGAAAGTTTATTGTTGTTCAGGTTTATTTTCTCTGCGTAAATTTAAGCAAAAAAAAAAAAAAAAAATGATGTAGTGTGCAGGCCTACTTTTGGTAAGTAAACAGCGTCTTGCTTGGCCTGCCAATGTGTTTGGATCACAATGGTTCCTCATCCATGGAGGAGCACGCTTCCCACGAAGAGCTGAATGAGTGTGTGGAAACTTCTCAAGATCAAATCAGGCAGTGGACTGGATTTCTCAATGGGGGAAAAAGCCCCTCACCTTTGCTCCACAGTCTGGGTTTCACAGGACAAACTCAGTTAGGACTCAATCGCAGATTCCATCCACTGCTTTGAGGCACAGCAAATGGAGCATATCTATCTGTTCTGTAAGACTGTTCTTTCTTCCTTTTTTACTTTTCCTTTTTTTTTAAAAAAAAATGAGAGATTAAAAACAAGAAACACATTTTGAAGTGGAGCACCGGGCGAAAAAAAAAAAGAATGAACCAATCGAGATTGAGTCTCGATATTTTCTAAACACGCCTCGGAAATGGGTCCCAGGTTTAGTGAAAGTTGCAGAACTGTCTGAGATATCCCAAATGTACTGTGGTGTTTTTTTTTTCCACTTTTTCCATTCCATAACAACATAACAATGCTTGGGTTTCTTCAGCAAGCCAGTGAACCAAGACACATTCTCTTTGCTCCGTCCACTATGGAAATTAAACATATTAAAGTATGCCAAAGTTAAATATATGATCAAGATCAGAACGGATATCTTGACACTTCACAGGTCTGTGGTTTTCAGATGTATTTGATATTGCATTTTCCATATTCTCAGTAATATAATGTGCAATACGCAGCAGTAAATTCAGTTTCTGCAAGCACTCATCTGGGACACTGGAGGTGATCCAGCCCGTGAGTTTATGTGCTCGGCCCGTTCAGTGGCTTTAAGCCCTGTTTGTCTTGCAGGCCTACAGGTGCAGCTGAATTCTGGGATCTGACTGGGGAGGGAAGTGGGGAGGTGGGGGTGGGGGGCTAGGATGAGGTTCGTTATCACCCACTGTTTGGATTGACGTCTTATCCTCTTACTATGCGGATGAAAAGCCCAATGGGTACACATGGGCACACAAAGGCTGCTGGGATATTTAAGCCCCCAGCCCTCCAGGACAGCTCCCTCAGCTTGCTGTAGTTCCGTTGTTTGGATAGCAGATCATGCCTGGATCCCCAGAGGAAGAAGTGTATATTGTCGTTTTGTATGTAAACACGGGAGCTGGCTATCAGGGAACCGCAAAAACAGAGGAAGGCGCTGGTTATTCGGCTGGCTCAGAAAAAATAAATAAAATCCAGTATGGAGCCGCCTCTTTAGCTGCTTCTGTTGTGTCCCCATTTTGTTCTGTGAGAATCACCGGGTTAGCAACAAGCGCTAGCTAACAAGCAGCGCAATAAAAAAAACCCTCTTGCATTACACTAAAAAACACTCACTGTATTGGCTCAAGTTTGTTTTAACATGGAATTTCTCAGTTCCCCTCTGAGCTTATATTAGATAAAACCACAGCAGTAAAAATTCCCATTGTCCCATTGTATCTGAAACAGGGAAAATTCATGCTGGCTTAGCTCTAAGCAAAGAACCAAAGCCACTGCACAGAATGAAACACCTGGACCTGTGTTCATATAGCATTTTAAAATAGTGGTGAGGTCTAGGATCATAATGGATAAGGTTAGAATATGGACACACATCTCTGCCCTCAGCAGTGATGATCTGTGGTCAGTTTTTCCTTTAATCTCTAATGATCAGGGGCTTTATTCCTAAAGAATCCCAGAATATGGGAATGATCTGTTATGAGCTCAAAGCCCAAACTGTTCCTGGAACAGTGCTCCCGCCTTAAAGTGCTTTATTAATATTCAGGCCCTGCCCATATTTCAGGGCCCCACCCAGGTTACAGGGCCCCGCCCAGGTTACAGGGCCCCACCCAGGTTACAGGGCCCCATCCATATTACAGGGCCCCACCCAGGTTACAGGGCCCCACCCAGGTTACAGGGCCCCACCCAGGTTACAGGGCCCCACCCAGGTTACAGGCCCGCCCAGGTTACAGGGCCCAAGGGAGGGATGGAGGGAGAGAAGATGAAGGGAGGGAGAGAGGGATGGAGGGAGAGAGGGATGAAGGGAGGGAGAGAGGGATGAAGGGAGAGAGAGGAGGGAGGAGGGAGAGAGAAAGGGATGGAGGGAAAGAGAGAGAGAGGGATGAAGGGAAGGAGAGGGGGATGAGGGTGACAGCAGGGGCTGGGCTCTTGTCCCCACACAGCCCAAAATGTGTCTCCCATTAGAGCTGCTGATCTGCCTTCCACAGCGCCGGCGAAGCCGTGTGAAACCCAATACGCCTTTAAATCAGATTTATAAATGTTTATGTACATTATGAGAAACACACACTGCCCTTTGCCTCGCTGTCAGGAGTGTGTGTGTGAGTGTGTATGAGTGTATGAGTGTGGTGTGTGTGTGTGTGTGTATGTGAGTGTGCATGTGTGTATGAGTGTGGTTGTGTGTGTGTGGGTATGTGTGGGTGTGTGTGTGTGTGTGTGGGTAGGTGTGTGTGTGTGTGTGTGTGTGGGTAGGTGGGTGGTGTGTGTGTGTGTGTGGGTAGGTGGGTGGGTACGTGTGTGTGTGTGTGGTGTGTGTGTGTGGGTAGGTGGGTGGGAATGTGTGTGTGTGTGTGGGTAGGTGGGTGGGTATGTGTGTTTATTCTCAACGCTCCTGAAATGGCAATACTTCATAAACATGGCTCACGCAGAGAATGTGTTAGACACATATGATCGGCCTGCTCTGTGTGTATGTTCTGGGAGGCAGTTAAAACATATTAAATGACAGTTTCGGAAAACAAGATAAGCTTTTGGCTCAGAAACGAAAATGTTCCCTGTTTCTTTTTTCTTTTTTTGCAGAAAAATGTCTAATCAAATGCAATTGAAGCAGCGTAGCTCCCACAAAGCCAAATATCTGTATAATTGCCCTCTCTCACGCTCTGACCACGTCCTGATGCGTACGGGGCGGGACCAGAAAATGTGGGCTGAATTACGCGCCGGTGGGGGGAAGGGGGCAGCCTGCGGTGTGTCGGTACTGCGGGGCTCGGGGGTGTGGATTTACATGGGCCGACACGCACACAGGTGAGGGCTGGCCTCCTACCTGCAGAGCTGGGCACAGGGGGGGTGAAATGTGGGACCACTCAGGAAGGTTGCTTTAACGCGGTAGCCCCCAGCGGTGCGGGGCGGGGAGGCGACCAGGCTGGACCTGGTGCTCAGGGTCATTTCTCTCTAGCGTGGCGGTAATGCGCTATGGGGGGAATGGGGGGGGCGGGCACTCCCAACTGTGGCAGCATGCAAACTGCCTTGGCGTCTGTGTGAGGGTCGCGTCTCAGCAAACACTTCCTGTCCTGCTGCCTACTGAGATCCTGGCAGGACTGGCAAAGATTAACCTGCTAACTCTCTCTCTCTCTCTCTCTCTCTCTCTCTCTGTCTCTCTCTCTCTCTCTCTCTCTCTACCACCTCTCTCTGTCAAATCAAATTCAAGTCTGCTCTGCTGTCCCGACCACACATGAGGATAGTATTGGCAAAGCAGTGTTTTAAATAAACCGTAATGAGCAACAACACTAATGTCAACAACATATGTTTTTCTCTCCTTTTCTTGCTCTCAGTTCAGTTCAATTCAATACAGTGTTACTGGCAAGACATTGCAATAGTGACATAGGAAATAATATGCAAAATGTAAGCAGTAAAACTCTCTGTCTTCCCCAGTGACCTGGACAGGAACAACATCACCCGGATCACCAAAGTGGACTTCTCCGGCATCAAGAACCTGCGAGTTCTGTAAGCTCTCCCACCTATCAGTGTCATGGTTAATTTAACACCAAATTTAACCTTTTTTTATGTGTGGCTAATTTAAACTAGAGAAAGTATATTTAATGTTACACTGTGTGTATATGTGAATATTATGGGCTGGTACTCACTCTGCTTGTGTAGTTATGGGAATATGTGCCTGGGTTCTTCAGATTGTAATAGGGAATCCTAAACTATTCTTTATCCTCTTGTCTCTGGTAATGTGCTGTATGCTGTCAGTGCCACATGTTTTCAGAGCTTCTCCTTCTGCTGGGAATTCATGGGGTTATCTCTGTTTTGAAATGGAAAGTTTCAAAAATCAATAAAACAGTTTAATAGAAAAAAAAATACTCATATCAAAATAAAATATCCGCTGGTCCATTTTCTGTAAAATTGGGGATTAATCTCAGTATCTTTTTTAAAATGTTGCTCATGCCGGAGAGAGTGAACAGAATGTCAGAGCGGCTGTGCGCCCGAGTGGAGCCTCATCACGTTTACTTTGTCTCTCTCTTTTTTAACGACCGCTTGAGCAGAGCGTAGAAAGAGTGTAGGAAGTGCGTAATGAGTATAATCATGAGCTGTGTTTACCTCCTGGGTAAGAGGCTCCGAAAGGCTGGAGTGGAGATAAAAATAAACAGAGTTTAGACGTGGGCCTAAGACAGCGCTGTTTTTCCCGGCTCTCTCCCTGGCGCTGCACTGTCCGCAGTCGGGTTTGATGTGGTTTAAGATTAAGGCCAAAGATACACTCCTCCTGAAAGCCATCTGCCAGGCCTGGCTGAGCCAAAGCGCAGGAGTTCCACCCCGGACGAGGGTTACTCAGGCGTACCAATGAGGACAGGCAGGTGAGGTACGGCAGTGTAGTGTCAGGGTTTGGGATCTGGGCTTGTGGAGGTTGCAAGTTCAATTCCTAGGAGGGGCACTGCCACTAGAGCAGCAAGGTACCTGACCTGCAGAGCTGCATTAAAAAAAACATCCATGCAAATGAAAATGGTGATTTTCTTAAAGTAAAAACCTAAATCTTGTTAGTCACGAAATGCTGTGATGCTTAAAAGTCAAAAGGCTGTAGCAATGAGTACAGCTTGTGAATACGATCGGTCCAAATCAGGGAAAAAGGAGAAAAGTGTGAGGCAAAGGTGAAATAAACATTCGACTGTGGGACCCCCCCCGACCCCCCGCCCCCTGGCCACGCAACCTTCCCGCTGTGACCTCATTGGTCACTTCCCTCAGGCGCCCTCCCTCAGAGCCGGCCTGCCTGTGACTCTCACAGGCCATCTCTGCCCAGAGGCATGGGTTATCATTGCTATAGTGCAAGTTTTTCTTTTCTTTTGGAACAAACCGCACACATGTGATCCTGCCCTCCCCTCCTCTTTTACAGTCCTTTGAGGTGTTTTCAGCTCTGTTGGCCGGCACCCCGTAACGGAGGTGTGCATGTTTCTCATTTGGATAATTGAGGGCCTAAAACCGTCAGCTAGGGCAGTGTGTGCCTCATTGTTATTGGTGTACACACTCTGGCTATCGGGAGGGCGCTGAGCAACATTCACTTTAATGCCAGAGAATAAACCACATCCGAGTGCTGAGCCTACCCCAGCCAGCCGGGGCCTGTCTTACAGTGCTGATCTGGGAGCAGGAGATAAAAAAAGAAAAACTGATCCTAGATCAGTGCTCCTCAGACACATGTTAGCAGTACTGGCCCAGACTTATATATTTAATCATTAAAATCTGTAACATCCTCCCCGCCCCAGTCTGTTATTTTTCACATCACTGATGCAACACCAATCACGCCAATCCCCTATGCTGTCAGATGAGAATGAAATCAACACATGCATGGCCACAACAGCACTGTCATAGTCACTAATACAGCAGTAATGGCGTGGGAATGGCACGGTCATGGCAGGTAATAACATGGTTATAATCAGTAATGGTTAATGGCTGGTGACAGAGCAGTTTGGGTCCTGATTCTGCAGCTGCAGCTCGAACACGCGTCTTTACTCTTTGCATCACCCAAACGGCCAAAGATCCAGATTGGCTCATCCACTCTGTACATAAGCATGACATCACAGTGGTCCCAGATCCAGATTAGCTCATTCACTCTGTACATGAGCATGACATCACAATGATCCCAGATCCAGATTGGCTTGTCCACTCTGTACATAGGCATGACATCACAGCGGTCCCAGATCCAGATTGGCTCATTCACTCTGTACATAAGCATGACATCACAGGTGTCAAGGGTGTGGGCATTAAGTTCAACACGGTTTTCTAATTTGTTGAAACTGGCAATCGCGGTTTACAGATTTTTAAACGTTTTTGTCTTTTGCCTTTTGGCCTGCAAGCTAAGCCAATTTGGCATCTGGGCTCGGGACTCAGAGCTGGGCTCAAACTGAGGCCTCGCGGCGGGCCCAGAAGAGCTTCCAAAACCCTGTCTCCCATGGAGCCAGCAGTGTCATCCCTCCCCTGACAAAATAATATGACAAAAGAACATGGATTAATGGCTGCAAAGCAGTCGCATGTATAAACATTTTCTTTAAAGGCAATTTATAACAGAGCCCCCTACTCTGCCAAGCTGAAATTCCACAACAGAGGCGGCGGATATTTTTGCCTTCGGTTTCCAGCTTGGGTTTTTTCTTTTTCTCCCCATTTCTTTTTTTTGGCTTCTCTTATCAAGTGAGCTATTTGGGTTGACTGAGGTCCATGTGCTTCTCATATAAGTCTCTCAGTGTAGGGCTTAATGGAGAGCGACAAAAATCTAAACAAAACATATCTATGAAGATGTGCTCCCTGCTTAATGCATCTGGAAGTTTTTAAGGGCCTTGAAAGAGGACATGGTGAGCCACGCTCAGCCGCCCGGACCTCCCAGTGGAGGGGTACTCACAGAGCGGGGCTTGGCATGGGTCGGGGCCCCAGAGCCCCGCGGGTTATGGCCGAATTAACCCTCAGCGTCAGCCTCTTTCATCCCACACCTTCACCCGCGTCCTCCAGGTATCCTCTGACATCAGGCGATGTCATACTAAATCAACGTTCGGTTCCCATGATGGATTTCCAGATGGTTATCCCCGGCCCTGTGTTCCTGGAACATCTCAGACTGTGCTGAGCTATGATCCTGTTCATATCCAACCCCATCTATACACAGATAAGATCTGTGACTCTTACTCTTTGAATATGAGCCTTGATCGATATCTGCTTGGTGACTTTAAGGTTAGACTCTAGAGGAATTGTGGGAAGGCACAATCCCTTAGCATGCTGGGGTTCTGGTTCTGACAGCCCTTTCATAGTGCTGATGGGAGAGTGAGATTTCATCATGCTAAAGAGTACTGACAGAGTTACCTCACAGTCACAGGACCTGACTGCATTGAGCCAATTGCTTTGTTGTTGAAAAGAGCGAAACGTTTTGATTGGCTCAGTGCTGAGAGTGAATGACAGATCATTGCAGCTGATGAATTCTGGGTCATTCTGTCATCGCCAGCTTAGTATGCATGGCCGGGCCTGTGTTTTTATTTTGAGTTTGCAAGTTTGCGTTTGTCCTCTAAATAGTCTTCCGCTAACGAACCCCTCTCCTCCTCTCCGTAGACATCTGGAGGACAACCAGATCAGCGTAATTGAGCGGGGCGCGTTCCAGGACCTCAAACAGCTGGAGAGACTGTGAGTATCCCGGGGCGACCCTAAAACCCATCCCCTCCCCTCTGTCTGTGTAATTCCCTCCCCCCGATCAATGTCACCCCACACGATATGCCCCCCATCTCACTGTGTATTTACGTGTGTGTGTGTGTGTGTGTGTGCCGCGTGTGTGTGTGTGTGTTTATACTTCTCTGCCCAGTTGTGCTTGAAATGTTTCTTTCCACCACTAAAACAAATGTTCGTTTTTCGAGCGAGTCTTTTTTTCATTCTTTATTTGTGAAAGTTTAAAGCACACACAACTGGGGGCCCTGTTTGGGGAAAACAGGACCACATGAGGGAGATTCTGAAAGTGATGAAAGGTGCAAATCACTTTGTGGGTGTCCAAAAATGTTTAATGAAGTTATACAAAGCTAAGATGGATGAATGTCTGCTCCCAAGATGGCTGCCTTTGTACAGACAGAGGACCCTACCTACGGCCCTACCTAGGGCCCTACAGAGGACCCTACAGCGGGCCCTACAGGGCCCTATAGCGGGCCCTACAGTCCATGTCAGGTTCCAGGCCCTGGGGGCCACAGTGTTGGCTGGCTTTCGTAAGCCATTTATTTAATCAGTTCAGTTTTACTACCTGGTGTTTTTGAAAAAAAAAATTCTCAAAAAACAAAAACAGAACTGCTTCTGTTTTTTTTGGTTTTTTTTTGAGAATTTTCTCAAAGGAAGAGAGATGAAGCAGAAGTTCACATAACTAGTCGGAAAAGTGAAAAATTATTGCAATATATCTGTGAAATATGCAAGAGCACACATCACAGGGCATGGGAAATTGTTTTAGAAAGAAGTAACAAATCCAAAATACTCATACTTTCTCTGAAATTTCCTTTTTCAGACTTAATTGCTTGTGTAACGCCAAACTACAGGATGTATCGTAGCAGCAATAAAACAACAAAATGACTGAAGTTGGCTTTGAAAGTCACTGATTGGCTGAGGAGTGCTCAGACAGTTTCCTAGGCCCACAGACCCCACAGGCCCTAACTTACTCACCCCAGCTGTTAGCTGTTGGTTCACCTGCTCTGTGGTGCAGCTGAAGACCGTCTTGTTTTGGGGTGTGAATCCTGGCGCTCCACTGTGAAGCTGACCAAAGGAGGGGTCACTGGGTCCAGACAAAACAGACTTAACACAGAGGTCTAAGGTCACAAATAGTCTGGAAACAAGCTTCTGTGTGTGTGTGTCTTTATCTTGATCTGTATGTGCTCTGTGTGAGTGTGTATGTGTGCATCTGCATGTCTGTGCATATTGACTTGTGTGGTGTGTGTGTGTGTGTGTGTGTGTGTGTGTGTGTGTGTGTGTGTGTGTGTGTGTGTGTGTGTGTGTGTGTGTGTGTGTGTGTGAGCAAATATGGGATATTCGGAGACATTCCATCCTGCTGACCGCCACACAGAATGCTTTTGTCCTCCTGCCCTGGTGCACCATCCTGTCTGAGCCGGCCAGAGAGCGATGTCCACTCCTCTTACCAGACACTCCGCCACCCTTCACACGGCTCTGGAATTTCACAGCGCTGTGCCCACAAACGTGCCCAGTGCCCAGCGGCGATAATCCGCAGCTTCAGACAACATAAACAATCCCTGAAAGTTTCAATCCGCTCGTGTCTTCAGTTCGCTGTTACGCATCACTTGAAGTAGATGTGTTTTTCTGACTTGTCATAACAATGGTCAGTTCAAAAATCAAGCATTGCATCAATTTGAAATTTTTGGTGAAATTGAGCAAAACGGCTCCCAAATCTTTAGACAAGTCTTTACTGAAGCATTAGTCTCATTATTTAATAGCCATACCTCATATGTGCTCCGCCCCTGCACTACACCAGCTGGTTTCACTCACTGCCTGACCTACCTGCTGCAGAGCTGTGCTGGGTAGAGTCACCCATGTCAGTGCATGTGTGGAAGTACAGCAGATCTCCCCACCACAAAAAAAAGAAAGTATTAAAAGTTATTATGAATTAAATGCAGATGGTAACATTTGCTGTTCTAAGATAAATAAAAAAATTTACCACCAAGCTTGTTTTTCTTATTTTCAATATTATATTCCTTTTTTAAGTAATCTCAACATGAAAATGTTTTAATTGGAAGATCATTTTGCTTATTTCAAGAATATTTTTCCAGATCCTGGGAATTTTTTCTTCTTTAAGATGCACTTCTGCAGTGTTAGCCTCTCACAGACGTACTGACCCTCGGCACTGACCCGTCCCCCTCTGGCCGGCCCGCCGCCTGCCTGGAGCCCACATGTGACTTTGAGCAGTGGCGTGGAGCTTTCTGGGGCTCACACAGCAGGACTCAGTTTACGACCCCCCCAACCCCCCGCCCCTCCGCCCATGTGGGGTAAACGATAGCACAGGGGTGTCACAGTGATGCCACACTAAAACAAAAACTTACGGAGGAGGGTGTTCAATCTGTTCAGTTTTTTCTGTTTCCTTCTTAACCTTTCTCATTTAAGATGTGAGAAACTTTGGAGTGAAATACAAGCTCAAGCTTAGTGAAGGGAGAGGGCAGTGAGTGAGTGAGTGTGTGTGTGTTTGTGTGTGTGTGTGAGAGTGAGTGAGTGAGTGTAAGAGAGTGTGTGTGTATGTGTGTGTTTGTGTGTGTGTGTGAGAGTGAGTGAGTGTAAGAGAGTGTGTGTGTCTCAAACACTGAGCCCACAGACCCTAGCTGTCTCTCAGCACCAGTGTGTTATTCGTTTAGGTCAGGAATGAGGTAGAAACCTCTACCATGACCCCCAAAACCCCGACCCCTAACCTAAGCCTGGTGACGGGCAAGTGCAGTGACGTGAGACGATGTGGGAAAGATGATATTCTGAGAGTGACGCGCTGCTCTCTGTGTGCTCGCCGCCACGGCATGTGGGTACACAAGAGTTAAAGACTGTAGAGTGGGAGGGGAGTGAGCTGCATGGTACCCCCTCACTCCTCCACATGCCAAAGGTCTGCACTCCAAACCCCCCCACGCCCAGCCCCCCATCTAAGCGCCCCCATGTGATAAGGCCCATCACAGGAAACCCCTCTCTCCGTCTGCCCCTTTGAAATCCCCCATCAGGGTGGTAATGGGTTTTAAAGACCTGGGGAGCTGATAACCTCTGCCGCCATGCTGGGGGGGGGCACTCTGCGGCCGACAAGTCGCTCTGCAGATGCGCATGTGAACTTTCGACCCTGACCTGATGCCGTCTGAGCTGTTTGCGGCTGTTTTCCTGCCCGGTGGGTCGGCAGGGTCGATCCCGTTCACCTCTCTAATCAGAGGGATTGATTTAGGCTCTCTGTCATTCTGTCTCTCTGTGTGACTGTGATCACCCTCCAAAACCCCACCCTGACTCCACCCTGCCCAACGTAACCAACCCTACACACCCAGCCCAGCGCCAGGAAGAGTGTGTGTGTGTGTGTGTGTGTGTGTGTGTGTGTGTCTGCATTAGTGTCTGTGTGTGTATGTGTGTGTGTGTGTGTCTGCATTAGTGTGTGTGTGTGTGTATATGTGCGTGCATGAGTGTGTGAGTGTGTGTGTGTGTGTGTGTGTGTGTGTGTGTGTGTGTGTGTGTGTGTGTTTATGTGCATGCGTGAGTGTGTGTGTGTGTGGGTGTGTGTGTGTCTGCATTAGTGTGTGTTTATGTGCGTGCATGAGTGTGTGTGCGCATGCAGTGCATCATCTCTCTCTCTCTCGTTCACACACACACACACACACACACACACACACACACACACACACACACACCACACACACACACACACACACACACACTCTTTAAGCATATGCCCACAGCTGAAAGGTGTTTTTTGATTGTCTGTTCACAGTGCATGATCATCACCTGTTGAGTGAGCACTGCGCGCGGTTGCTTTGACCGTAGCAGTGGTTCACTGTTCTCTGTAATTCAACTCCTGTCTCTGTCTCTCTGCCCTCTGCAGCCGCCTGAACCGGAATAAGCTGCAGGTTCTGCCGGAGCTGCTGTTCCAGTCCACGCCCAAGCTGGGTCGCCTGTAAGTCCCTGGCTTTCCTTTTGATATCTGACGCCCAGAGAACATCACAGTCAGCTTCCCACTGCTTTCATTTCCATCACTGTCTGCTCGGGAGGAGTTTGCCCAAATATTTTGCTTCCCAAGCAGCTTACAGCGGGACGTGGCTCAGCACACAGCGAGATCTGGGGCTCCTCCTTTTCTTTCCTTTTCTTTCTTCTGCAAACGCACGGTTTTTTATTTGAGTTGCGGTTCCCGCCGAGCGTTAGGTGTGACGGCCCGGACGAGGCACTGCAGTGCACGAGGTGAAGGTGTGTTTTCCTTGGATGCCGCAGAGTTTTTACTCCTGAATATCATTTTCCCAGAGTCCTTTGCATGCCAGGCTGCGAAGCGCTCTCCCATACCCGCCTGCGTGCTGGCTGCAGGACAGGTCCTCTGTCCCGCAGAGACGCAGACCGCTCAGGTTAAACCAGAGCAGAGCAGCGGATTAACTTTACAAGAGTTTATTTTGGGGATCTCTCAGGCAGAGTACATGACACTGGGGGCAGCTTTGCGGTTTTAAACTTCACACTGTTCTTTTCTAATAAACTATGTGTGAAATATCCATGAAACAAATGAGATTCAACAGTCTGACTCTGAGAAACAGCAGTTTTAAATTGTTGCGTGTTCGGTTTTAGTTTCTGACTTTGGTTTCCCGAGGACCCGATTTTCCTCACTCATGCCGCGAGGCGTAATTTACACTGATGCCTGATACATCGGCGATGACAGCGATCCCTCTCTCTGTTTACCCAAAAAGAGACGCTCTTTCTGCATCAGCTGCAGAGGAGAGAGGGAGAGCGAGAGAGCAAGAGAGTGGCGTTTTCCCGATCAGCAGCTGTTCAGAAACACTTGTTGGAGATGACAGTTTCATTTCCTCTCCTCCCGGCTTGCTTCCATAAAAGCATTATTGGCAATGCATTTGTTATTTATCGGAGGTTAATATGAATTCCCTTTTCTTTACGGTGTGTTCAGCTCACAAAAGGGGGGATGGAAGTAATGATGAAAATCCAAGAACATCCCATAAATCTTCCATCCACGTCCTCTCCCACATGACGTCTGAGTTATGGGAGTCAGGATCTGTCTGTGTCGCTCCCTAAATTGCTCTGGGTTCTCTTCCTTTGTTGACATTTTGCTGATGCTGAAGGAGACGGGGCTATAATGAGCACACACCTTGTTGGAGAGGCCTGCTTTATAGCGGGGTTCCTAACCTCGCCTTGTCACAGTTTGTTATGCGCTGTGATGTTAGCCTGTTCCGAATGGCCTCACCCTTAACCCTGATGCAGGAAGAGAACTCCAGCGCCAGGGCCAGCCAGCTGGGGAAGCATACGCCACGCGTCAAAACCCGACAGGATGATTCAATGTGAGGCTGCCCCTGGCGCGCCGGCCTGCCGGAAATGTTGCAGGAGGGTCAGGCAAAGGTAGAAAAGAGTGTTCGTTAGCTGGAGACCCACACAGGGAAAGAGATGAGGCAGAAAAAGTGAAATTGAAGGACTTTGATGTGTGTGTGACAGGGTCAGGATGGATGACTAACACACACCTGACTATGGGGTGTGATAGACTGGCATTCTCACAAATGAGGTATGAGGCAGGGTGTGTGAGTGTGTGTGTGTGTGTGTGTGAGTGTGTGCGCTTGTTGTGTCAGAGCAGGCTTGCTGTCTTGCAGGAAGCCTGCCTCCCTCCCTCCCTCTCCCTCCTTCCCTCCCTCTCTCTCTCCCTCTCCCTCTCTCTCTGACTCCCTCCCTCCCCCTCTCTCCCTCCCTTCCTCCCTCTCTCCCTCTCTCTCTGTCTCCCTCCCTCCCTCTCTCTCTCCCTCCCCCTCTCTCTCTCTGTCTCCCTGAATCTCTCCCAGTGTTTGTGGTCAGTGCTGGATAGAGTGTGGTTAGTGTTAGAGGCTGTGCTCTGCCACTTCGCTCTGAACGGCAGAGCTCGTGTGGGCCGGGCCGTCTGCCCGCCTCCACTCTCCCTATCAATACCAGGGTTTGGGTGCTACTGCTCCCTCTCCCATTCTCTCTCTCTCCGTCCCTCCCTTTCTCTCTCTTTCCCTCTCTCTCCTCTCTCCCTCCCTCCCTCCCTCCCTCTCTCTCGCCTTCCTCTCTCATTTCTCTCTCTCCCTCTCTCTCTCCCTCCCTCCCTCCCTCTCTCTCACCTTCCTCTCCCATTCTCTCTCTCCCTCCCTCCCTCTCTCTCTCCCTCCCTCCCTCCCTCTCTCTCGCCTTCCTCTCCCATTCTCTCTCTTCCTCACTCTTCCCTTCCCTTTCTCCATCTGTCTCTCCCTCACTTTCTCACTCTCTCTCTCTTTCTCCATCTCTCTCCCTCTCTGTTCCCCAGGATCTCCCACCAAACTTTTGTGTAATGGAAAACAAATGAAGAATTAGAAAGCAAGCATTGATGTGCCAGGTCTTATTTATGAAAGCTTGCTGCGCGCTGGGGCCCACTGCAGGATCTCCCAGGGTCCTGCCCCCCCTCCCGAGCGCGTGCGCACGCAGCGTGTTTCAGTCAGTGATACCCATGGGACCGGGCGGTCTCGGGAGCCATTAGACGCGGCTCAGGTTCCATCTGATTGGTCTGTAGGTGGAGACAGGGAGAGGCATAGTGCTCTGGTCAGGGCAGACCTTTTCTCTTTAATCCCCACCAAAATTGTCTTTACAGGGCGGCCAGAATTTGGGGCGGGGGGGGCGGGGGAGTTGGTGAGGTCCCGTCTTAAACTTGCGATTTGAGTTTTTGCTGTGCTGACGGCCGACTGGGGCAGAAGCAGGACAGGGTCCAGGAGCGTGTCACAGGCCGTTTACTCCTCTGAAGGGTAGAGAAATGCATCCTGTGCCTCCATGGCTAATTATTTTATTTTTATTTTTTGTGTCACGAATTGTTTTGCTCTGTCTGTCATCGCTTTCTGTCCGAGGTTTGTTTTCTTCCTCATGGAACGTTTCTATTTATTAGAAGCAGATAGTCAGTCTCACACCTCCCACTCGCCTCCTGTCGGTCCCTCTCCGTGCTGACAAGCGTCAGCCGGTTAGCATAAGGCCTGTTAGCATAAGGTCTGTTAGCATAAGGCCGGTTAGCATAAGGCCGGTTAGCGTAAGGCCGGTTAGCATAAGGCCTGTTAGCATAAGGTCCTGGAGGGGAGGGGCTTGCTTTGGGGGGTCACCGCACTGCATTGTGGGCCAGAAATCATCAGGCCCTTTCCACGACACCACATCTCCATCATGTCAGCCCAAAGCAAACGCCACCATCAATGGGAACACGTTTCACGCGGTGGAGCGTTCTGCTCCCTCTCTGTCATAATCAGGAGAGTGTCACACTTAACCAGATAATCATGTAGATAGCCGTATCTAAATATTGCTTTAAACTGTATTGAATTTGGCACTATGATAACACTGGTTAACAGTAGTTAGGCTTGCTGCACTCTCCCCAGTGGTGCCGTGAGGGCTCCTGGCCCTGGCTCTTTAGCGGGGCGGAGCCTGAGTCTGTCTGAGCAGGCCCACGCGGCCGCATTCTTACGGACCGCTCTGAAGCCTCCTCCCACGCGCGATAGCCCGGCTAATAACTCAGCATGTCCTGGGAGCAGAAACCAGCGACCCATGGCATCGCGCGCTGAGTGCCGAGGACGGGGACAGAGACGAGGGCGGCCTGGTGAAATAAAACCTCCCCCCCCAGACTGCAGCCAAATCACTGGCGAAACAGGGCTGTGCTCAGCCGCCTTCTCAGGCCAGACAGTTTTGTGATTTACTCCAAAGACATATTTAGATAAATACAAGCTACAAAGACTCTGGGAGATGGAAAAATAGCCAAAGGGGCAGATGCAAAAAAAAGAGAGCCAAACCCATCTTAAAAAGCTTAACTTGTCTTTTTTTAAAGTTTTTAGCATAATGTATGTGCTTATTTACACGCAGATGGCAACTGAAAAAAAGCCCTCTGTGAGTCAGGGGGATTGGAGCACTGAAATTATGCTGTCCAACTTGGGAAGTTCAAATAGCGATACCTAATATTCCCTTTTTCATTTCATCAGCGAGATCTGTCAATTATTGAGTGCTTTCTCTCCAGAGAGCTCCTGTTGCACATTGGGAGCCCAGCCAGACGGCGTTTATCCCTGTCAGCCCTGTGGAATTTCAGGAAAGGCGGCCGGTCAGCGCAGTGCGACTCTGGCCGGGTGAGACTCCTGTGTGGGAGGTGCTTGCTCGCTCACGTGTTCATTTTTGTATTTTTTTTTCATGTTTTTTTTTCGTACTGACAGAGAGAACAGATAAATAAAAAGCAATTCTGAGTCCTCCGCCGGAGTCCTGCTGGCATGCAGCTCTGAGACACGGCTCACCTCAGCGGTTATCGACCCGCCGAGAGGAAAAAAGGGGGCGATTTGTCGGTGAAAGCAGAGCAGAGGAGTCATCCAGGGGCCGGGGGCTCTGGCACCCCCTCCGCCGTGGAGACGGAGAGCTGGCAAGCACTGCCAGGGCCTGCGCCCGGTGTCTTAGTCCACATCAGGATTTATATGTGTGCCGTGTGCGGCGAAATAGCACAACACATGTGGTAGCAATTTAACGTCCAAATAAAGGTAAAGAACGCTGTATAGGAGTTGCTTTTAGCCCTCCGATTCCAGCTCAGTGAATATGGTCTCCATATTGTCATGTGCAGCGCGCCGGGGGCGATGTCTGAACTCTGATTGGCCGGCCTGCTGAAGCTCAGTCTCTGCCCAGCGCACAGTCTGCATTTATTTTCAGGCTGGCTATAACTATGTACCTAGATGTCTATCATACTGTTGAGTAGGTAAATTCCAGCTCAATTTAATGCATACTTTTTTTTTGGAAATGGCAGAGATTTGACTGTTGCAGCTGAGATTGAGATGGCTTTGAAGCAGCTCTCAGTCATGCTCGTTACCGTGACGGTGTTGTGCCGGCTGGCCTTCGCTCTGTGAGCGATGAGCTCTCCGCGGCGTGTGTGTTCCTCTCCGCTCCCATGCGTCACGAGAGAGCGAATGCGGAGCTGTCCAAGCGATGCTCAATGCCTCTCCCATCCAACTGATCCCCTTCCAGATATCCCACAATTCACCCTGTTTTCCAGCGAGGCCACGGAACGAGACGGCCCCGTGATTTACTCAGCTGGCCGATGGGTCGTCTTAGCGGAGAGAGCGGCACATTGTGGGACATTTTGGGTTTTTTTTTTTTGCGGGTTATTTACAGGAGGGGATCGGGACGAGACTGCAGAGCGATAAATCTCCGGCGAGGTGTGGGGCCTGCGGAGCCTGCAGTTTCCCCGCGCGGGTTCGCGCGGACGCCTCCGATGCCGCAGGCAATGGTTCAGAGCTGGAGCCAGGGTCTGCATGGGAAACATTAGCTGGAGGCCTGTCGCTCTTCTGTGACATCGCCAGAGCCTCACGCTCCGTCTGCACATGTGCAGAAGAGAGAGGGAGGGGAGGGAGGGAGAGAGGAAGGGAGGGAGAGAGGGAGGAGGGAGAGAGGGAGGGAGAGAGGAAGGAGGGAGGGAGGGAGGGAGAGAGAGAGAGAGCGTCTGTTGCCTGATCTCTTCCAGTGATTTATTTTGTTTTGGCAAAGTCTGATTGTTACAAATTAACCCAACAATCATTATCGTGGTTGTAATTACAGACCCAGATGTCTGTACTGGGGTGCTCTTAGAACACACACATACACACTCAGGTGTCACTCTTAGCACACACACATACATACAACACACACATAGGTCTCTGGAGTTCAGGGAGCTGGCAGGCTGTAGAGGAAACTGTTTCATAGTGTGTTTCACTAAGCCTTCTCTCTTCACATTTCGCGTGTTTCTCCAATCACTCGTGTTTTAGCTTGTTTCATAGCGTGCTTCATAGCGTGTTTCGTGTTTCATAGCATGTTTCATCGCGTGTTCCATAGTGTGTTTCATAGCATGTTTCATAGCGTGTTTCATAGCGTGTTTCATAGCATGTTCCATAGCGTGTGGGCCAGTGAGGATGCCTTTTCCTGGGCGGGAGGAAGCTCACTCCAGATGCCTTTTCCAGGGCGATGCAGATGGTGGCCTCCTCCAGCTCCCTCTGAATGAACCACCTGCAGGCCTCTGCAGATGGTGGCCTCCTCCTGGAGCTCCCCTCTGAATGCAAAGCCCACCTGGGGCTCTCTGCTCCCTGAACCTCCTCCATGGAGCTCCCCTCTGAATGCAAAGCCCACCTGGGGCTCTCTGCTCCCTGAACCTCCTCCATGGAGCTCCCCCTCTGAATGCAAAGCCCACCTGGGGCTCTCTGCTCCCTGAACCTCCTCCATGGAGCTCCCCTCTGAATGCAAATCCCACCTGGGGCTCTCTGCTCCTGACCTCCTCCTGGAGCTCCCCCTGAATGCAAAGCCCACCTGGGGCTCTCTGCTCCCTGAACCTCCTCCTGAAGCTCCCTCTGAATGCAAAGCCCACCTGGGGCTCTCTGCTCCCTGAACCTCCTCCATGGAGCTCCCCTCTGAATGCAAAGCCCACCTGGGGCTCTCTGCTCCCTGAACCTCCTCCTGGAGCTCCCCTCTGAATGCAAAGCCCACCTGGGGCTCTCTGCTCCCTGAACCTCCTCCTGGAGCTCCCCTCTGAATGCAAAGCCCACCTGGAGCTCTCTGCTCCCTGAACCTCCTCCTGGAGCTCAGTAAAACTCTCCTACTCCAGCCTGCTGGCTAAACAGCTGGGTGATGCACCAGCTAGCACTTGCAATAAAAAAAAGAAAACATGACTTCCATGAACCGCAATAATTAAATGTTTGACTTTTTCCTGCAGGGTAATGTGTGTGATGAGAGTTTCCTTTGTGCTTGGGAGGTGCAGCCGCTGTAGTGGATTATAGTTGCGTTTGTCCTGACACAAACAGGACGGGTTTAAGTCCGCTTATCACTGAACTACATTGGCATCGTAAAAAACGATTCTCATCACATTTCTCCTTTCTTCCATGTATTGTCAATGTTCCAAGGCCCTGCAACTAATAAAGTTTATCCAAAACACCATATGACACAAAAATATCTAATGCAATATAATAACAATATAATTTTTCTCATTTCCTTAAAGTTGTCTTTTTTACAATGCCAATGACATAAAACAGCATGCAATTTCCAGCCTCCAAACTTATTTCATAATAATATAATGCTACAATAAAAATTTCCTCAATAAAACATTTCTCATTTCATGAAACGTCAAGGTTTTTCTGATGATGCCAAATATGAGATTCTCCCAGTGATTTGTCACTCAGGCCAGCCAATCAGCTGCAGGTAAAACCCTTCTGCAGTGATGCATCCCTGTGGCCTCAGGCCAGCCAATCAGCTGCAGGTAAAACCTTTCTGTCGTGATGGGTGCTAGCAGACATGTCTCTTGTAGTAGTGTGCATGCTGGGAAACAGGGAGCAAGTTTTGGACAAACTTCTGAGTCACAGTTAACAATTGCAAAATGAACAGAAGAAAACAGGTAAAAAGCAAATAAATGGATGAATAGAATAACTGCTCTGTTATCATGGGGGGCAGGAGGTAGCATTTGGATGGCGATGTTCCTCAGGCAGTGAGTGAGGATGAGAGAATTGTCTTGTAAACTGAAAGAGGCACTTTGCCAGCAGTGACCCTGCTGCTGGTCTGTGTACCCATGATGCCCCTCTGCTCCTTTTTAAATTGTCTGTTAAACTGAAACCAGTGGGGTGACTGCTTTGGTCCCGCGTTTTTGCTCCATCTGAATTTGTGCTCTTACGTTAAAATGGGGGTTCTGCACCCAGAAGACAGAGGGCAGACGCCCCCCCCCGGCAGTCAGAGGGTATAAAAAGCACTGCACAAAGGGAAATGGCTGTAAATGCCTGGGGTCCATTATCGGATTACTCTCACCGCAGACAGTACGGAGACCCCCCCTCCACAGCGCAGGGAGCTGGGGCAGGAGGTCACTTAAAAAGAATGATAAAACATAAAGCTGGTCTTTGTGCGCTGCAGCGGAGGGGCAAAAGGAGGCGGAATGCGGCCCTATGAGCCCCAATCAGTGCAAATGATTATCGGCCCGGAGCGCCGCTGCAGCAGCGTAACGAGTTTCCCCGGCTTTTTCATTTCATCGAGGCCGGGGGCCCACATGCCCCCCCCACCCCCAGCACACAGGTGTGCCGAGGCTCGTGGGCGGGGGTGTAGTCAGGCCGGATGTAGCCATACCTGTCAGACAGAAGCACACCTGAGCGAGCGTGCTTCGCTGCGCTATCCGCTATCTCGGCGCGCGGGCAGAGAGAGGACGGTGGGGGGGGGGGGCGGTGCGCTCTGTTGATTGAAGGCGCCTGTAATTTGGGAAATAGTCTCAGGGTCCATTATGCAGTGGAGGGGGGTTTGGGGGTGGGGGTGTTTATCACAGGTGGTTCCCATGGTGACCAGCAGAGATAATAATTGGATTCAAATGGGCTGAACTGCTTACACATGTGCTCCAGAAAATGAGGAAAAGAGGCCAGGGTGAAATGCCGGGGTCTGTCCTTTCTCTCCCGCTCTCTCCCTCCCTCCCTCTCTCCCTCCCTCCCTCTCTCTCTCTCTCTCTCTCTTTCCCGCGTGCTCTCTCTCGTCTCTCTCTCTGTCTTCTCTTTTCTGGTCAGTAAACTGCAGAAGGTGGGTGATGTTCATTGGGGGCTGGAAGTGAAGCGTTTTTTTTTTTTGCTCTTTTAATTGATGGGGACCCAGTGGGAGACAGACGAACCCCCGCTTGGGATGTAAACAGTGTTTGGCCATTTGGAGCAGGAAGCCTGCAGAATGAAGCCACACTGAGAGACGGACAGAAAGAGGGAGAGAGAGAGATGGAGAGAGAAAGGGAGAGGAGAGAGAGGGGGTGAGAGAGAGGGGGAGAGAGTGAGGGAGAAAGTGAGCGAGCGCACAGAAAGGGAGAGAGAGTGAGGGAGAGAGTGAGCGAGCGCACAGAAAGAGAGAGAATGGTGAGAGTACTCGCTCCATGAGAACTGACACCAGAGATTAAGGCTGTCCACAGGCACACGAGAAGCCAAGAGCAACATTTCTCTTTATAGTCCCTCGAACATGCATGCTTGACTACATTTAAACATGTTTTCCATAAATACAGTGTGCATTTAAGCCACTTGAAAACATATATATTTATGTATGAATTTACTCTCTCCGTCCAAGCGGCGGAGGGTGGAATGGAACATAGTATTGAGGTGAAACACTAAACCGAAACCAGGGCGCTCAGAGGGGCATCGGCCGGGGCTGCCAACGCTAGCTTTTTCAGTCCTGTACAGAGACCCGCACTTTGTGTTTGGATTGTAAATTCTTTCATTGCAATTACAGAAGAGTTTTTTTTTCCCTTTTTTCTTTCTCTCTTCTTAGAGCTGTTCCTGTAGCTCTGTTCTGGAACTATTGTAAAGCACGATGACTTGCTTATTTATTTGAGCGTGCACTAGGCGCAAGCGATCTGAGGAATCTGTTAAAACCTTTCAAAGGCACATCCCGGAACATGAATCAGAAAAATAAACAGGGAGGCGTTAAAAGCAAACTACGCTCTTCACCTCAGGGCAGATTTTCTTTTTCGCCTGTTCCTGAAAACCCAGGAGAGCGTCACTCCTTTTGCGGACGCTCAGTAAAGAACTGTGAGAGGCCAGCACGTTTGCGGAGTAGCGTTATGTTTTGCGTGGACATACGAAATCGCATTCGGCAAGCAGTCTTCCCATCAGCAAGCGTCTGTCAGTTTTTTAGTCAGGTCCCGGAAATGTGTGACGCATCCAGATCCAGCGCCCTCCAGCGCCCCTCTTGCTGCATCACCTTGCAGAAGCCGCTGTTAACAACACCGGCACTGGTGCATGATGGGAAGTCCAGCAACCCTTTTCGCTCAGAGCTGATTGGTCTGCTCCTGGAGTGGATGGACCGGTGCAAGGGTCCATGCTTTTGTGCAGGTTTTTGTTTCTGCCGACTGTCTCGGCTCAATTACCTAATTAGGGATTTGCTAATGAGTTAATTGGTTAATTAGATGCGTTCAATGCCCATTGAGTCATAGAAAAAAAAATCATGGTGGTGATGTAGGAAATGAGTTTTCATGAATTGTGTTAGGGTGGAGCCTCACTCAGCTGTGAAACATGGACTTGTTTGAGCCCAGCGTAGGTGTTTTCTCTCCACAGTCCACATCATCAAATAATCTTTGATTATGTATGGTATCTCCTCTCATTTTGGGTCAAATGAAACCTCACTCCTCCGTCACTAAGGCCAGGACACAAAAACAGTCTTCAGCTGTCATTAATATCAAGAATTGTTGCTATAATTTCAGATTGCATAAATTAGCGGCCTAGTTAAATGATTAAGATCAGAAAAAGGAAGGCCATGTCGCCCACCCAGCACTCGGGTCAGTGAGTCATGGTCCTGGAGCCACAGAGGAGCCTGGGTAGTGATGGCATCTGTAGTGACACGTTGGCTAACAGCAGGGAAGCCATTGTTTCGGCAGACACCACAAGGCTGGGCGGTCATGTTACGGTCGCTTTACGAGAGCACGGCACGCTGTTGTGGCCTCTCTCAACGGACGTCTGGGGACCCACGCAGATCTTTATATTACCAGAGCAATTGTCATCCTCCTAATTACAGTTTCCTTTTATGAGCCCTAAAAATAAGGGACCACAGTCAGTCTTTCGGTACGCACCCAGGGACGGAGGGGAAATTCATGGGCTCTAACATAAAACACATTTGTGTTTCATTCGTTTTTCTGTTTTCCCGCTTTTATCGCGCTGTGTGTCTTCAAGCACGGGTTCAACGGCAGGTCCGCGCCCATTACTCATCTGCAATAACTGCACAACGGCCCTCCATGCGCCGGACAGCTGCTTGGCTCTACTCTGTATTTGGACAGCAGGATATTAGACTGTAAAATTGTATGATTTTGTGATTTATCGCTCTTTATCTTATTAAAATGAGGTATTGTGTGCCGTTAAGTCATGATGTTTTGCATGGTTATTGTTATTATTAAATCACTTTGAACCCATGACCTTAACAGCCACAATTATAATAATAATAATATTAATAATAATAATAATAATAATAATAATAATAATGTTGTGGTTGTAGTAGGAGTAGTATTGTTATGGTTAATTATTGTAAGGTGGTTTTGTGCCCTTGCAGTGAGCGTTGAATTCATATGTCTGATATCTATAGAATGGCCTTCATGTGACTGCATGTGTGTAAAACTATGAATTGTTTTTACTGCACAGTATTGTTATTGTGTGTGTGAGCATGTTTGTATGTATGTGTGTGAGTGTGAGCTTGTGTGTATGTGTGTGTGAGTATGTGAGCGTGTGTGTGTTTGTACGTGTGAGTGTTTGTGTGTGTGTGTGTCTGTTTGTGTGTGTATGTGTGTATGCATTCAAGTGGGTGTGTGTGTGTGTGTGTTTGGGATGGGTTTTTGTATACACTTGTACATTCAAGCAACAGCTAACAGTTGGATTTATTGGGAAAGCAATTCAGCCAGAGTTACACTGGAGTGATAAACTCATTAGGCTAATGAGAGGAGTATGAAATGAACACGGTTATAAAACACACATCCTATCGTATGATTCTGCTGTGTGGCGTCAGACCTCACTGCCAGAGTGCTTGCGCGGTGTGGGGGTGTGTGTATGTGTGGCGTCAGACCTCACTGCCGGGGTGTGTGCACAATGTAGGAGTGCGCAGTGTAGGGGTGCACAGTGTGGGGGTGTGACAGGGTCCTGCCCCAGCCAGGTCCCCAGCGTCTGCGCAGTTTATGACTCATCCCTCCCCATTGCAGTAAGATCCTTCTGCGCAGGGGTCTCCACGGAAACGGCGATGAAAAAAAACCCAGGCTTATTTCTGCAGTGTGGAGTGTCACACACACAAACAAATACACACTCACACACAAACATGCACACATACACACTCACACACAAACATGCACACATGCGCACAAATACACACACACACACAAACATGCACACATACACACTCACACACAAACATGCACACATACACACTCACACACAAACATGCACACATACACACTCACACACAAACATGCACACATACACACTCACACACAAACATGCACACATGCGCACGCATATGTGTGCATATAGCCCTGTGGCCAATGGAGATAAGCAAGCTAAGTCAGAATCAGGACATCAGGGGTCAGAGAGAGATGCGACTCTCTTCTGCGTCTCGCCTGAGGCCAGCCTCGCGTGCAGTTGAGCAGGCGTCTTATTTGCGAAAGCCACAAGCAGCGTCGTGCCAAATGGCTAATGTGAAAAAGACGGTGAGAAAGGCCAGCTTGGCCCTGGAAAGCGCCGGAACGTTGTGCAACAGTTTGCACTTTGCAACATCACACTCAGCTGGTCAGCTGCTCACGGCCCAGAGTTTCCGCGGCGCTCTGGCAAAAGTGTAAATGTTTGGGTTTATCCTCCTTTATATTATATACAGTAGCAACAGCTTGTTTATGTGCAGGACCTGACAGGATGCTTCCTCATGGGTCTCGGACCGCTCACAGCATGTGGCAGGAAACGCAGCACCCAAAGTTTCAGCTTTAATGAATTTATTCATGTATTCAAGAGCAGTTTAATTTTCCAGATTCCAGAGATGTTGATTTCCAGTCAACATCTCCCCAACTCAATTAGGGTACTGACTACAGGGGTGTTTCTGAGTTTCTGAAACACTCCTGCGGAGAATCGGCACTGCGTGGAGGGAGCTTCGCTGCAGCCTCCCGAGGGTCTGCGGCTGTGCTGCATGACCTGGCAAAAGCTCTCACACACCGACAGCTCCCTGCGCAAAGAACGCTTCCTGATGTTTCACATGGGATTAAGCAAACTGCACGTGATCTAGAGTGCATTGGGACGACCCCAGAAACAAACAGAACAACAGAATAAAGGGGGGTGGGAAGATGGGAAAAGGAAGATGGGAAGAACAGAAAGAGAGAGAGAGAAAATGAAAAAGGGTCAGTGAATTTCGCGGGTCTGTCCAGCCGTCACCACTCAATTCCTGCAGGATGTTTTGCCCTTCGAGAGAGTCCTGACCCCCCTTTTTCATTGGGTGCGTCGGTACGGCGAGGAGCTGTTGAGTAAGCATCGCCGTGCATTAAGCCATACATCCTGACCCCCCTAGTTCTGCTGACGGGGTTTCTGTGACCCCACCATCGCGCACGTCAGTCAACATCTCGATGTAAATATTTATCAAGTGAAACAAATATGGGGGTAAATCTGGCTCTCTGTCGGTTGCCCGGCGCCCAGGAGTATTCGGCAAAAGCTGCTTTTCACATGAAGTGTGTGTGTTTTTTTTGAGTTTGTAAGAGAGCAGATTTCTCAATGGGCTCCAGGAACATATTTAGAATTTTCTTGCAGATTTTTCCAGGAACTGGCCAAGAAAAAAGAAAAAAAACATTGGAGTCACATTCATAAAACACATGACATTCATTATGTTGCACGTTTTTCCGGTGTGAAGCTATTTCTCATTAGTCGGCGGACTTAATGTCACACTTCGCTTTAGGAGCTATGTGGCCTTTTTTTAATGTAGATGCTGTAATTCTTAAAAAATAGTTAAAGTACACCCTGATTTGTGAGAAGTTCGCATTTGCATTTGTGTTCTTTATTGTCTATGACAATTGGCAGAAAGTGGAACTTCCTAATCGAGCGCACTCTGAAACACGACCCCCCTGTGTGTTTCAGCTGCCTGCTGTGGTGGGACTTTTTTTTGGGGGGGGGGGTGTAATCACCACTGACCCCTCAATGAGCAAATCATTTTCCCATCAGCGTCTGAACCAGCTGACCCCCGCTCAGAAAAACCCGGGCAGAGGCTGTGTCATTATGTATGCTGCGTTATTTATGTTTGACTTTGTTCCTCTGAATAATTACAGGTAATTAAGCTTGTGTGGCGGTCTGGGCTCAGTCAGGTCACACGCTCCTTTGAGCCGAAATGGAGTCTTTTCCACTTCCTGTGGCCAGCCAGGCCCATTAACCCTTTGGGTTTCTATGGCAGGCTAATTGATGAGGGGCCAAAAATGGACACTTAATTGCGGTGGCCGGATCCCCCCCCCCCCCCACCTCGATTGATGCCTGTGTGTCTGATCCGCTTCCAGGCAATACTTGTGCCCTGATTGATTGGCCCTCTCCCTAATCCAGTGAAACTCAGGAGCAGTGGTCTGAGAAGGGGAGTTTTTGGGAAGACCGGCCGAGCTGAGCTTTACGATGTGCAAATGGAGCAGTTGACAGTGCTGTGGAAAACAGCGGTTTTGGTTTTTTTTTTCTTCCCTCTGAAAATTGCAGACGGAAGCTCTAATCCTGAATTATTTAATCTTAAAAATATATTTTCTGCCCGAATTCTCTGGGGAAGAGATCAGTATGGATTTCTGAGATCCTGGATCAGTGCCCTGCGCCGCCCTACCAGACTTCAGCGGGGAGATCCCGTCCTGTCACAGTGCCAGTCACATCCATCCATCATTTTTGGGGTGGGGGCGGGGAGCTCTCAGGAACTCTATGTGGACCAAACAGGAAGCGGGTTTGAAAATGGACACGTCTTGGAAGGAGTGCCGCAGGAATAGAGGGGCCTGGGTAGGGGGTTTGGGGGTTTGGGGGTAGATTATTTGGGGGGTGGGATTGGGAATGGCAGGTGATGACATCACAACGTCTGCTGACCCAAAAGGGAAAAGGGGGCGGGGCGCGCGTGGGAGGCGTCCCGAGGCTGTTGACTCAGAGCATCTGAAAACCACACTGGGGTGCATGCCAGGACTCGCGCGGATAAACAAGTCAAATTATATGGTGTAATGCCTTGGATTCTGAACATAGCTGAGCAGCGAGAAACGCGCTCTGATTCTAATTATGACGTTCATTAACGCTCTCTCAGGTTCCTGGAACCAGGGACTCACTGCAGCCCTTCTGGGGGGTGTGGTGGTCGGGGTCAGGCCTCGGCAGATTTTGAGTGTGTGGTTTAGCCCAGAGCGCCGGTCCTCCACCAAGCCATTGTAACCCTTCCCAGAAGCCCCTCCTTCCCGCTCCTCCTCAGACTGTGTCCAGGAGATGTCAGGACAGCTTTGCTCTCTTCACTGTGCTGTGACGGAGAGGGAAGCGGCTATCAGGGCTTGTGGAAATGTGACCGTAATGCGTGTGGAAGCTTTCCCCGCTGGTCCTGCTCTGCACTCCACCACTGTTTCCATAACGATCCCTGGAGACCGTTTAATAGCTGAGTATATGCTTTAGCATAAAAAGAAACACATTGTCAGGGAATAAATATCACAGCTGTACGTTAGCGCGAGACAGCACGTGACCTGACTGCGGGTCCCGCCACCACTCCTTCCAGTGCGCAGCTTTAAAAGGAGCCAAGTGAAGTGGTGTGCAATTTCAGCTTTTTTTATTAGGGGTGTGAACATATGCTAAGCGCCTTATACTTGTGGATGATCAAAAATAGAACTTTGGTCGTCGGTTTTCGTGTCATTTTCCCGCGCCGTGGTCTATGGCCCGCCTCTCTTGGGTTCGACAAACCCAAAGGGTGAACGTCCCCAGAAGGAACTGTCTTTTCGTTGTTAGTCCATCACATGCACTGCAGCCTCCTGCTCCCACAGATCAGGAGCACCTGTATGATGCATTTAATCATTTAACTACCAACAAAGATTAGTCGTTAGCCACTCCATTCCTGCTCCATTATGGCTATAAGGCAATGCAATTAATCCTCAGTTATTTACTCAGAGGCATTTCTTCTTGAACACAGGAATAAATAAATGTTACTCTGTACATTTGAAGACCAGGTTGTTATGTTGTATACCTGGCCTGCGGGTCGTTAAAAAACCCGGGCCCGAACCCCCACCCCCCATTCAAACACCGTTGCCATTGGGAACATGAAAACCATGAAGCATTGGTATCAGGGCTGACGCTGTTGTCCCTGTTTTATGACGATGCGCTCATTTCATAATTTGCTGTAGCGTTCCGGAGGACGGAGGAATGTCTTGTAAATGAGTTTTCTCCTCTATTGTAGGAGATTATTTGTTTTTCCTTTTCTGTCACTTGGAGCCCTCTCAGGGGGTGGCTTTGGAAAGCCTCTCTTCTCGTAATTCTCTTCCTCACACCACAGAGAGGAGGTCCCCCGGCAGGGCCGTAAATGCTCTGTGAATGGGGGTCTTTGAGGGACACGGGTTTTATTTTTTAGGTGGGGGGCAGGGCGAGGATTTAATTGTGGTAGAACAACACATTTAATGATGTTGGGATTTCAGCATGTTAATTACAGGGAATTGCTGATGCTGTCAAAGATAAGTAATTAACACATTACAAGTGCTGCACAGAGTAATGCTGAGATCACTGTTTGAGGGAATGGGTGAAGGATTACCAGAGTAATGCCAGTGCTGAATGGGGCAGAGTAATGCTGAATGGGGGAATGGGCCTGAATGGGGGGGCTGATGGAATAATGCTGATGGAATGGGGAATGGGGCCTGATGAATGGGGGCAGAGTAATGCTGATGGAATGGGCCTGAATGGGGCAGAGTAATGCTGAGGGAATGGGCCTGAATGGGGCAGAGTAATGCTGAGGGAATGGGCCTGAATGGGGCAGAGTAATGCTGATGGAATGGGGCAGAGTAATGCTGATGGAATGGGGCAGAGTAATGCTGATGGAATGGGCCTGAATGGGGCAGAGTAATGCTGATGGAATGGGGCAAGTAGTAATGCTGATGGAATGCTGAATGGGCCTGAATGGGGCTGAGAGTAATGCTGATGGAATGGGGCAGAGTAATGCTGAATGGAATGGGGCAGAGTAATGCTGATGAATGGGGCAGAGAGATGGAATGGGGCTGATGGAATGGGCCTGAATGGGGCAGAGTAATGCTGATGGAATGGGGCAGAGTAATGCTGATGCAATGGGCCTGAATGGGGCAGAGTAATGCTGATGGAATGGGCCTGAATGGGGAAGAGTAATGCTGATGGAATGGGCCTGAATGGGGCAGAGTAACACTGATGGAATGGGCCTGAATGGGGCAGAGTAACGCTGATGGAATGGGCCTGAATGGGGCAGAGTAATGCTGATGGAATGGGGCAGAGTACTGCTGATGGAATGGGGCAGAGTAATGCTGATGGAATGGGCCTGAATGGGGCAGAGTAATGCTGATGGAATGGGGCAGAGTAATGCTGATGGAATGGGCCTGAATGGGGCAGAGTAATGCTGATGGAATTAGCCTGAATGGGGCAAAGTACACACACACACACACACACACACACACACACACACACACACACACACACACACACACACGCACACCTACACATACGCACATGCACACACACATGCTTGTATTAATCACCAGAGCAATGCCCTGGGTCTCAGTACTGACTGATGCAAGCCTTAAATAGCAGAGCCCCGCCCCTCAGTGAGGGAGCGCGCTCAGTGTGGAAGGGCTTTTGAATGGGGAGATGAAAGGCAGTTGTGGGGTCTGCATTAGTGAAATCTGCAGAGTGACAGAGGAGGGGGCCAGCCGGGTCTCACCTGGGTACACTCTGTGTGCCGGCCAAGGTCACTGCGCCGCAGCCCAAAGAGTACACACATACACACACTCACACATGCACACACATATACATACTTATCCTGTATCCATACACACTCACACATACATACCCATGAACACACGCACACACTCACACGCACACAAAGACATATTCATAACATGCACTCAGTCATATGCGCATTCACACACAAAACATTCATTCACTCAGTCACACACAGATGTGTTTGCAAAGTGGGAAAAACCGCACACTAATTAAAAAGACATGCAGATCTATAGATATCCTTACACAGACACACACGCATAAATACGCACACACACACACACACATACATACACACACACACACTCACACACATACACACACACTCAGACACACAGATACACACATACACATTCACACATGCACACATACACACACACACTCATACACACGCATACACGCACACACACACATACACACAGTACATCCACACCAGCATGTGTATGTGTACACCTGTGAATATTCACACACATGCAGACAGGAACACACAGCCACATTATTACTGATAAATCATGTTTTATTATGCCTTAGTACATTGCAATTACACAGTACTTACAATGTCACATTATAGAGCCACTCATTTAATGCAGTTATATATAAAATCCTATAATCTGGAGGTGCAATTATCCTGTAAACCTAATTTCCTAAATCACAACTTGCAGTCTGCTGTCGCTACAGTTGCAATTCCTAAGAAGTGCTGGTAAAACAACATTGTGTTTATTTATACATGGGACTCTGAGCAAAAAAGAAAACACCCATATAAAGATCTTACATTTGTTCGGGCTTACAGTCAAAATTGACCTCAGTGTTTAGGTAATAAGATATCCTTCTGTTCAGTCCTGTATGGCTTGGCAGCAGTGCTGTGTCTTTAATTAGTGGAAATCCAGCGGAAAGGTTGCTGTGTCCTCACACCAACTCTCTGGTAATGTCACCTTTTCTGAGACTTTGAGAAGAAAAAACGAGAGTGAAGTGAAAGGAGAACGTCTGAGGTGAGAAAGAGGACAGCTGTCAGGCGTCTGGGGCAGTCTGAGACAACACTCATCTCTGCTCTCTTTCTTTTGTGCTGGGGTGGGGTTGTGTTGAGGGGGGTGTGGAGTTCCAAACACCATGATGCCATGAGTTTTCAGAGGGCAACTCGCTGTAGTGGATAACAGTTTGTTTTTCCTCCCAAGCATCTGCCGTGTGGAATGAGGAAAAAAATGGTGCATCTCAATTTTTCAAAGTTAAGTTTGACAAATGAAAAGAACACTGGAATCCTCAGGTGTCGAGTTCTGTGATTGTTTCATGGATCTGTGACTGATATGATTTACTCCACACCACGTCAATGACGCTTGTGCAACACAGTGCAATAACAAACTGTTTTTTTTTCTGAAAGCGAGAGAAGAGTGTGTGACTCGTTTTTGTATGAGTCCACTGTGGTTTCTCTTTTTCTTTAGTATTGCATGTTTGTGTTTCTGAATGTACATAAATCTACCTTTAGCAGTATAAACTCACCTTGTCACGTCGATGAAGCAATTTGAGTTTGATTTTGAATTGGGGGCGGGGGCGGGGGCGGGGGCGAGGGAGAGCTCTTCACCCTTCTGTTCTGGAGATGTGCTCCACCGTCGAGCTGAGAGGGGTGTGCCCACAGGATGTGTTTCACTTCACCGCACCATCTGCACCACAAAGCAAGAGGAACCACAGAGTAGACAGATTTTCCCTCATATTCTTCTCACCCCACATAAGCTCCTGACAAACCAAACCCCCATCCTAGATAGGTCACCCACTCACCACCTCTCTACCTCAGGATTGCTTTAACACCATAACCCCCACCCCCCCCATCACTATGAGGTTACAGTGGAAAGTCTAAGTGAGGCCAGTGCTGACTAGACCGATAGCACTAATACACTGCTGTTAAACTCATTGACTGCCCAGTGCTTGCCAGAAGGCAATGGGTTCCTGCCCTGAGCCGGGGTCTGACCAAGGTCAAGACTGGGGAGCTCTGCCTCGGACCCGAGCCCACCAGTGAGGGCTGGGGAGCTCTGCCTCAGCCCCGAGCCCACCAGTCAGGGCTCAGCCCCGAGCCCACCAGTCAGGGCTGGGAGCTCGCCGAGCCCACCAGTCAGGGCTGGGGAGAGCCCACCAGTCAGGGCTGGGGAGCCTCAGACCCGAGCCCACCAGTCAGGGCTGGGGAGCTCTGCCTCAGACCCGAGCCCACCAGTCAGGGCTGGGGAGCTATGCCTCAGACCCGAGCCGACCAGTCAGGGCTGGGGAGCTCTGCCTCAGACCCGAGCCCACCAGTCAGGGCTGGGGAGCTCTGCCTCAGACCCGAGCCCACCAGTGAGGGCTGGGGAGCTCTGCCTCGGTCAGTGGGCCGCAGACAGCTTGGGGGAACATGCTCCGAGGCGAACTTCAGCTAAAGACCAGGCCGAGCAGCTGTGCGGGACGTCTTGAGTGCCACCCATGTGTTGGGGTCAGGCATGGGTGACGCGTGGGTGAGAGGGGGTCAGGGAGTGAGGTAACACTGGGGGTCCAAACCCCCGACCCCTCGCGGCGCTGACCCGGAGAGACGTTTGTCTCCATGGGTGAGAGGAGAGCCTGGGGGGAAGCTCTCATTGGCTCCTGCGTGTGTTCTTTGTCACGGCCGCGTGGAGCGAAAGAGCGAGGCTATCTCCCTGCGGGGAGCTCTTTGGAAGTATTGCTCTCTTTGGATATTTGTTTTCTCCGTCTGTGCTTTAAGTGGCTGGGTGCATTCCTGCACTGTTTGTGTTTGTAAGATCACGCTGCCAGCATCAGCAGCGGTCATTTGGCTCGGATGTCAGTGTGCAGAGTGTCTGACTGTGAGGTGTCTGTGCTCCCTGCCTATGACTGTGACTGTGAGGTGTCTGTGCTCCCTGGCTATGACTGTGACTGTGAGGTGTCTGTGCTCCCTGGCTGTGACTGTGACTGTGAGGTGTCTGTGCTCCCTGCCTGTGACTGTGACTGTGAGGTGTCTGTGCTCCCTGCCTATGACTGTGACTGTGACTGTGAGGTGTCTGTGCTCCCTGGCTGTGGCTGTGACTGTGACTGTGAGGTGTCTGTGCTCCCTGGCTGTGACTGTGACTGTGACTGTGAGGTGTTTGTGCTCCCTGGCTGTGACTGTGACTGTGACTGTGACTGTGAGGTGTTTGTGCTCCCTGCCTGTGACTGTGACTGTGACTGTGAGATGTCTGTGACAGTAGAGGTGTCTGTGACAGTAGAGCATTGGGATAGCTTTGTAAGCTTTAAGGCTGTGCCTCCTGTAATGTGACTGGATTCAGCAGACTCATGGCAGGGAAATTGTTGTGTTTGAGGAGTTTTGTAGATTTGTGAAGCACAATCCCGGAGGCTGGGAAGAGTTATGTCACATCAAACTGAGGCTAATGCTAACAGTCTTATTTTACTGCAATACCTTTGTAGCACAGTTATTTGTGTATTTCCCACATTCTTTAAACAGCAATTTATTTTATTGCAAAATATTTCAACAGCTTTCATATACATTCATTATCTTTACCAAAGTAACCAAAAACAACAACATCCATGTGTGAATGTGTGAATGTAACTCTCATGGTATATACGACTGTAACTGCAAAAGTGCATGTGAGTGTAGCCATAGCAGCACTATGACTGTATCCATCACAGTATCTGTGTCTATAGCTACAGCAGTACTATGACTGTATCCATCACAGTATCTGTGTCTATAGCTACAGCAGTGCTATGACTGTATCCATCACAGTATCTGTGTCTATAGCTACAGCAGCACTATGACTGTATCCATCACAGTATCTGTGTCTATAGCTACAGCAGCACTATGACTGTATCCATCACAGTATCTGTGTCTATAGCTACAGCAGTGCTATGACTGTATCCATCACAGTATCTGTGTCTATAGCTACAGCAGTATCTATGACTGTATCCATCACAGTATCTGTGTCTATAGCTACAGCAGCACTATGACTGTATCTATCACAGTATCTGTGTCTATAGCTACAGCAGCACTATGACTGTATCCATCACAGTATCTGTGTCTATAGCTACAGCAGCACTATGACTGTATCCATCACAGTATCTGTGTCTATAGCTACAGCAGCACTATGACTGTATCCATCACAGTATCTGTGTCTATAGCTACAGCAGCGTATATGACTGTATCTATCACAGTATCTGTGTCTATAGCTACAGCAGTGCTATGACTGTATCCATCACAGTATCTGTGTCTATAGCTACAGCAGCACTATGACTGTATCCATCACAGTATCTGTGTCTATAGCTACAGCAGCACTATGACTGTATCCATCACAGTATCTGTGTCTATAGCTACAGCAGTGCTATGACTGTATCCATCACAGTATCTGTGGCTATAGCTACAGCAGTGCTATGACTGTATCCATCACAGTATCTGTGTCTATAGCACAGCAGCACTATGACTGTATCCATCACAGTATCTGTGTCTATAGCTACAGCAGCACTATGACTGTATCTATCACAGTATCTGTGTCTATAGCTACAGCAGCACTATGACTGTATCCATCACAGTATCTGTGTCTATAGCTACAGCAGCACTATGACTGTATCCATCACAGTATCTGTGTCTATAGCTACAGCAGTATCTATGACTGTATCCATCACAGTATCTGTGTCTATAGCTACAGCAGCACTATGACTGTATCCATCACAGTATCTGTGTCTATAGCTACAGCAGCACTATGACTGTATCCATCACAGTATCTGTGGCTATAGCTACAGCAGCACTATGACTGTATCCATCACAGTATCTGTGTCTATAGCTACAGCAGTATCTATGACTGTATCCATCACAGTATCTGTGTCTATAGCTACAGCAGCACTATGACTGTATCCATCACAGTATCTGTGTCTATAGCTACAGCAGTGCTATGACTGTATCCATCACAGTATCTGTGTCTATAGCTACAGCAGCACTATGACTGTATCCATCACAGTATCTGTGTCTATAGCTACAGCAGCACTATGACTGTATCCATCACAGTATCTGTGTCTATAGCTACAGCAGCACTATGACTGTATCTATCACAGTATCTGTGTCTATAGCTACAGCAGCACTATGACTGTATCTATCACAGTATCTGTGGCTATAGCTACAGCAGTATCTATGACTGTATCCATCACAGTATCTGTGTCTATAGCTACAGCAGCACTATGACTGTATCCATCACAGTATCTGTGTCTATAGCTACAGCAGTGCTATGACTGTATCCATCACAGTATCTGTGTCTATAGCCACAGCAGCACTATGACTGTATCTATCACAGTATCTGTGTCTATAGCTACAGCAGCACTATGACTGTATCCATCACAGTATCTGTGTCTATAGCTACAGCAGTATCTATGACTGTATCCATCACAGTATCTGTGTCTATAGCTACAGCAGCACTATGACTGTATCCATCACAGTATCTGTGTCTATAGCTACAGCAGTGCTATGACTGTATCCATCACAGTATCTGTGTCTATAGCTACAGCAGTGCTATGACTGTATCCATCACAGTATCTGTGTCTATAGCCACAGCAGCACTATGACTGTATCTATCACAGTATCTGTGTCTATAGCTACAGCAGCACTATGACTGTATCTATCACAGTATCTGTGTCTATAGCTACAGCAGCACTATGACTGTATCTATCACAGTATCTGTGTCTATAGCTACAGCAGCACTATGACTGTATCTATCACAGTATCTGTGTCTATAGCTACAGCAGCGCTATGACTGTATCTATCACAGTATCTGTGGCTATAGCTACAGCAGTGCTATGACTGTGTCCATCACAGTATCTGTGTCTATAGCTACAGCAGCACTATGACTGTATCTATCACAGTATCTGTGTCTATAGCTACAGCAGCACTATGACTGTATCCATCACAGTATCTGTGTCTATAGCTACAGCAGCACTATGACTGTATCCATCACAGTATCTGTGTCTATAGCTACAGCAGCACTATGACTGTATCCATCACAGTATCTGTGTCTATAGCTACAGCAGCACTATGACTGTATCCATCACAGTATCTGTGTCTATAGCTACAGCAGCGCTATGACTGTATCTATCACAGTATCTGTGGCTATAGCTACAGCAGTGCTATGACTGTGTCCATCACAGTATCTGTGTCTATAGCTACAGCAGCACTATGACTGTATCTATCACAGTATCTGTGTCTATAGCTACAGCAGCACTATGACTGTATCCATCACAGTATCTGTGTCTATAGCTACAGCAGCACTATGACTGTATCCATCACAGTATCTGTGTCTATAGCTACAGCAGCACTATGACTGTATCCATCACAGTATCTGTGTCTATAGCTACAGCAGCACTATGACTGTATCCATCACAGTATCTGTGTCTATAGCTACAGCAGTGCTATGACTGTATCCATCACAGTATCTGTGTCTATAGCTACAGCAGTATCTATGACTGTATCCATCACAGTATCTGTGTCTATAGCTACAGCAGCACTATGACTGTATCTATCACAGTATCTGTGTCTATAGCTACAGCAGTATCTATGACTGTATCCATCACAGTATCTGTGTCTATAGCTACAGCAGCACTATGACTGTATCCATCACAGTATCTGTGGCTATAGCTACAGCAGTGCTATGACTGTATCCATCACAGTATCTGTGTCTATAGCTACAGCAGCACTATGACTGTATCCATCACAGTATCTGTGTCTATAGCTACAGCAGCACTATGACTGTATCCATCACAGTATCTGTGTCTATAGCTACAGCAGCACTATGACTGTATCCATCACAGTATCTGTGTCTATAGCTACAGCAGTATCTATGACTGTATCCATCACAGTATCTGTGGCTATAGCTACAGCAGTGCTATGACTGTATCCATCACAGTATCTGTGTCTATAGCTACAGCAGTATCTATGACTGTATCCATCACAGTATCTGTGTCTATAGCTACAGCAGCACTATGACTGTATCCATCACAGTATCTGTGTCTATAGCTACAGCAGTGCTATGACTGTATCCATCACAGTATCTGTGTCTATAGCTACAGCAGTGCTATGACTGT
>CM040746.1:40474711-40492211 GCA_022829145.1 Albula goreensis | reverse complement strand
CAAGTCCAAATTTACTACAACCCCCAGCTGACAATTTTTGGTTTCCGGAACATTCCTGGAACATTAGGTGGAAACATTCCCAGCACATTCATTATTCTGCTTTTCCTGGATGAACTTTCAAAGCTAATCACTTTGAACATTTTTCCCTGTGACTTTGACTTAAGACATTTTATTGTTCCCAGAAAGCTGTAAGACTGTTTAGGGAAATGTTCTTGTCATCCCACCTTATCTCACAGTGAAACTGCAGTCCCACCAAAATCTCCCAAAATGTTCTGGGAATGGTTTGCGTTAGCAGGCTATCCTACAGTCCTCCTGTTTCTTACCCAGGCCCCTCTCTCTTTGCATGTGATAGTAAAGAAGTTCTGCTCGGCTGGGTGTGGTTGACAGATTTCAGCCTGATTTAAAAAAAAAAAAAAAAAAAAAAAAAAAAAACGTTTTTTCTGATTTTTTAAACATTTTTTTTCTTCGATGCCACGTCTGATCTGTGCACAGCTGGCTGCCATGGAAACGGTGACAGGTTTTTCAGTGCTCTGCGAGCTCTGGGCGGTGAGTCACCAGGCTGGATCCAGTGTCCGTGCTCCTGCATTTGATCCCATCACTGCGCCATGCTCCTGTGTCTGATTGCATCACTGCGCCGCGGCGCCTCTCCAAACGTCCCCCGCGGCTTACCCGGCCCTGGCTGACAGTGCGCCGATACGGCTGTGCGTCTGGGCTTGCAGGTTCGATTCCCTATCGGGTGCTGCAGGTTCTTACCCAGAATTCAGTTTGTAAAAGTGTATGAAAGGGCTGGAAGGTTCTGGAGGAGGTGGGGAGGGACATCACAGACAGTGTCTGCAGGGAGATGATCGGGGAGGTGGGGGTGTTTGGGGGGACAGAAGGCAGATGTGCGCAGGCGGTTATTTTGAGTGTGGTGCGGGGGCCTGTAGAGGGGCTAGCTCCAGGAGCGAGAGACTCGGCGTTCCGCGGAGCAGCGACTCCCGCCCCGGGATTCTCCCTCCTGGAGAGACGCTGACGCTGGCGGAGCGCCCCAGCCCAGCCCAGCTGGGAAAAGTCCCAAAACCGACACTAAACGTTTCCTGGTTTGGAGCTGGCTGGGGTGTTTTTCCCCTCCGCTCCGCGACCTATAGAAGCAGACTACGGCAGTGCGGCTCCGAGGAGGCCAGCAGAAATAAAAACAAGCTGCTCGCTCATATGATGGGGAGTTATTGGGTTTTTTGCAAGGGGCCCATTTGTGTTTGACTTCGTTGATCCCCCTTTCCCCTTTTAGTCTGGTGCCGTCCCCCCAATCAGTCCCCCCCCCAGCCTCTCAGAGACAGCACCCTGGTGAGCCTGACTGTGGGGGGCAGTGGTGTTTGTTTGGGGTGGGGGCAGGGGTAGGGGCGGGGGTAGGGGACAGTCTGCAGGGCGAGCACACAGAGTGTTTCGGTCATGGTGGCGGTGTCACCACGCTGGAGGCTGAATGCAGGAAGCGTCTGTGAGTGAAGAGGGGGAACTCTCCCCAGCTCTTTCCCCTTCCCTCCTGTTTGTTCTTCAGCTTTATGCAAAAGCTGGCAAGCACTGTTTTAGCGATGGGGGTGGGGTGTGACAGTGCGCCTTTTGGGGTGGAACTGAATTGTTTCACCTTGGCTCTTAACAGGTAAAAACACATTATTTGTTCTTACTCCCATTAAAAACTCTCAAGCTTCAGTGCCTTCTGCTTTAATTCCAAGGACAAACTCATCCTTTGGCAAACGTGTGGACCTTGGGACAAATGGCCTTCCCATTGGCTGGGGGGGCAGGGGGGGTCATTATGGGGGGCATGTCCCAGTGGATCGCTGATCACTCCCACAGTCAGCTCTGGAGCAGGCTCATCTTATGCCTTCTGGATGTCCATTTCAGGGACGGTGTGGAACCTGATTCAGTTTTGGGGTTCCACTTTTAAGATGGTGAATTACAGACTAATATGGAGCAGCGAGAAGGAGAGAGAGAGAGAGAGAGAGAGAGAGAGGTGGGGGAAGGGAGAGAGAGAGAGACAGAGAAAGAGACACTTTGACATGGTCACCTTTATTCATCATAATTTTATATATATATATATATATATATATATATATATATATATATATATATATATATATATATATATATCTGCACAGTCTTTAAATAAAATACATGTGAAAATATAAACATAAAATGTGAAGAAGAGGAGAAAACACAAGGAACATAACACAAGAACCATCGTAATTTACGAAAGAAAGCATAACAAAAACAAAACAGCCGAATGAAGCCCCAGAAGGACTTCTCAGAGTGCACTTTACATCACAAAAGCAAAGAAAAAACAGGATTATTAATAAAGCTGTCAGAAACTGAACCGCAGTTATCCCCTCCTCATCGACCCTCGTGATGCAGTCATCAATCCCACACCTACGCCTGAAACACGCCGCGGTGTTAGCTGCTCCCTGGTGATCAGAGCACATTTTAACTGTGTCAAGAGGGAGGCACAGTAAGAGAGAAAGGGAGGAGAGAGGGAGCACCGAGAGAAATATGTAGGGAGAGATGGAGTAATCTCACTGAGAGAAAAAGAGAGAGGAAGACAGAGAGAAGGAGACTCTTCAGACTGTGTGTTCCTCGTTACTGTCATCATACCTGTTCTCACCTGTGCCCAGTTATCCAGAGGCACACTAATTACTCTGGAGTTTTCCGTCAGGTCCCCGACTCTCCACAACTCATCTAATATAAGAATCAGGGTGTTTGTTTTCTTGATTTTTTTTTTTCTTTTGGTTTGTTTGTTTGAGAAGATACAGAACGGCTGGAGACATTAATGCAGAATCAGGACTTTACAGAGCGTGGAAAAAAGGGAGCGAAGCAGAGGGGTAGAGGGGTGAGGGTGAGAGGTTTTGGGTGGGGGGGGAGAAAGCCTGACAGTGCAGTTCCACAGGCACACGGCGCACTCAGTCAGAAAGAGCATTTCCCACACGGAGCAAGCGGAAAAATAAAACTGCTGCAGTAGTCATGACTGCGCAGAAAGACAAGCGTGGAGCCAGGGGCCCCTCATGACTTCAGAGGACAGGGACACCACGGAGGCCTCGGAGCGGCAGGGAGGACAGAAAGACAAATGAAAGAAAGAAGAGGTGAGAAAAAGCATTTAGACAGGGTGACCAGAAACCTTTTTTTTTCCTTTTTTTTTAGGACAGTCCCGTATTTCAGACTATTTTACATCTCCTCACTGAACAATTTCAGCATATTGTGAGAATATAATCAGCAATACGCAAAATAAACGAATCTGATGGTTTGAGCTGAAATAATGCTTCACTCAGAAGAGGAATACATAAAGTCTGAAACTGACTATCACCACATACAGAAATCCAGAAATCACATATGCCTGGGACTCGAGCTCAGTCATGACATTTGGTGCATCATGGTGCACACAGTGAAGGGATGAATATGAATATGTTTGATAAATGATCCGTTTTTCAGATATCAGAAACATGTCAAGCTAATGTTCTCCTGGATTTGAAGTGGTTTCTCTGAGTGAGAGGGGAAGCAGGGGTGAACAAGCAGAGGAAATTAGCTGTTTGAGGGGAGACCTCACCCTCCCCCTCCACCCGGGGGGTTAAAGGGTGAGGGAATTCATTGATGGGGGTGGGGGGGGTATGGTATGGTATGGTATAGTCATGGTATGTGAGGAAGGCACCCTAGTGACACAGGTATCCGTGGCGACAGCCCCACATCCCTGTCTGCTGACCCCAGCAGCCCCACAGGTGTGTCGCCCCCACCCCCCACCCCCCACCAAGAGATACCCATCAGCCTGCATTCCACTCAGCAGGGGACACAAAGGGCAGATCTGTGAGGGGGGAGGGGGTAACTCGCCTTGACTGACCAGAGAATATTAAAGAGTGGGGGTATTTCCGAATGTCATTTGGCTAGAACATTTTTTCTCATAACTTCACCAGAGCTTCTTTGAACCATTGTTCTAAGACTTTTTATAAAATATTTTCATGATAGCATTATCTCACAACCATTATGCGAATCAAACCGGAATACTCAGCAGATATTTCACAAACAAAAGAGATAAAGCAAAAAAATGCAACATTAAACAGACCGCTTTGAATATGAGAAAATGAGTTAGCATACTCCCCTGTGTTGCGTAATCTCTGTGGAATAAACATCTTTAATGTGGCAGCAGGGGAAATGAAAGTTATGTTGTGCTGCTTTGTGTGTGGACTAAATAACAATGTCCTTATCTGGCCCTGTGAGAGGTTCCATTGTGTCACTCTGATTTATGTAATGGGAGAGCCACCTGGGCCTGTTTGATCTTCCCTCACCTGCCTTTTCATACCTGTCCCCTCTGTACCTGCACAGGCACCTAGAGAGCTTCCAACACACACACACACACACACACACACACACACACACACACACACACACACACACACACACACACACACTTTCACACACGCTCACACACACTCTCACACACACACACACACACACACACACACACTCACACGCACACACTGACACACTGTATCACACACACTCTCACACACACACACACACACACACACACTCACACACACACTCACACACACACAAACACACACACACTCACACACACGCTCACACACACACACTCACACACACACACAAACACACACTCACACACACACACGCACACACACACACACACACACAAACACACACTCACACACACACACACACACACACACTCACACACACACACACACAAACACACACACACACACACACACATACACACACACACACAGTATCACACACACACACACACTCACACACAAACACACACACAAACACACACACACTCACACACACACACACACACACAAACACACACACACACACACATACACACACACACACACAGTATCACACACACACACAAGTAAAAATGACTGGTCATTTTCTTCCAGCCAATACCCCCTTCCTTTCCTCCAGTGACTTTCATGATTGCATTCCCATGTTGATCGTGCTGCTCTTTCTGATAAAATATTTTGGACGAGAGGCAGATTCAGGCGAGATGCTTCAGCTCAGGAATTCCAAATTCTAATTTTAACCAAGTGACCACTGATAGATGGACACCATTCATCCCTCCATTCATCCCTCCCTCCCTCCCTCCCTCCATCCCTCTCTCCCTCTCTCCATTCCTCCATCGTTCCCTCCCTCCCTCCATCCCTCACTCCCTCTCTCTCCATCCCTCCTCTCCTCTCTCCATTCCCTCCATCCTCCCTCCCTCCTTCCCTCCATCCCTCACTCCCTCTCTCTCTCCATCCCTCTCTCCCTCTCTCTCTCTCCCTCCATCCATCCTCTCTCTCTCTCCTCCCTCCATCCATCCCTCCATCCCTCTCTCTCTCTCCCTCCATCCATCCCTCCATCCCTCCATCTCTCCATTCCTCCATCATTCCCTCCCTCCCTCCATCCCTCTCCTCCCTCTCTCTCTCCCTCCATCCCTCTCTCCCTCTCTCTTTCTTTCCCTGCCTCCCTCCCTTTCATGAGTCAACAGGATTTCTGTTTAGGTCAAGCTTGTTTAGCTTGAGAAACTTTCACTGTGAAATGAAACATATGTTTCACCAGGCCCTTGGACTTGAGCAACTGGAGAATTAATTTCAGTTTCTTTGTAAAAATGAAGGAATAGATAAGGCTGGTGCTGCGTTGGCTTTACCAAAGTCTGTCATTCTGAGTAAGATACACTCCTGGACGACAGCCCAAGAGCTCTCACCAAGAACAATATCTCCCTTCATTTATTTCCCACATTTCTTAATTTAGTGAGCAAGGTATTGTCAAGCCAAACGTTTCTGGTAAAGATTTATTTTGGCATGTTACATGTCCATTTTTCTGTGTTTTTTTGTGTTTAGGTCACAGAGAATGCCACTCTAAACATACCCAGAATGTCGCAGCTTTAAGTTGTGGAACCAGAAATGAACGCCTTAATGATACATTGTATTTAAATGTATAAAGACATGAAATATGTCCAGTTTTCTGTCTGCTTGCAGATAATTTCCCTGAGGTCACAGTGATCATGCACTGGGTATGCTGAGTGCATAAAGCAGTATTATAATTATAGCTCAATAACACTTAGAGAAAGCCAGTCCTCCTCCTGATTCATCGGCCCCTCTGCTCTTGGTTTAAGTGGCGAGGCTTGGCTGGCCCGGGGCAGAGAGATCACCCTCTGCGACTCTACAGCTCCTCCCCTCTCACAACAAAGCAGTTCAAAGGAATGTCTGTGATGTGTGTTCTCTGCCGGGGTGGGTTTTTGCGAGCGGTTCCTTTAAAATCGCCATAGTCATGTGAAGAAGAAAGAGCAGAGAGGAGAGGAGGAGGATGGGGACAGGGTAAAGGAAAGTCGGCTCGCCTTCATTAGTTTAATGAATAAATCATAACATATTTATAAAACAGCACATGCGTGATCATGCAGTGCGAGCTGTAAATAATGCATGCCTTTTCCCCAAAGCCACAAAACACAACATCTGAGTTTTCTGCTGCATTCTGGGATAGCAGGTCCCCCCCTCTGAGAGATGGAAATACTTCATAATGAAAAACAAAACAACAAAAAGAAAATCAAAATCATGCATTAAACACTGTGGTGTAAATCCGCAACCCCCACCTCCCTCCCCCGAAATCAAAACATACTATACCCTTTTCCAGAACTCATTCTAAACATTTACATCGATTGGGGGGTTAGTTGTAGTGCAAAGGAATGTATTGTTGTCGTTTTTTTTCTTAGAAAAGGCATTTTAAATATTAGCTTTATGCAAAAACAAATGCGTGGTAGGGAAGGGGACCCAGTGCTAACTGAGAGGAGCTGCTGAGCGCAGTTACAAATATTTGGGCTGAAGGTTTGTTTTCCTGTGAGAAAATAAACAGCAGTTTTTTTCATGTTGCTATGTCAAGTAGCTCTGAATCAAAGATCGGAGAGATATCAGGACAAAAGGAACCAGAATTTGTCTGGGGGTGGCAGTGTCTGGACCGCAAACAATACGACTATCAGTTCCTTTTGATTCTGGCTTTTTTAATTTGCTTTTGAGTTTCTGATTGTTGCACTTACTAAATACGAATGAACTGCAATATATTGTAAATATATGGAACCTTTGGAAAATATCATAACAAATACATTTCAGAATAATGTTTTATTTTATGTTTCAATATTTGAAAACCACATTTATGTTTTTATGTGCCCCTGTATTTTGTGTTGCAATATCTGCTCTGATTTTTAAGGCTTTTTCCCTGATATAATTCCATATATTTAATCTCCATGAGGACATTTTTGGATAAAAGTACTCCTTCTCTTCTTTGCCCAGTTAATCTGTGGGTCCCAGCAGCACCTTAGCAGGCCCTGTTTCATAAAAGTCGGTGAGATCTGATTTACGTCCCGTGGATTCATTGGCAGATGATTTAAAGATCTCTTCCCGCTGCGATGACTCCTCCAGCCTCTCTTTTCAGTGGAAGTGCGAAACAGAACTATTTCCTGGAAGAGAGAGAGAGAGAAAAATGTAGATTTTGCCAGCCCTTATTGCTTGGTCAGTCGAGTCAGATTCTGTCTGAAACAGCATGGCGTGAAGGAAAGGTGGGGGGCAGAGGGTTAGGGCTGGGGGTGGGGCGCTGGGGAGGGGCAGTTTGTAAACAGAGGTTCAGAATGATCCTTTCAAGCAAACATCAGACCATTACGTACAGCAGCTGTGTGTGCCAGCATTCTCTAAATTAGCCCTGCAGTGACATGAGCTTTCTGTTTGGCCTTCTCTTCACAGCTGCTTATCACAGCTACCTCACATCAACTGCCCCCTCGCTAACGGCTACGTCACATCAACCGCCCCCTTGCTAACGGCTACCTCGCATCAACTGCCCCCTCGCTAACGGCTACGCCACATCAACCGCCCCTTGCTAACGGCTACCTCGCATCAACTGCCCCCTCGCTAACGGCTACCTCGCATCAACTGCCCCCTCGCTAACGGCTACCTCACATCAACTGCCCCCTCGTTAACGGCTACCTCACATCAACTGCCCCCTCGCTAACGGCTACCTCACATCAACTGCCCCCTCGCTAACTGTAGAACACGTCTGTAGCCAGACAGTGTGTTCAGTAGGATCTCAGTTAGCAAGCACCTTTAGCTGCAAGACCAATCAGAAGAAAGAGACTGAAACATCTTCTACATGAAGGAGCCCAGGACATATCAGTTCAGACAAGACAACACAGAAACATAGAACAAAAACTAGCAGAGTTTGCAAAATAAAATCAAATGCAAAATGCAATCCATTTCCAAATAAAGACAACTTGAATTACAAATCGGTTCCATTTCCAAACTCTGGACAACAGCTTTAGAATCCCCTGTGAGTGGCCCGGTCCTGAGGCTTAATCTTGATCTGCAGGCTGTGCCAGACAGATGCTGCAGAACACATTCTGGCCTCCTGGCCAGATGAAATGCAAGCTTTAGAAACAGCTGCATGGTCTGGAGGCCATAGCAAGACCCCCACACCGCATACCCGGAGGACCCGCCTGTAGGCATGGCCATGTCTCCCTCAGAGTGGGGAGGGAATGACGGCTGCCAGCATCGTCCCGCCGGGCGAAAGCAAAATGGTGTGCGTCGCTTGCCTCTCCCATGGGCGTGTGTGTGATCGTCTGCTCAGCCTGCCGAGCGCCCTATTCTTTGAGCCACGTGTTAATCTCTCACCTAAAAAAAAGGTCATGAAATGGACATGGCTCAGCGCAAACTGATTAATTTGGTGGTTCTGGGAAATGATGTGTGGCTCTCAGGTAAGACTCATCCTGGGTGTTAGTCAGCCCCCTGTGTGTAGCCATTCCTTCATCTCCTAAATCATGTGAGTCAGCTCGGCCCAGTCCTGGACCCGCTCGGCTCAGTCCTGGACCCGGGCCCTTGGCCTCTGCTCTATCACTGCGATCATCTCAAACTCGATATCCTCAAAGTCTCTAACCGCTTCCAGCGCCTGCCCCGTTTTTCCCTGAGATTTTGGATCAAACTTAAAATATCTCCACATATGGATCGGTTGTAGAGTTAATGTTACGCTCTCTCTGTCCTATTTCTCTCTCAATTCAATTTCAAAATTTCAATTTCAAGGCACTTGATTTGCATAGCATGCTCTGTGTAGCCAAAGCAACTGTTACGAAACACAGGCAGAACAACTGCACAACAAGCAAAATTCTGTGTGTGTACTAAAATATACTACAGCATACACTATAACGAAAATATAACTAACATATACGGAATGATGAATAGCCTATATATCTCACTCACACACCTTTCTCATATATGCCGGTAGCTGCAGTTTCACCGCTCCGGCCCCTCGGGTGTTCTCTGTGTCTGCGGATTCTCTGGTTTCCAGGATACCACCTCAGCGGGAGAGACCCTGCATATAGATTGTTAATTACAGTATGAACCTACAGAAGCAAAAATGATTAATGGAAATGCTATCCATGGTAAATTTCAAAATCATCGCAATTAAACCCTTATTCGCTCAAGATTAGCAGTAAATTCAGTCAGGCCCGCTCCACCACTGGAATACTAAAATAAAATCAAGGCTTTGGCACCAGGCTTTTGCGTGTTCCCTCTCTATTACAAATCATCTACTTAAAGTCAAGATTAAAGTTACATTTCTGTTGTAAAAAATCTTGTTAGTGGAGAATGATTTTGTGTTTCCGTCGGTTTATTAGCGTCGGGGTAGAATGTGGGCATGGGTGGAGCACATTCTGGCTGCAGCTCAGAAAGGCTGCTCTAACCTGTGCTGCTTAAAACCTGATATGTGTGGACAACAAGGCCTCTGCAAGCTCTCGAAATGATTGCTCTCTGCTCTCCAAAACGGCAAACAAAAGAATACAGCTCACAAAGAAATATTATGCAGATTTATGGGTGAAATAAATAAGAAACGGGCCGAGGGAAAGCTCTGTACTTGTCCAAAAGGCTGGGCTTGTTTGTCAGATTGTTGGTGATTCGGCTGACGGCCTGTTGAGAGCTGTTGATCTGCTGAAGGTTTGACCTTGCTGAGGAATGGAAGCGCACATATTTAAGCTGCTTCTCGGCTTTCCGTTGAGCTGCCTGTCATCCATAACCCTGTCCGCTGCATACAAACCAGGCCCCCCCTGAAAATAAATACGCGCGCAGGGCCCGGGCCATGCAGCTGCAGTCCTGGGGGGCCACAGCGTCTGCAGGGATTTGAAACGGATACATACTGCACCACCTGGCTTACCTGAGCACCTCACCTGCTGCACCTACGAGATAAAGTAATCAGTGTGATCAGGTGGCGTAGTGTATGATAGTGGTTTTGCTCATAGTGGGTGAGGGCCCTGGTGTAGTGGTTTTGCTCATAGTGGGTGAGGGCCCTGGTGTAGTGGTTTTGCTCATAGTGGGTGAGGGCCCTGGTGTAGTGGTTTTGCTCATAGTGGGTGAGGGCCCTGGTGTAGTGGTTTTGCTCATAGTGGGTGAGGGCCCTGGTGTAGTGGTTTTGCTCATAGTGGGTGAGGGCCCTGGTGTAGTGGTTTTGCTCATAGTGGTGAGTGGGCCCTGGTGTAGTGGTTTTGCTCATAGTGGGTGAGGGCCCTGGTGTAGTGGTTTTGCTCATAGTGGGTGAGGGCCCTGGTGTAGTGGTTTTGCTCATAGTGGGTGAGGGCCCTGGTGTAGTGGTTTTGCTCATAGTGGGTGAGGGCCCTGGTGTAGTGGTTTTGCTCATAGTGGGTGAGGGCCCTGGCTGTGAGACACTTTAGGTGTCCGTCTGTGAGCGGTAATGAGTTATGGTTGGTGCAGGGCGCGAGCATTCTCGCGTTGCTGTAGCAACGTGACAGGAATGGTGTGAGAACGTTAGCACAGGGGTGTAGGGGGGCAGGGTGAGAGGTAACAGGGCTGTGGGGTGACGGGGCATGCTCCTGCCCCCTCTTTCAATACAACATGTGAGTGATGGGGTGGGGGTGGAGGGGGGCCATGGGGGCCGATGAGACTCTGTAATTACCCCGGCTGTATATCAGCCCCTTAGTTTATGAGAGCGGCTGAAAGTGACACTTGAGAGACACATGGGGAGCGTGAAAGCGGGGTGGGGGGGGTTGGAGATGTCAGTGTTTATTCTGAGTGTGTTTTTTTTGTTTTTCTCTCTTTGTGAGGGGAAACATCAGGGTGACCCCTTGTTTTCCGCGGTTGGGGACCCCGCATTGCTCAGTGGCACTGGGAGACCTGTCCTTACATGGACCCCTCTGGCATTTCGGCTATGAGCGTTGCCCCCCCGTGGGGATTAGGGGAGGGGGTAAGGTGGGGGGGGGGGTGCATTCAGTGACACATCCCCAGCAGGGTGGACCGTGTTAATCACAGCCTGTTTACTCTCTGACAGAGGCCTGGGAGGAGATGGACAGCTCCTCTGTAGTCTAGATTTACGTTCACCTGATTACTTTTGCTTTTCCCAGCATTCTCGGCCGTCCGTGAGAAATGCGTAGGTGCGTCAGCGCCTGTGTAGGATGACCTCTCCAGATCTTTTGTTTTTGTAATGTCCACATTGGAACCACCATGTAAAATTACAATGTCTCACTCACAGGAAGCAAAGCCAGCGCGTCAACATTGAGAACCACGGCCACTAAAAGACTGTGTTACATGAGCTGATGTCCTCGTAATTTAAATTTGGGGTGCTCCCATTTACATAGTCTAACTCCGGTTCTTGTTTGTCACAAATGAAGTTTTTTTGTGTGGGTTAGCACCCAGCCTACAGCCATTGTGAGGCAGCACACCTGTTACCTGTGCTTAGCAATATGCATTTGCGTTGTCGAAGCTCTTGCTAATTTATGGATGTTTCTGCAGTGTGTCATGTACAGGGGAAGAATGAGGCACTGAGCTCAATCAAACAAACAATCAAACAAAATAAAGCGCAAGGAAACAGGACGTTGGCCTCGTGAGCGGGGCCTTGCGCTTTCAGAGCCGCACTGTTTCACGTGCCCCCTCTCATGTTAAGTCAATGCATGATTGTGTGTTTTTTTGTGAATCGCAGCGATTAGCGGTTTAGAGGCGCCCTGAATGTATGGCCTCAATGGACAGCCCTAAACCTCAAGCTGTTTGGGACAAAGGGGAGGAAGCAGGCCCCATTGAAACTGAACAGACATGATGGAGCCCCAATCCTCCTTTAAAAACCTCGGGTTTCCGAAGAAATTAAACAGCCGAGTCCCTAATACATGCCAATCCGAAGGTAAACTCAATAGCTTTGCCGGCGCATATTGAATCACCCACAATGAGGCCTGCCTTCTCATTATTCTCCTCTCCCATTGACCTAACAGAGCTGTGTTGACTTAACAGAGCTAATGAAGCACATTTATGCCCGGCCTTGCAAGACGTCTCGCTCGCTAAGTACAATGTTGGGGGCCAAAGGAATTAAGTCCCTGCACACTGAAGAGGGAGCCCCACTACGAGCATGTCTCCCCAGTTTAGCCCTGTAAAAAAAGGGGTGGGGGGGTTGCAATTTAAGTTAAGGAGGCCTCTCTCTGTTCCCAAGGAAACGGGCTGCTGGAACCTTCTTGTAGCAACGAGGCCCTAGTTGTAGTTCACTTCCTGTTTCCTTTTTTTTTTCCCTGAGAGGGGCTTCCTGTGGTAGATATTCTCCTCACCAAAATATTTTTTCTTTTATTTAAATGTTTTTGTTGTTGTAATCGTACAAGGTTTGCCTTGGCTGCCACTCTGACATAGATGTATGTCTGCCGAGAGTCTGATGGATGAGCAAGCTCTCTTTATCTGGCCAAACGCACTGCGGATTACAGAGCTTCCTACAATCTGTCACCATGAACGGGAAGGGGGGGTAAGCAAAGGCGGGGGTGTCGGAGAGGCCTTGGACAGCGGTGCAAATGTTTGACACCCAGGTGATGAAAGTAGAGGCATGGCAGTAGAGGAATGTGGAGCGTAGCAGCGTTTGGCTGGCCAACAGTACGATCCTCTTCTAACGCATCTCACCCTGAGGTAAACCTGTCTTACAAAAGTTAAGCCCGAGCTAATGCTACATCCCATACACATCCCATAGACCGAAAATGGGGCTGCACACTGACCCAGCACAGGAAAATGGGGCTGCACACTGACCCAGCACAGGACAACAGGGCTGCACACTGACCCAGCACAGGAAAATGGGGCTGCACACTGACCCAGCACAGGACAACAGGGCTGCACACTGACCCAGCACAGGAAAATGGGGCTGCACACTGACCCAGCACAGGGAACTGACATGTCAGTGAAAGTATGAGTGTTCAGGTTGGAAAAGTGAGGGGGGTTTTTCTACACTAGTTCCCATTAGTTTCTGACAAACCTCACAGCCCCAAGCTACATCACAGCCCCTCCTCCAGGTGAGCACAGACCCAGGTGAGCATTCCCAGGTGGGCCATTCCTGCTTCAGTCGCCTGAAGCAAAGGCTATCTCTCCCACCTCTGCCCCTCTGTGTTTGGCATCTGCCCCTCACACAAGCTGGATACGCTGCAATAAACTGATCATTTATGGATGTAGTACAACATGTAATAATATAAACACATCTCAACAATGTCTGTTGCGCTCCTCCAGCAGTCAGCTACAGTTCTCACCCTGGCAGAATGCAGGTGTGCGACGGACTAACAGGACTTACTGACGGAGCGTTGAGGCCGTGTCCTTTGGAACATGCTGTTTTTGTTCGGAATGATTTGTTTATGCACTGAAATGGTCATTTAGCAGACACTTATATCCAAAGTGACTTACCACACTGACCGTGACTCATATCTGTGTGGTGACCCATGCAGAAATTGAGCCCACAATCTTTGCGTTGGTCGCATCATGATCTAACCAACCGAGCCGCTGGAATCCGCCAAGCTGTATATTCATTTAAAATAGAAGAGCTGAAAGAAATTATGCTACAATGTTATTCCAGCTTTGAATGAATCACACATGCCCTTAAAGAGACTGAGGTGTGTTTGATTAAATGTAGCCCAGTGCCTGTACAGAGTGTACACAAGTGTGTATCAGTGTGCACAGGTGTGAATCGCGCCAGTAGCTCAAGGTATACACGTAGCTGGGTACCCCATCGCACTGTCAGCCTGGCAAAGGACCTCACCTGGTCAGTGAGACCCCCCGTCAGCTCTGGGAGGTAGCCTCCACCGTGGCCGTTTTCTTAATTAGATTTTTTAATGAGCTTAATCAGTTGTTCTCAGGAGCGTGTGCCTCTCCCCCTGCGTCTCTCATTAAATCTCTCCATAATCACCCAGCCCAGCTCATACATGCTGCTCCTTCCTCCATCTTTTATCTGCTAATATGGAGGATAAGGCATGGAAATTGATTCATCTTCTTTTCTCTGCTTGAAGTATTAAGCAGATTATTATTGTTATTATAATTACTCTGGTGCGCTGCTTTGCTCCACAGTCTCTTTTATATAGCAGGGTGAGCTGTGATGGAGGCAAGCCTGCCTTACTCCCGCATTATCACACCACGTAATGAGATGCATTCCACATGTCATTAAACGGCAGATCCAGCAGCAAATTCATCATCGCCTTTATTTCACACAAAAAAGAGAGAGAGAGAGAAGAAAGAAAACCATGTTGTTGTTGTTTTTTTTAATCTGAAGAGCCATTGAACTATAACAAGAAGGGCTTCCCATCAAATAAGCAAAAGAATTTCAAGTATTTTGTGTCTAAATTCCAGAATGTGGCGGATACCACAGAAATGAAGGAGCAGAGGCTGTTTGGATGCTGAAACCGTGTAAACTGTGGCTGCTCACTTATGTGCTGTTTATTTCCTCTCTTACACACTCAGAAACTTTCCCTGCCATTCTGGGATCGGTGAGTTTGGGTACTTCCCACAGCTCTGAATGAGCACATTTTAAGACGATAATTACATGGAACTGATATACATTAAAGGGAATAATATTTAGCATTCTTTTACAGAGAGAGAGAGAGAGAGAGAGGGGATGAAAGAGAGCAAGGAAGCGAACAAGAGAGAAAGAAAGAGTGAGAAAGAGAGAGTGATGAAGAGAGAGAGAATAAGGTAGAATTGCCAAGTCAAAGTGAGAGACGGAATGGACTTTATTCTGTGTACTCCAATCCCATAATGCACCGTGTTGAAGAGTGGGATACCAGCAGAGCAGAGTGTGGAAGAGTTTTTGAGTTTGTCTTTGTAATTTCAGCGTTGCATTGTAAGTTGGCATTGCGGTGATTTAGTGAAATGGCCCAGCTTGACAGGGCGAGATTAGAGTCAGAGCGAGGCGGACAGGGGCGGGATTTGAGTCAGAGCAAGGCCGGACAGGGGCGGGGTTTGAGTCAGAGCAAGGCCGGACAGGGGCGGGGTTTGAGTTACAGGGAGGCTGGACGGGGGTGGGGTTTGAGTCAGAGCAAGGCCGGACGGGGGCGGGGTTTGAGTCAGAGCAAGGCCGGACGGGGCGGGGTTTGAGTCAGAGCAACGGACAGGGCGGGGTTTGAGGCTGGCCGGACGGGGTGGGGTTTGAGTCAGAGCAAGGCCGGACGGGGGCGGGGTTTGAGTTACAGCGAGGCCGGACAGGGGCGGGGTTTGAGTCAGAGCAAGGCTGGACGGGGGCGGGGTTTGAGACAGAGCAAGGCCGGACAGGGGCGGGGTTTGATTCAGAGCAAGGCCGGACGGGGGTGGGGTTTGAGTCAGAGCAAGGCCGGACGGGGGCGGGGTTTGAGTCAGAGCAAGGCCGGACGGGGGCGGGGTTTGAGTCAGAGCAAGGCCGGACGGGGGCGGGGTTTGAGTCAGAGCGAGTCCATCCCATCACCCCTGGCAGGCGCAGACATTTTGATTGCAGCAGGGGACCCTGGGGGCCACCGGCTTTTAACACCTCATTCCGCCAGTTCCCTGTTCCCAGCACATCACAGCAGCTGCACCTGTTCACACTCACCACGAGGCTGACCCCCTAAACCCCCAAAACCCCCTCAGCCAGCTGCAGTTCCACACTGGGCAAAATAAACCTGGGAGGATACTGGGGGGAGAGGGGTTGATTTGTTAGGTGTTGCAGCCCTTCATTCCAGTTCAGTAGATCAGCCAGTAACAGCTCCTCCCACCCCTTAAACCCCCCCTCAGTCATTTCTGTCAGAATCAGATCAACAAATCTATTACTCCAAAACAGAAACTCAAAAACATGTAACTTTTGGGGAGACCGTTTCATTAGTACATTGCATTAAGTTGGACAAGGTTCAGTCACACAATGCTTTGGATAAAATGTATGGTTAATAGTGGTAAGAAACATGCCCAGAACCCAGTCAAACAAGCTTAGGGCTGAGGCAATGCAATCAAATGGACAACAGTCTTTTTCTGGGCACATGCTATTCTGTGTTAGAAAGTCCCAAAAGACATGTGTATATGTGTCCAATAAAATACAAAATACTCTGAGAAAATGGTGTTGTAATGTAAAATGTGTTTTGATTGAATTGCGTCTGCCCTTAAAGAGAGTAAGTGTTTTTGCGCACACAAGTGTACGCTTTCTATTAATGAAAAAAACTCAAAAATGGCAAATTTTTTTATGGTGCAGCTAATATGTAGTTTAATAAAATATGAGCTCATGGTGAATGTTTTTGGTGCTGCGGTGCGGGTGCGTTTTGTCGCTCCTCTGGGTCGGCCGAGGCTGATGAGGTTTCCTCTGGTATCCCGCCATTCGCCACCGCACCAGGTCCTCCGCTGACCATGCCAGCTCCATGATGAAATATTTGTGTTATTTTTTTTTGTCTAACGTGAGCATGTATCCAGGAATTAGAAACACATGGCCCCTAAAACCTGCTTGAAAACAAATGTTCACTTTAAGCTGTCACTGGGTACCTACTTTTATGGGGTAATAATTTAAAAAATAATGGGAGCTGGGCGCTAATATCTGCCGTTTCTTTACTAAAATAACTCTGCTGAGGCACCTGAGGCAACAGGGGAGGAATTCGGCAAGGTGAGTGAGAGGACCACCCAGGGGAGACTGACCCACCTGTGTGGCAGGAAGCTGTACCCCCTCGAGTCCCCCCCCCCTCAAACTGCACCCGCCTGAGCGGAAGGCAGGTCTGGACAACCTCTCCCTCCCAATTTCATTCTAATTCATTTAAACTTTCAGTTATCCTTTATTTCCCTGCAATAGTGTAGTTTTAGTTTAGTCATCTACTCATTCAGTAGTAGATGATGGATTTTTAATTTACAATATATATTCATTTATTACAAGGATAATATGGAGTAATTATTCATAAGTTAAGAATACACAGCAAAGACCAGGGTGTTTATTTTCTCTGTACTCCTCCTCTGTGCTGTGAAGGTGACATGGGAAACTAGAAATCTCACTGAGACATGTCCTGAACAAGGGGCCATGGAAAGTAAATCTGTTTCAACAAGATATGAGAGACTCATTAATATACACATACAGACAAGCAGGACTGTGGCGGCTCTGAGACTGTGACGGCTCTCAGACTGTGACGGCTCTAACACTGTGACAGCTCTCAGACTGTGACGGCTCTGAGACTGTGACGGCTCTAACACTGTGACAGCTCTCAGACTGTGACGGCTCTGAGACTGTGATGGCT
>CM040746.1:40384711-40469711 GCA_022829145.1 Albula goreensis | reverse complement strand
TTATGGTGGTGCATTGTGGGAAATGGAACATACAGAGTAAAAAGTCTGCCTCAACCTCTCTGATGAATATTTACTGACACTTTGACTCCACCTTTCCACCTCTCTCTCTCTTTCCATCTCTCACTCTCTATCTCCCTCTCTCCCTCTCTCACTCTCTATCTCTCTCTCTCTCTCTATCTCTCCCTCTCCCAATTCCCCCATCTCTCTTCAGGAGAGAGTTCTGGTATTGATCATATACGGCGATCATTTCAAAACGTCCGTAACTAATGCAGACCAGGGCCGGTGTGCTCAGGAGAGCGAGCGTTTGTGGAGGGGAATGAGCTCTGATGCGCTGGTCTTCCCTGCTGCTCTTCAGGCTAAAGTACAGCATTTTTCATAAAACAGTAATAATCACAGTGTTTTCGGAGAGGGCTGGGAGGTACGGAGAAAAGCAAAGCGTTCGTGCATTTTTGATTGAGCAGGAGGTTCTCATTTCATGTACCGTGGAAACAGCTGTGGCTGAGTAGTGTGTTAGAATACTGCAGAACCTCACCCTAAACACACAGTCACTCACACACACCAAACACACACACACACACACCTTCATGCACAGACACACACATGTACACATATGTTTTTATCTAACTGATGGAATTAACAAGTGATAATCTATTTTTGAACTCTAAAAAAAGTCTTAAAGACTCAAACGTTTGAAGTTCAGTGTTACCTTTGTGAGTAGGGAGATCCTCTGTGCGGTTTCTGTGTCTCTCTGACACCGTGGGCATGCCTGAGGCCCTGCTGCAGTTTCCCCTCCATGTCCGTGTTTTGGCAGAATGACAGTGGTCACACCACACTAGTCACATGTGTGTGTGTGTGTGTGTGTATGTGTATGAGTGAGTGTATATGAGTGAGTGTGTGTGTGAGTTAGTGTGTGTGTGTGTGTGTGTGTGTGTGTGTGTGTGTGTGTGTGTGTGTGTGTGTGTGTGTGTGTGTGTGTGTGTGTGTGTGTGTGATTCCGATCGATGTCCGTCATCATTCCAGCTGACATTGAGGCGAATACTGCGGCGGAGAGGAGGGGGTGTAATGGAGGGGGGGTTTCCCACCCAAATATTGACACGTCACCACTCCCCCACTCCCCCACTCCCCCGGTGATGGTGATTGGGAGCAGGTGCAGGCGGGCCGCGGGCCTGGGGAGGGACAAGGCGATGAGGCTGTGGAATTAATTTATTACCGCGAACGCTGGTCTGTTTCACAGCTCTGTTCCACAGCCAGATAGCGTATATCAAAGAGACATCTCTCTCTCTCTCTCTTTCTCTCGCTCTCTCTGTATATCTCTCCTCCCAAGTTCTGTTTCTTGTTCTCGATAAAAACAGACACGCCGTCTTTGATCACTACAGAAAAGCAGGTTCACACAGAGAGTGTTTTGTGATGTGGCTCACAAAAGACCAGAGCTCCATTCCAGAGATATAAGCGCGAGCTGACCCTGTCTCTGCTGGTGGCATCATGAATCGGGATTCAGCACTTTTAAAAGCCTCGCTGTCTCTTTGACACCCTAATTACTGCAGCTACTGTGGCACATTGCTCCAGTATCACAGCTGTAGCTCAGACACATTACCACAAACATCACAGAAAAATGAGCGGGGATTTGCCGGTAGGGATAGTGAAGTATAATGGTTGGGGAGTTGGGATTTCAGCTCAGAGGTTGCGGGTTCACTTCCCAGGCGGGGCAGTGCTGTTGCTGCCCTTGAGCGAGGTACTTAACCTGAATTGTTTTAGCAAACATCCAGCTGAATAAACTGATAGTGTGTAAAATGTGCGCAGCGTAAGCAGCTCTGGGGAAACGGGCTGAATGTAATGTGAATGCATTAACCCGGTCGGAATGGAGCGTAGTGCTAGAGACGTGGATCTGGCCTCTCACAGGCAGGTGCGAGCTCACCCAAACAACCCCACTCCCCGCCTCGTTTGGCTCCTGACAGCCCAAAGTTTGTCAAGCAATTAACCAAAAGAGGCTGCCATTTCTCCAGCAGGTAATTGCTGGCGGGTCTTGATTGCATATGTCATGTTACTCCGCTTCTAGGAACAGACCACCCCCTCAAGCTCCCTGAAACGCACGCACACACACACACACACACACACACACACACACTCCCCAAGCATCTGAATTTCAGATTAATTGCCGTGCAGAGTTCTCCCAAACAAAGCCGGGGTGCAGTGTAAACAGCTCTAAACCAATGAGCTGCTGCGTTGAATCGCACCCCACTGTTAAAGCCTGTTCACCCCGCGCTCCCTGTGTGCCCTCCCTGTGCATCTTCCCTGTGCACGCTCCCTGTGCACCCTCACTATGTGCACTCTCTGTGCGCCCTCCCTGTGAACCCTCCCTGTGCACCCTCCCTGTGCGTGCTCTCTGTGCACCCTCCCTGTGCACGCTCCCTGTGCGTGCTCCCTGTGCACCTTCCCTGTGCACGCTCCCTGTGCGTGCTCCCTGTGCACCCTCCCTGTGCACGCTCCCTGTGCGTGCTCCCTGTGCACCCTCCCTGTGCGTGCTCCCTGTGAACCCTCCCTGTGCACCCTCCCTGTGCGTGCTCTCTGTGCACCCTCCCTGTGCACGCTCCCTGTGCGTGCTTCCTCTGAACCCTCCCTGTGCGTGCTCCCTGTGAACCCTCCCTGTGCGTGTTCCCTGTGCACCCTCCCTGTGCGTGTTCCCTGTGCACCCTCCCTGTGCACGCTCCCTGTGCGTGCTCCCTGTGAACCCTCCCTGTGCGTGCTCCCTGTGAACCCTCCCTGTGCGTGCTCCCTGTGCACCCTCCCTGTGCACGCTCCCTGTGCGCCCTCCCTGTGCGTGCTCCCTGTGAACCCTCCCTGTGCGTGCTCCCTGTGCACCCTCCCTGTGCACCCTCCCTGTGCACGCTCCTGTGTCCCCCCCTCCTCCCCTCACTGCCTGGGGGTGCTCATCAGGGGCAGCTTGGGAAAGGGGGATCCGCCTGGATGAGAAATCCAGCATGCTTCCGTTCCGCTGCTATCACACACGCCATTTTCCCAATCCTGGTCCTGCTGATTGCAGAGATGTGCGGATCACAGAGGCGTGTTTTAAAGCATGTGACACTTCCACAAACCATGGAGAGTCTGGCCATCACTGCGTTAGCAAGTGCCGGTCCCCAATGCTGAAAGCCAAAGCATGTCGAGATCTCTGGAGATTTGGGTCCAGCTCCATTCCTGCTCTAAAGATGACAGGAGCCATCCCTCCAGCCCCCCAGTGCCCTGCTCCCTCCAGCCCCCCAGTGCCCTGCTCCCTCCAACCCCCCAGTGCCCTGCTCCCTCCAGCCCCCCAGTGCCCTGCTCCCTCCAGCCCCCCAGTGCCCTGCTCCCTCCAGCCCCCAGTGTCCTGCTCCCTCCAACCCCCCAGTGCCCTGCTCCCTCCAACCCCCCAGTGCCCTGCTCCCTCCAGCCCCCAGTGCCCTGCTCCCTCCAGCCCCCAGTGCCCTGCTCCTCCAACCCCCAGTGTCCTGCTCCCTCCAACCCCCAGTGCCCTGCTCCCTCCAACCCCCAGTGCCCTGCTCCCTCCAGCCCCCCAGTGCCCTGCTCCCTCCGGCCCTCCAGTGCCCTGCTCCCTCCGGCCCCCCAGTGCCCTGCTCCCTCCAGCCCCCAGTGCCCTGCTCCCTCCAGCCCTCCAGTGCCCTGCTCCCTCCAGCCCCCCAGTGCCCTGCTCCCTCCAGCCCCCCAGTGCCCTGCTCCCTCCAGCCCCTCAGTGCCCTGCTCCCTCCAACCCCCCAGTGGTTCCAATCCCATAAGCAATACAGCCATTTCACTCTAGAGCAAGGTACTTTTCTGTAGCAGTCTCCCCTACACCGGACAACAGCAATGAGCCTTTTCCCTGTACCAGTCTCGGCCCATTCCTCCATGCAGAGCCTTCTAGATCCTTAGATCCTTCATGCCCTATGGTCTGCTTAATGTGAGCTTCCAAAAATATCCAGCATTATACATGGGCCATGTAGGGGAGAACGAGTGAGCTCAAGTAAGTCACTCTGGATAAGGGCATCTGCTGAATGTAAAGGGTAAATGAAAAAAAACATCTCTGTTTATTTGTGTTTTAATGAGGGTTAATGAGCTCCGTTGGTCTTCTCATGGAAACGTGGCGGGCCTTTCGTCTGATTGGATATTGGATATAGGGTCAGCCAGCTGAGCAGGGTGGATGTATATAACTTAACCTTGGCTTGATTTATTGAAAGCTCCGTCCCTGAATGAAGGTATTTACCTTACAGGGCTGGACTAACGAGGCCGATCAGGGCCCACCGGGCCGGTGACAGGCTGCTGCTGACGTCAGGGGCTAATTCAAACAGCATGGCCGCTACTGATTATGCTTTCATAGGCAAAGCCATTCAAAGCTTAGCACACACACACACACACCCCCAACACTCACACACATACACACACCCCCAACACTCACACACATACACACACACACACCCAACACACACAGGCATGCACACACACACACACCCAACACACACACACACACACACACACACCCCCAACACACACACACACCCACACTCACACACACACACACACACACACACACCCCCAACACACACACACACACACCCCCAACACACACACACACACCCAAACACACATGCACAGTGATGAACAGGCCCGCTGACTGGGGGCGCCAAAAAATGTGTCTGCTGTAATTTGGATCAAGGTGAAAAAACCAGAACATACTGGTTAACCATCAAAGGCGTATTTGATACCAGAACCGAAAATCAAACGCTCCATAGCGGTTTTTTTATTTATTTCTCCTGAAGAAGAAGAAAAAAACATAAAGCCTGTTGGTTTCATGAAGCTGTGGAAATTTCCATCTGAGACAATTAGCCCTGCAAATGAGGCCCTCCGCTTGTTTGCTCGCAAGTTTGCATAATTTACGGGTCATTAATTCAGCGCTATGTATTCTCAAAATATGTGTCAAAAATCAGGCTTTGATGTGAACGTCTTGATAAGCCTTTTACTCTTGAAATGGGGTGAAAGGGGTTTGGGGGGGGGGGGGGTGGAATCACGTTTTAAAGATTTGTGTTTCTCTTACGGGCTCTTGCCGTCACCTCCACGGTGATTGCTTTCACAGCACATACTCTTGGAAATCATATCAAAGCAAATATGGAAGTGAACGTAATTAACAGGGGGTGGTGAGCGCTTATGAAAAATCTATACTTAGAAAAATCTTTTTTTAATTTGCCAGTAAGGCACATACAACCCCCCCCCCCAGCGGTCTTTGTGTTTATGGCCTCCAAGCTCCTCATGTGGGGCCGCTAAGCCCGCTTAAGCGCTAGCCTCTCATTGGTCCCTCACGGGGCGGCCTGCATCACAGACTCGTGTTCCCTGGCATCGTCCAGGCGGCTGTTTGCGGCTCTCGTGCGTAAGACAGACGTGGCATCAGAGGTTACGCGTTCAGTGCATCTGAAAGTGTCCCACTAGGCAGAAAAATGCTGAAAAAGGAGGAAACAACGTAGGGAATCGGTTTTTAGTCAGCACTGCATCAGGGCCATCCGGGGGGGATGGGGCGTCAAGGGCTACTGCAGCCCCTACATCAGATCCGTTAAGGGGTGTTTTATTAAGCGCTTTCCACAGACTGACAGGGGTTTGGCCGCTCTAGGCGTTCTGCAAAGCCCTGTTCTTCTGTGGAGAAATGTGGTGCTTTAGTAAAGCTGGACTGAGAGACTGCTGTTTGCTTACCAAGCACTGTTCCAGGATCAGTTGGCCTGTTTTCTTTTCTAATCTTCTACCCCCCTGGGGTGCTGGTGGGAAGGGGAGTTGGGTTGCGGAATATCAAGACAAGTATATTTCACAGTGTATTTAAGTTTAGATTTTTTTCCATTTTTAATGTTATGTTTGAACCGCAGTTCACATCAAATCAAATCAAGTTTATTTGTGTTGCTCATTTCACAAAACATAAATCCTCCAAAATGCAAACCATAGGGCGACAGTGGCCAGGAAAAACTCCCTTGGTGGTAACGAAGAAACCTCAGGAGGGAACGGACTATAGAGGGGAGTCTGTCCTGCTCTGACCAGCTCTCACTGAGAGCCAATCAGTAAAACCGGAAAATCAATTTTCTTATAAATGTACCCAATTATTGTGAAACTTTACGATATTACATTGAAACAGAGGGCATCTAAAAGCCTTTTATCTGGGGCCTGCTAAAGTACACACTCCTGCTTATCCACTTCCCCTAGGGTTGCCGGTGTACCCACAATCCCTGGCTGTACAGTCTGAAGTACTTCCTGTTTTATTTGTTTGCCACTGTCTCACATGTTCAGTGCTCTTGAGGAGGGTGCCCCCAGCTGTAAAGGCAGAGATGTTTTCTGTGTTAAGCATAATGTTGAGGGGTATGTAGTCTCAGATGTATGTTTTCTGTGTTAAGCATAATGTTGATGGGTATGTAGTCTCAGATGTGTGTTTTCTGTGTTAAGCATAATGTTGAGGGGTTCGTGGTCTCAGATGTGTGTTTTCTGTGTTAAGCATAATGTTGAGGGGTATGTAGTCTCAGATGTGTGTTTTCTGTGTTAAGCATAATGTTGATGGGTATGTAGTCTCAGATGTGTGTTTTCTGTGTTAAGCATAATGTTGATGGGTATGTAGTCTCAGATGTGTGTTTTCTGTGTTAAGCATAATGTTGATGGGTATGTAGTCTCAGATTTGTGTTTTCTGTGTTAAGCATAATGTTGATGGGTATGTAGTCTCAGATGTGTGTTCTCTGTGTTAAGCATAATGTTGATGGGTTTGTGGTCTCAGATGTGTGTGGGCTGAACATCGCATATCTATAAGCCACAAAGACTTTAATTCATCAAGTTCAATTCATTTCCTTTCATCTCTTGGTTTGCAATATCATATGATAACAATCATACATAGATCAACAAACAACACATAAATATGACATGAAGGATACAACCCTGCTGCTATCTTGGCCACGTTTGTGCAGCAAGGAGAAATCTTATCTCATTGAGACTTCCTAGTTAAATAGAGGATAAATAAATTAAAAAGCATCGTAAAACGTTCCCGCCACCATTACAGCTTATGGCTTACCTAAATTACTATTCACTTATTTAACAACAGAGAGGAGCGTAAGTTATTTTTTAATTGCCGTAATGTCATTGTGGATGGCTGTGTATTGCAAGGGTACGGGAGCTGGGACTCTAATTCACTACATTGCAGGTTTTATTACCTGGTAGAGCTCAGCTTTTGTCATTTAGAGCAAGATACTGCTGATAAAAAATACCCAGCAGTAAATGGACATTTTGTGAGAAAAATAAAGCATGCTCTGGGGAAAGGCGTCTGCTAATAGCGTGATAGCTAAACTAACAAGGAAAATATAACAGCATTGATACTCTTAACGCTCAGGTCGGCAGACTGGCTGTGCGATCATACCGGGTTTGAATGGGCTCAGAAAGAGACTGGTTAGTTAATGCAAGACGAGGTGTGCGGCTACTCGAACACAACATGCGAGTTATGCACAGAAACTCACTGGATAAAACCGTTCTGACTTTGCGAAGCTTTAACTTGCGAGTGCTAATTCATGTGAATGTTGCTTTAATATTTCCAAACTAAATAAATACTGCAACCCTAACCACAGAGATGGTTGGATAGAGGAAAGTTGTTTCAATTCAGATATTCTAAGTATACAAACGTTTTAATACACAGATTTAACACAAAATACTGCTTTTCTTAATCCAGTGGTATAACTCGTTTATATAGCAACCATCAATGGCAGATAGAGATTTACCGATGGCTCTGACTGGAGATAACGAAGATAGAGTATTAATTTGGAATGGTGGGTAAGTGGCTGGAACTACTTTATAGGTGTCCTACGCGTTGATAAAATGTAAACCCTCCAGCCAATCAGAAACCACAATTCAACACTGCGGCGGTATAATACGCCGAAAACCGAGTAAAACTTTCCGTTTAGCTGGCTGAGCAGAATGGGGACACAACGGGGGAACTGGGAAATGGAATATAGGCTAATCCCGTAAAGATTACAGTCTAGTGTAAAGATTTCATAAGGAAGCAGACAGCATTCCTGACTCTTCTGGGACCTAAATATTTATTTACGTTATATCCAGTCATATATCAGAGGGACTTCACTGAAAGTGCTTCAGTTCATATCCAGCTGTATAACTGAATAATGTGCATGTGTAAATGTAAGCAGTGTAAGTCAGTGTGGATACCACCGTCTGTTCGCCGTCCAACATGTCACTTTCCATAAACACATATTTACTGAAGGAATCCAGGTTAAGTGTCTTGCTTAAGGGAGTTGAACCCGCAGCCGCTGGTGAATGAGCCCAGATCCCCTACTGTCACACCACATCCCTGTCCCGCTGTGCAGGCCGGGCAGAGTCGGGCCCAATGGAGACATTTCCAAATGCAGTACAGGCTCGTTCTGGTGGGATTTTGATTTGTTTAAAGTAATGCTGGACCCCACACAGTGCCCAGTCTCTCTGTATGCGTCAGCGAGGTTTTTTTTCCCCCATCGCTGTGTCTCTGGGCGTCGCCCCCTGCTCGCATCTGCGGAGCGCCGTCGAGGGGACAGAAGACGAGCGAAGACATTAACAGAACCCCCCGTGGAAGGAAAGCCCCGGGGACGGTGTGGGGCGAGGGTGCATTCTTCACTTAAATTACTTTAGCTGTTTTTCGCTTGTGTTTGTCACTGACTTCATTTTTTTGGCCACCCCTGATTGTGACATTGAGGCATTGAGGTCCTCCTTCAAACTGACATTGTGTGGTACGCTTCCCACTTCAGAGGCCCCCTCCAGCCCTCTCTCTCACGCAGGCGCCCCCACCCCCTCCATGCCACCCACATGCCTCTGGGCCCGCAGTGTATGTAAATGAGCTGTCTGGGTAAATATTTTGGGAACGCGGACGCGGCTGCGTGGATTTCCTCCCTGAGATCCTCTGTGCCAGGGGAAGCCAATCAGCCGCAGGGGATCACTGGCAGATGTGCGCTGGCTTTTAATGTCCCCCAAATTCTAACGTATGTTACCTTCAGCCCACCCCCCTACACACACCTCTACACTCACACACACACACACATGCATGCACACACACACACACTCACACAGGGTCGTGTACACACTAACCTTAGTGCACTGTTACATCACCTCCCCAGGTTTTGCCTTTACCTCTGTAGTTACGTACCTGCCGAAGGAATTTCACAAATCGTTTCTGTGACTAAGGTAGGGTGGTGACCACTTTTCATAGCCTGTGTGAATCTGTGAGGAAGAATTCAGTAATATGAGAAAGGGAGAGGGAGAGATGGAGACAGATGGAAAGGAGGGAGAGAGAGGGTGTGAAAGAGGGGGAGATAAAGGGACACAGGGAGAGAGGGTGAGAAAAAAGAGAGAATTCATCTTGTCACAGCTGCTGGAACTCTTCAGTGTAGAGTCATGGTAATGATGATGATGATGATGATGGTTATGACGATGACGACATCAATACTTATGAATGGGTGTCGCCAACGCACAGCTGATCCATCTCTGTGTTTCCCAGCATCCTCAGCCACTGCACCCACACCGCGGCCTACGCACCGCCCCCACTCCTCCACTGGACGGGCGGGGGGAAGCAGCCCGGGCGGGGTGAAGACCGCCCCCAAAGCTGCCTTAATTGGCATCCGTCAGCTTAATTACCTGCCGCATCTTAATTAACCTGCCTGCTGGAGTCCTCTGCTGTAATGGCACACAGCTGTTTCAGGGGCTGAAGAGTCTCACACACACGGATGCACACACACACACAGATACACACTCACACACACTCTCACACACACAGATACACACACTCACTCACACACCAAACACACAGATACACACTCACACACACTCTCACACACACAGATACACACACTAACACACAGATACACATACGCACTCTCACACACACACAGGTACACACACACTCCTCTCTCTCACACACACACACACACAGGTATACACACACACGCACACACACACAGATACACACACTCACACACAGATACACACTCACACACACTCTCACACACACACAGGTATACACACACACACACAGATACACACACGCACTCTCTCTCACACACAGGTACACACACACTGAAGACTCTGTACCCCAAACCCCCCACCCTGCCAATGGAAATGGTAAGGATGTGGGAGACAGAGCATCTATGCTCGTCTATGAAGATGTAAACCTGCACCAATTACGAGCGGCTCATAAGTGACAGTCCACAGCGCTTCAGAGAAAACGAGAGGAGACGTTAATTCAGGGGCGAAAGACGTCCCCGGCAGAGGCGCAGCTATTTGGCAAACGAGGAAGAGCTCGCTGCCACCGACATGTCAGAAACCGTTAGAGGAGGTGTCCTGGGAAAGGGAGGCGGCGGGGTTGGTAATGTAATTTAAAACAAAAACTGGGCCGAAAGTGGGGCCTCTCGTCTCCAGCTGAGCGAAGCCAGAGCACCCCTAGTTTTCCCCACGTGGATTCACAATGGTTTGTGCGATGATCTTACGGAAGACAGTTTGACGAGCCTGGCTCAGATACAAGGACCGTCAGACTCCAGTCCTGGAGGGCCGCAGTGTCTGCCGCGTTTTTTTTTTTTTTTTGGTGTGTTTCAACACTTAAATGATTAAGTGGAGTCATTGAGTGGCTAAAGAGTCCACACACCTTGTCTCCGAGGCCTAAATTGGCTGATGACTGAATGGAAAACCACATAAAATCTACAGATGCTGCAGCTCCACCAGCCGTCCATCCCAGCTCATACGGGAGTTTGCCTTTTGAACAGTGATTGGCTGCAGTGCACTGCGCTCCACACGGAACCCTGTCCAGTGAGTTTTCGGGGCAAAATTACAAAGGGATGGATCTCAGCGTTATCATGATTTATTTAGCGTTTTACCACTTTCAGTTCAAAGTTACGCCGATAAAGAAAAAGCAAGATGGCTGTAAAAAAACATCCTTTACGATGAGACATGGCTTTCCCATCATTCTCCTCATTTCGGTTTTTTTTTCTGTTTTTTTTTTTTTTTTACAAGCAGGTGCTGGGTTTCTGTAAAATAGGGTGTGGGGGTGGAACTCAGCAGAGCAGAGTTTATACAGCGCACACAGGTTTGGAACGGGTCGAACCACCCGGTTCTCTGCAAAGTTTATATCGTGCGCACACGGTCTTGTGGGGGAACCCGGCTCTCTCTAGCCAGCGGGGGGCCCCCTCCCCCCCACACGTCGGAGAGCACAGCCCGGCCAAAAAGGCAGGATTGCGTTTAAGAAGCGCTGCCTGCTCTTGTCGTGTCGTACAGCTGCTCAGCCTTTTATTGTGTGGGGTTTATTGTGCCCTGGAGGGGGTGAGAGGATTAGGCTCTGGATTTTTGGTGAATGTAGCTCAGACTTTCAACTTTCCCTTTTGAGAGCTGTGATTTACAGTAGCAGCGTATAGACAACTTCACCCAAATTTGTGAATCTGTGATGACTTTGGATTATTGTTAGTGGATGGGTGCGTCTTAAGTGTTTGACCATATCTACATGCATGTGAGTGTGTGCGCTTGTCCATAGGTGTGACTTTTGCTAAATATTGTGTGACCTGTCCTCCAGAAAAGCAAGAACTTTAGATTTGGCTAAGGGGTCATGGTTCCTCTGAAGTTTTGGACTTTCAGCAACAGGTGTCTGGAAGTTTACCACAGGAAAATGAGAATGTACCCCTCATTGTGGGGATGTACCCCTCATTGTGAGGATGTACCCCTCATTGTGAGGATGTACCCCTCATTGTGGGGATGTACCCCTCATTGTGGGGATGTACCCCTCATTGTGGGGTGTACCCCTCATTGTGAGGGTGTGAGGATGTACATTGTGAGGATTACCCCTCCCTCATTGTGAGGATGTGCCCCTCATTGTGGGGATGTACCCCTCATTGTGGGATGTACCCCTCATTGTTGTACCCCTCATTGTGAGGATGCTTACCCCCTCATTGTTGATGTACCCCTCATTGTGAGGAGGATGTACCCCTCTCATTGTGAGGATGTACCCCTCATTGTGAGGATGTACCCCTCATTGTGAGGATGTACCCCTCATTGTGAGGATGTACCCCTCATTGATGTACCCCTCATTGGATGTACCCCCCTCATTGTGTGAGGATGTACCCCTCATTGTGGGGATGTACCCCTCATTGTGGGGATGTACCCCCTCATTGTGTACCCCTCATTGGGATGTACATTGTGGGGATGTACCCCTCATTGTGAGGATGTACCCCTCCTCATTGTGATGTGTACCCCCTCATGAGGATGTACCCCTCATTGTGAGGATGTACCCCTCATTGTGAGGATGTACCCCTCATTGTGGGGATGTACCCCTCATTGTGGGGATGTACCCCTCATTGTGAGGATGTACCCCTCATTGTGAGGATGTACCCCTCATTGTGAGGATGTACCCCTCATTGTGAGGATGTATGCCCCCCTCATTTGGATGGGATACCCCTCATGTACCCCTCATTGTGGGGATGTACCCCTCATTGTGAGGATGTACCCCTCATTGTGGGGATGTACCCCTCATTGTGGGGATGTACCCCTCATTGTGAGGATGTACCCCTCATTGTGAGGATGTACCCCTCATTGTGAGGATGTACCCCTCATTGTGGGGATGTACCCCTCATTGTGGGGATGTACCCCTCATTGTGGGGATGTACCCCTCATTGTGAGGATGTACCCCCCATCAACTGTCTAGTGTTAAGTCTACATCTTCTTCTAGATAGAGTGACTCAACCAACCCCCACCAACACTACAGCCAGACAGAGTGACCCAGCATGGCTAACTGTCATGTACCGTGATATGTAGTGGAGAAATGAAATGTCAGTGTAATTTCACCACAGGCAAAGACAAGAGAAACGAAAATGAATGGCAAATGACCTCAGTTCGCTGCCTATGCTGTTCCCTCTCATAAACTGATGTAAATGTACCCTTCCTTGATCAGTGGCCCTCTGTTGTGTCTTCCATACGCGTGTGACAGCCAATTCTCCAGCTCCTCGTTATCATCTAACTCTCTAATTTGGTTTCAGCCGGATTAGCGAATACAATGTCACTGGAATGTCATTGGAAAGGACATTCCAGTGGTAACAGTACATACACATATCAGTGGCTTTACAGGGGAGATTTAGTCAAAAGCAGCACTCAAAGCAAAGAAGCCACAGATGGAAAATGTAAGAAGCCCAAAGGGCTGCTGAGTGAGTCATCCTGTTAAGGCTCTGCTCCGGTTTTGGCCCCATGGTCTGGTATCGAACCTGGACCGTGCCCGTGCTGACTGGGGCCAGCAGCACTCTGGCTAGGCCACACATAATGGGCATAACTGGCATAATGCCACCCAAGGAAGGAACCAAGGCCGCTCACCAGTGCCCCCTTCTAGTCAATAAGGTACACACATTCTCCTTACATGAGACGCCCATGTAATGTCTTCCTCTGACTTGTGTCTGTGGAGGATAAAGCAGTGAGCCAAATAAGACTTGATGAGTTTCATACACAGAGGAAGGCGTGCCTCCCTGAGCCCACTCTGGGTGAGACAGGCTGGGAGAGGCCGGGAACAGACAGAATATACAGACGCGGAAAAGGAAGGATGGCCATAAAGACAGCCATTCGCTCGTGACCTCGGCCGTGAAATTTCCTGGCGGTGTCGCGGAGAGCTCTGTGATCTCCCGATGATGACATCACATTCCTGCCCCCGTGGGGCACATCCCGCGGGAGCCTGGGGGGTTGGGGGCTGGGGGTGGACAGAGATGAGGGGCTCCTCTGGGATGGAGGGTCTGATTGGAAACAGACCTGCTTCCAGCAAACATTTTCATCCCGCCTGTCAAGGCCACCATGGTGTGGAGTCATTAGCCAACACGCCGCGCAGGAATTCACACAGCGCCGCGACTGAGGGGGGCCACAGCACCCGCCCCGGCGACCGTGACTCACATTTAAGGGCCCTCATGAGAGTCTGGACTGGCATTGTGTGTGTGTGTCTGTGTATGCGTGTTTTAAAGAAATTGATAAATGAACAAAAACAAACGATCTCGCTACAGAATTTGCGATGCATGCCAGATGTGTTTGGGTTTTTACTAGTGACATCCACAAGGGGGCACTCTTCTGTTTAGGTGGTGAAGCACCTTTACACACAGGTACCAGGTGTGTAAAGGTCCCAGGTGCCAGCCTGGTGGACGTGTTTCAGGTCACTGTACCTGCTGCATTCCACACATGATGTGCAGAGCGATGCTGGTTAAAGACACACATTCTCTGAGGGTGTTCTGAGAGAGAAGCACGATGAAGGTCTGTCTTTGCTTCCATCAATAATCTCCTTCGTCCCCAAACATATCCATGTATAAACAGCTGTGCATAGCTGCTCTGTCCATTTTCTCATTTCTTATATGTTTCTCCCTTTGGTACCAAATAATGACTGCGTTTCCGCCAGCTTCGCTGAACACTCGTCCCTGAGTGTCATGCCTGCAGATGGAAAACAAAACACAGGGCTAATACCGTCGAGCTTAATTAAACAGACATGCTTTCACTGTGCAGCCAGAGGTCCACTGAGGATACACGTTGAGTGTCGCGCAGTCTCCGCGTCCAGTCCCAAAGCCCCAACTGAGCATGCTCAGAAAGGGGCTTGTTTGGATGGTTAATTATGAAATGCTTCTTAGCGACAATTTTTGATGCAAAAAACATCTCTACTTCTGTCTTTGTCTGTTATTCCTATCATCTTTTTTGTGGCAAAGAATTTTGCCACAGTGATAAATATGCACTTAGAATGCTCTTATTAAGTCTTGTTCCACTCTGCCCCTGAGACATAAGAAAGTGAAAACACTGCAAAGTACATGGTGTCCCTTTGTACCCAGTATTAAGCCTCATATATCACTGTAAATGTAAGTTACTCCTGAGTCATGTCCAGGGAGCAGTTTGTAACGCACATGCTGATACGTCTAATAGATTGTGTGTGTGTGTGTGTGTGTGTGTGTGTGTGTGTGTGTGTGTGTGTGTGTGTGTGTGTGTGTGTGTGTGGTGTGTGTGTGTGTGTGTGTGTGTGGGTGGGTGTGTGTGTGTGTGTGTGTGCATGCGTATGCGTTTGTGTGTGCGTGTGTGTGAGTGAGTGTGTGTGTGTGTGTGAGTGAGTGAGTGTGTGTGTGTGAGTGTGTGTGTGTAGATATACTGTATATCCCATATATATGCTTTATGATCGCTGTATTTTATAAAGCTCTGAGCAGAGCATGTTTATTGAATCAATGTGACATTGTCCAGAGACAGATGCAGACCTGATACTGAATTGGGCAAAAACCTCCCACAATCCCCCTCTTCTTGTTGCTGTTTTTATTTTTCTCCTCAAAGGATGTAAAGAAAAAAACCCAGTGCAGATAAATCAGACAGCAAGACAAAGAGAGCCTGAATTTTTCTTCGTTTTCATCACACAGAATATTGTTTGGCATGATCGAGTCACTTTGTCAAGTGGTCTGAAACAAATGTGAAACAGCTCTGTGCATTTTAATTGCTGCAGGTGCGTGTCAGCTCGAGTTAGCGCAGGCTCGTCAATCAGAGCTCTCAGCATGAACGAATCCATCCAGCATTCCCTGCAAGTAATCAAATGCTTTGGGATGAACTGCAGGCCAGAATTAAATCGGCAACCTGTTAAAGTTTAACATAACATGCTGGTCATTGCCAAATGTTTTACTTATTTTTTTATCCTTTGTGAGTGAGTAACCCCGCTCACACTGCACCCGGTCATGGCCCTGCTGTTCTCCTTTAAAGCCAGAGTTTCCACGTGGCTGAGCTCAGAAATGGCCCTTGCTTTTGAGGACAATTCAGCCGAAAAAATATTTTAAGATCAAAAATTAATATTGTTTTAAATTAAAATTTTAAAGTACAGTTGGCACAAATGTACTGCCTGACAGTTAAAAAAAAATAAAAATAAAAAACACGTCAGGCCCTTTTGTGTAAAGTCCTTTGTCATAAAAATGGCATATTTAACAGGCCTGTGGTTCTTCAGAGCACGTCACACAAAAGGCTCTGAAAATCACACATAATAAAGATGGTGTGCGCAGTCTTGGCGCCGGGCTGTTTGGACGCCCTCTGTCCGGACCGATCGGGCCTCTTCACATGACGTCCAACAGCAGAAGCTGTTGAATGGGAGATGGCATGGGGGTTTTTGTCTGAAGATACTGACTCAACTGGGCCTCTGTTGTGTTTTTTGTTCCAGGGTAGTTTTGCCGTCATAGTGTTCCTTGTGGCAAACAGTTAACAGCGCAGAAAAACACTGGCCACCACAGCCACATGGCCTCTCCCACGACTAGTGGATAACTGCAAAGGTCTTCCAATGTCCCGGACTAGTGAACAACCACGAGGTCCTCCGATGTCCTGGACAAGCGAAGAACCACATGATGTCCTAGTGTCCCTGGCTAGTGAAGAACCACATGGTCTTCCACTGCCCCTGGCTCGTGGAAGACTGGGTTGTGATCGTGGTTTTTTGTTTCAGCTTGAAGTCATCCCAGAGGCATAAGATAAATAGCAGAAATTAGACATAATTGTCCAGAGCAGTCCGGTTCACTGAGAGCGTGCAGGTATGAGTATGAGTGCATGTGTGATTCTGTGTATATGTGTATATGTGTATGTCCCTATGTGGGTTATGTGTGTGTATGTGCTGTGATCCTGCCTTTGTGACCCTTAGCTGGTCAGTAGCAGGTCTGCGTGGGGGCAGGAGGAAACACTCAGTAGGGGTGTGGTGTTGGGGTCAGTGCCTTCCTCTCACTCTCACTTAACGCATCACCAAAACACCCACAGCTGGGCCTGATCTCGTCCTCTTTACGCTGCTTTTAAAGAGCAAACAGGCAGGACCGAGGGGCTGGCAGGCTGCTGAAAAGGTTTCTATCACCTCCTCAGCCCAGCTGCACTGGTGTAAAGCCGTCGCCTTGACTACCGGCGTCGACGGCACGGAGAGCCTCGGGAAACAAGAGTGGTTTTTTGGCAGATTTAGATCCTTGAGAAAGCAAGCGAGGCTGGGGGGGGGGAAACAGGTTCGTGATTCTTGCTAATTTGCTGTGGTACTGCAAATTGACGATCTAGTTTAATTAGGTTTGCTCCCTCCAAGCTTGCAGAGTTCCTTAAGTGTACTGGTTGCCATGGCATGGCAGAGATAAGACTGAGGCCTGATGGGATCTTATTATGGGATTTTATTGCAATGTTCCAAGGCTTCAGCACAGCACCAGCAGGGTGGGCTGTGAAGAGCGCTGCTCTGCTTGAGTTTGGCACCGGCTTCCGTAGGCAGCAGGAAGGGAAATGAACCAGCTTGACAATGTTTAGGATGTTTTGTTCAGCTATCCTGCCTGTTCTGTCCTCCTTAATTTCCCTACTCCAAGTTGAAATTTAATTGAACTTATTTGAATTGATTTGAACTGACTGAGCTGATCGAAACTGAACTGAGAGTGTTGAAGACCATGCTTGGCACAGTGCTGCATACTCTCAAGGCAGTTTCTCGGCCTTGTTCCTGAGAGCCCCCCTTCATGCTTTGGTTTTCACTCCAATCGTAATAACAATCTCTGAATTATAACAAGCTGAAGATTGGTATTAATTAGGCACTTTTAAAGTCTGTTGACAGGTGATTACCCTTTTAAGATAATTATGTCAGACAAATCTAAGCATGCCATGATAATAAATGCCCCATGTTCACATCCTGGGACTTTCAGGCAAGCCAACCACAACTTTCATTTTCTGTGTTATATGTGCTGCATTACGCATAATTCCATTTGAAAGCGGTTCAGTTTTTAATTGACCCAGTCATAAACTGACAGGTGAAATAAATTTGGTCTCATTTGCTGAGAAAAATAATTATCACTGAAACTAAACCATTTGGGTAAAATAAAGAGTTCAATGACATACAAAATGGCAACAAGCAAAAGCTGTGTTGTGTTAAAGCAAATTTAAGGACAAAATTATGGTAGAACTTACACACATGTTTTCAGAAACCTTAATTGATCAAGAGAGTGGCTTTAACAGAAACCAGCAAACGCTGCAGAGCCCCGGGGCTGAATTTGGCAGCCGCTGCTCTGTAGTGTAGGTGAATGAGGAGCAGGGATGGGCAAAATGAGGGTCTGTTTCCCATCAGTCTGTGCTCTGAGCCCAGCAGGGCGGCACCTCTGTTTAGCGCACAGAGGGTAGCAGCCAGAGGAGCCGCTGTGATAGACTGCATGAAAGGTACACAGGGCACGCAGTGACCGGGAGGTACACAGGGCACGCAGTGACCGGGAGGTACACAGGGCACGCGGTGACCGGGCGGTACACAGGGCACGCGGTGACCGGGCGGTACACAGGGCACGCGGTGACGGGAGGTACACAGGGCACGCAGTGACCGGGAGGTACACAGGGCACGCGGTGACCGGGAGGTACACAGGGCACGCGGTGACCGGGCGGTACACAGGGCACGCGGTGACCGGGAGGTACACAGGGCACGCAGTGAGTGGGCGGTACACAGGGCACGCAGTGACCGGGAGGTACACAGGGCACGCGGTGACCGGGAGGTACACAGGGCACGCAGTGACCGGGCGGTACACAGGGCACGCAGTGACCAGGAGGTACACAGGGCACGCGGTGGCCGGGCGGTACACAGGGCACGCGGTGACCGGGCGGTACACAGGGCACGCGGTGACCGGGAGGTACACAGGGCACGCGGTGACCGGGCGGTACACAGGGCACGCGGTGACCGGGCGGTACACAGGGCACGCGGTGACCGGGAGGTACACAGGGCACGCGGTGACCGGGCGGTACACAGGGCACGCGGTGAGTGGGAGGTACACAGGGCACGCGGTGACCGGGCGGTACACAGGGCACGCAGTGAGTGGGAGGTACACAGGGCACGCGGTGACCGGGCGGTACACAGGGCACGCAGTGACCGGGAGGTACACAGGGCACGCAGTGACCGGGAGGTACACAGGGCACGCGGTGACCGGGAGGTACACAGGGCACGCGGTGACCGGGCGGTACACAGGGCACGCGGTGACCGGGAGGTACACAGGGCACGCAGTGACCGGGAGGTACACAGGGCACGCAGTGACCGGGAGGTACACAGGGCACGCAGTGACCGGGAGGTACACAGGGCACGCAGTGAGTGGGAGGTACACAGGGCACGCAGTGACCGGGCGGTACACAGGGCACGCAGTGACCGGGAGGTACACAGGGCACGCAGTGACCGGGCGGTACACAGGGCACGCGGTGACCGGGAGGTACACAGGGCACGCGGTGACCGGGAGGTACACAGGGCACGCGGTGACCGGGCGGTACACAGGGCACGCGGTGACCGGGAGGTACACAGGGCACGCGGTGACCGGGAGGTACACAGGGCACGCGGTGACCGGTAGGTACACAGGGCACGCAGTGACCGGGAGGTACACAGGGCACACAGAGACCGGGAGGTACACAGGGCACGCAGTGAGTGGGGTACACAGGGCACGCAGTGAGTGGGAGGTACACAGGGCACGCAGTGACCGGGAGGTACACAGGGCACACAGAGACCGGGAGGTACACAGGGCACGCAGTGAGTGGGAGGTACACAGGGCACGCAGTGAGTGGGAGGTACACAGGGCACGCAGTGACCGGGAGGTACACAGGGCACACAGAGACCGGGAGGTACACAGGGCACGCAGTGAGTGGGAGGTACACAGGGCACGCAGTGACCGGGCGGTACACAGGGCACGCAGTGAGTGGGAGGTACACAGGGCACGCAGTGACCGGGAGGTACACAGGGCACGCAGTGACCGGGAGGTACACAGGGCACGCAGTGACCGGGAGGTACACAGGGCACGCAGTGACTGAAACACCTCTTCTTGTGTCTCTATAAATATATGAAACACTACTGTGGTATTACCTACAGGTGAATTGGCAGCTACAGTCATTAGCCTCCAGGATTGGAATTTCCCATCTCTGCTACAGAGGATTTTGCTCTTTATCTATCTTTAACTGTTGCACTAGAATGCTCATTAAAGTTGTGCAAATAGGTAAGAGATCTGACATTTAGCTGCATTTTATGATAAGCTCATGAAGGAAGTTTGAAGGCAGTTGCTCCTGTGTTCTGGTATGACATGTTCTACTGTAGACTACTCTACAGGATGGAGGGTTGGGCTGTGTAGATAATCGGCCAATTGAGTCAGGGTAATTAGCGGAAACATGAACCCCAATACACACCACAGCCGTCCATTAGCAGAGCCACCCTGATCCTTAGTGTGGTGAAAGTGTGAGATTGAGACAACATCTCAGTCTCAGGCGACAGTCGACCTCGCTCAGAGAGCTTCAGCGATTATGCACAGGCTCACACGCTCGCGTTCGCCATCATCGGACCCATTTCCCAATAACCCTGGTGACTGTAGGCACCGTGCTGGATCAGAATTGCTAATGTCTTCATCAGTACCGGTGACATGCTCACGCCACACTGCTGCTCTCCATAAATGAAACCAGCTTTCTGCACACACGCGCTGGGCCAAGGCTAGGGCTGAGGCGCTGGACTGGCAGGGGAATAAGTCGTCTGGTGTTTGGTGTTAGCCTGCGTGAATCCCCCTGTGAGTGAGGGGGTTTGGGGGGGGGGGGTACGCTGTTATCTGCATGGGATCTCCAGAGCAGGGAGGGGCCGAACCACAGCAGGGTGTTCTGTAGCAAACTGGAATGCAAACACCTTTGTGCTGTTTAGCGGGGTTGAGCTGGTGAGGTGGGGATGTTTTCTCTCTCTCTCTCTCTCTCTCTCTCTCTCTCTCTCTCTCTCTCTCTCCCCCTCCTCTCTCTCCCCCCTCTCTCTCTCTCTCTCCACGCTGGTCTCAAGTCCATCACTCACACCAGCCTGGCAGCTCCGGCTTATCTCTGTCCAGATTTCTTTTCTCCAGGCGAAAAACGTCCTGGAAGCAGCAGCCAGACATATGAAAAAGAACAAAACAGAGAACAGATTTTTTTGCAGATTTTAGGGGGCTGGGTGAAGTTTGGAGCACTTGGAGAGGTAGAGTCCAGAGACAGATAGGTGGGGGCACACTAACCTAAGGGTTATTTTTGGCAGGGGGTGGGGGGTTCTGTGACCTCTGAGTCTGAGGTTTGGGGCTCATGGCCACGACTCTCAACACATCCCCCCATGGCAACGCAGGTCATTTCCCAGAAAACTGACCCCTGCTCCTGCCTCCTGTTAAAATTTGTTTGTCCAGGGCACCCAGCTTGGGGCGGGGGTGGTTGGTTAGGGGTAGGGGGCTTTGTCCACGGCACCCAGCTCGGGGCCGGGGTGGTTGGTTAGGGGTAGGGGCTTTGTCCACGGCACCCAGCTCGGGCGGGGGTGGTTGGTTAGGGGTAGGGGGCTTTGTCCAGGGCACCCAGCTGGGGGTGGGGGTGGTTGGTTAGGGGTAGGGGGCTTTGTCTAGGGCACCCAGCTGGGGGGGGGGGGGGGGGGTGGTTGGTTAGGGTAGGGGCTTTGTCCAGGGCACCCAACTGGGGCGGGGTGGTTGGTTAGGGGTAGGGGCTTTGTCCAGGGCACCCAGCTGGGGGCGGGGGTGGTTGGTTAGGGGTAGGGGGCTTTGTCCACGGCACCCAGCTGGGGGTGGGGGTGGTTGGTTAGGGGTAGGGGGCTTTGTCTAGGGCACCCAGCTGGGGGCGGGGGTGGTTGGTTAGGGGTAGGGGGCTTTGTCCAGGGCACCCAGCTGGGGGCGGGGTGGTTGGTTAGGGGGTAGGGGCTTTGTCCAGGGCACAGCCAGCTGTCCACGGCACCCAGCTGGGGCGGGGTTGTTGGTTAGGGGTAGGGGGGCTTTGTCCACGGCACCCAGCTGGGGGCGGGGGTTGTTGGTTAGGGGTAGGGGGCTTTGTCCACGGCACCCAGCTGGGGGCGGGGGTGGTTGGTTAGGGGTAGGGGGCTTTGTCCACGGCACCCAGCTGGGGGCGGGGGTGGTTGGTTAGGGGTAGGGGGCTTTGTCCAGGGCACCCAGCTGGGGGGGGGGGTGGGTTAGGGGTAGGGGGTCCAGGGCACCCAGCTGGGGGGGGGTGGTTGGTTAGGGGTAGGGGCTTTGTCCAGGGCACCCAGCTGGGGGCGGGGGTTGTTGGTTAGGGGTAGGGGGCTTTGTCCAGGGCACCCAGCTGGGGGCGGGGGTGGTTGGTTAGGGGTAGGGGGCTTTGTCCACGGCACCCAGCTGGGGGCGGGGTGGTTGGTTAGGGTAGGGGCTTTGTCCAGGCACCCAGCTGGGGGGGGTGGTTGGTTAGGGGTAGGGGGGGCACCCAGCTGGGGCGGGGTTGGTTAGGGGTGGGGCTTTGTCCAGGCACCCAGGGGCTTTGTCCAGGGCACCCAGCTGGGGGCGGGGTGGTTGGTTAGGGGTAGGGGCTTTGTCCAGGCACCCAGCTGGGCGGGGGTGGTTGGTTAGGGGTAGGGGGCTTTGTCCAGGCACCCAGCTCGGGCGGGGGTGGTTGGTTAGGGGTAGGGGGTTTTGTCCAGGGCACCCAGCTCGGTGGTTGGTTAGGGGTAGGGGCTTTGGGCACCCAGCTTTGGTGGTTGGTTAGGGGGTAGGGGCTTTGTCCAGGGGCACCCAGCTGGGGCGGGGTGGTTGGTTAGGGGTAGGGGGCTTTGTCCAGGCACCCAGGGCACAGCTGGGGGTTGTTGGTTAGGGGTAGGGGCTGGGCACCCAGCTGGGGGGGGTGGTTGGTTAGGGTAGGGGGCTTTGTCCAGGGCAGGGCTTTGTCCAGGGCACCCAGCTGGGGCGGGGTGGTTGGTTAGGGTAGGGGCTTTGTCCAGGGCACCCAGCTGGGGGGGGGGTGGTTGGTTAGGGGTAGGGGGCTTTGTCTAGGGCACCCAGCTGGGGGCGGGGGTGGTTGGTTAGGGGTAGGGGGCTTTGTCCAGGGCACCCAGCTGGGGGCGGGGGTGGTTGGTTAGGGGTAGGGGGCTTTGTCCAGGGCACCCAGCTGGGGGCCGGGGTTGTTGGTTAGGGGTAGGGGGCTTTGTCCACGGCACCCAGCTGGGGGCGGGGGTTGTTGGTTAGGGGTAGGGGGCTTTGTCCACGGCACCCAGCTGGGGGCGGGGTGGTTGGTTAGGGTAGGGGCTTTGCACCCAGCTGGGGGCGGGGTTGTTGGTTAGGGGTAGGGGGCTTTGTCCACGGCACCCAGCTGGGGCGGGGTGGTTGGTTAGGGGTAGGGGCTTTGTCCAGGGCACCCAGCTGGGAAGTGGGGGTGGTTGGTTAGGGGGGGCTTTGTCCAGGGCACCCAGCTGGGGGCGGGGGTGGTTGGTTAGGGGTAGGGGGCTTTGTCTAGGGCACCCAGCTGGGGGTGGGGTGGTTGGTTAGGGGTAGGGGGCTTTGTCCAGGGCACCCAGCTGGGGGGGGTGGTTGGTTAGGGGGGGGCTTTGTCCAGGGCACCCAGCTGGGGGCCGGGGTTGTTGGTTAGGGGTAGGGGGCTTTGTCCACGGCACCCAGCTGGGGGCGGGGTTGTTGGTTAGGGGTAGGGGGCTTTGTCCACGGCACCCAGCTGGGGGCGGGGGTGGTTGGTTAGGGGTAGGGGGCTTTGTCCACGGCACCCAGCTGGGGGCCGGGGTTGTTGGTTAGGGGTAGGGGCTTTGTCCACGGCACCCAGCTGGGGGGGGGGTGGTTGGTTAGGGGTAGGGGGCTTTGTCCACGGCACCCAGCTGGGGGCGGGGGTGGTTGGTTAGGGGTAGGGGGCTTTGTCCACGGCACCCAGCTGGGGGCGGGGGTGGTTGGTTAGGGGTAGGGGGCTTTGTCTAGGGCACCCAGCTGGGGGCGGGGGTGGTTGGTTAGGGGTAGGGGGCTTTGTCTAGGGCACCCAGCTGGGGGCGGGGGTGGTTGGTTAGGGGTAGGGGGCTTTGTCCAGGCCCCTGGTCTGGCGCCAGTAGCACAGTGAGTCCTGCGTGTTAATGGCAAAGGAGGACATGAACCCTAGATCTGACCCCGAGAGAGGGAGAGAGGGAGAAAGGGAGGGAGGGAGGGAGAGAGAGGGAGAGAGGGAGAAAGGGAGAGAGGGAGAGAGAGGGAGAGACAGAGAGAGAGGGAGGGAGGGAGAGAGAGGGAGAGACAGAGAGAGAGAGAGACAGAGAGACAGAGAGAGAGGGAGAGGCGGTGAAGGAATAGACTCTGGTGTGTTTTCGTGCCGCCCAAACGCACAGATATCCAGACTGTAAATCAGAGACGGGGTTTTGGGGCATGCAAACAGCCCGCACCTGAGTGGTCCAGCCAGAGGAGAACCCCCCCCCCCGCCCCCCCGGGCCGCCGACAGGATGGCAGCCGAGCGGATCGACTGGGCCAGTGACCTCAGAGCCTGGCAGGGCTTGAATCGGGCCTCGGGCACGCCGGCGGGGGGGCCACGTTTATTTACTTAGATTTTCCAGTAAAGAACGTGCGCTGCTATTTAAACTGGCGCAGGTCACTTCGGGCGTCTGTGATCTAGCCTGAATTATTCATCGTTGATTTAATTTTTTGAGGGGAAAAAGTTTGGGATCTGTCTGCCTGCTCGTTGGCGACAAGGGGACTGGACTGGCGTGATTGATGGGGTGCAGACTGATAGGCACTGGAGGCCTGCGGTGAGTGAGAGGTTTTAGGCATGACGAAAGAGACGGGGAGCAGATCGGTGACGCTCCATGACAGGGGAACAGCCCGTCTCGGCCGAAGGCTGTCAGGGTGTTCCTTTGTGAAGGACACGCAATCAGCACCACAAAAAAAATCACTCTGACCCCTCTGTCAGGGTATGCTGTTGCCAAATGTGTAGCTTGGAATGGGTGGAGGGGTCAAAGGTCATCAGGCAACCAATCGGAGGTCTGGCCCCAGGCGTCAGGGTGAGAGAGTTTGGATCCACTCACTCACTCTCGAAGGAACAGGGCCCAGATAAACTGTGCAGAGCCACCAACACACATTCACATATGTACAAACACGCACGCACACCCACACTCTCAGACTCGCACACAAGCACACACACACTAACACACATACAAAAGCCAGACTGCAGACATTGGGTTGCTGGAGACCTCCTGGCTCTAATGTCACTCATTATGAGTGGGGTCACCGACGCCTCCATTTCCCAGTGGCAGGGAACCCCAGAGTAAATGAGCCGAGTGTTCCTCTCTCATAAGGTCCCATTATAAGGGCTGAGAGGGACAGTGTGCTCAAGACCCCCAGACCTCACCCTCTCCCACTGCCCGCCGCACCCCCCCATTAGCACGCTGGCATTTTAATCGCATCTCGCCATGCTCAGTTTCTATTCAAACACAATGCCACCCGGGCAGAAATACATGCCATGCAGTAAGCAGGAGGAGGATGGCTGTTGGGTCGCTATAATCAGAACATTGTCCACCCCCGGCTTTAGGAGACATGTCTCCCATTACCCTGCGAGCTGCCACTTCCAGTGTGCAATAACGCGCCTTATCCGCAATTCAGCAAAAAAAAAGAAACAGCTTTTAAAGAGAATAATAAAAAAGAACAGAAAACATCAAAACTTTTAACATCAATCGTGTGGGCAGTATCAGTCCTGAGTTTGTGTTCTCCAAACACAGCTGGCAGTTTTCTTTTCCATTTTTTTCTCAGGAAGTTTAATTACAAACATGCCAAGCAATCAGAGCTGCTGGTAAAGGCTGGTCTGAGCGCAGAGCGGAGGACTGTGGGTGGCTGTGATACACAGCGCATGCACACACCCAACAGAGAGAGAAACAAAGGAGGAGGCGGAAAAGACTCCCACCCCCCAGTCCCTCTCCGTCCCCACACCCCACACTCACCAAGAAGCACACAGATGGATTGTGGGATTGCGTTTGAGCGGGCCCCGGCCTTTTGCTCCCGACCGACGCGTCTGTAATATAATCATGTCAAATCCCGGCGCGCATGTGTTTGGACAGCCCCATTCAGCTTTCCGTCTGCTCTCAGTGAAGATCTCCTGGAGGAGATTTTGCTCCTTTGTTGGAAATTAGGGAGAGATTACTGGTGGGTTTTGGCACAGCCGTCTTTTTGGCTGTGGAGGCGCGAACCAAGCCTCGCTGCTCTATCCGCTACAGTCGCTTAAGATCATGTCGACACAAGCCAGCTCATCCGTACGGATGTTCACGCTGATCTCTTAGCGCTACGCCTCATTTCGGTTTGTGCTTTTTTTTGTTTTGTTGCCTTGTTTTCAATCAAAGCAACAGGTCCACTTTTAATGTCGAAGGGATCCATCGCTGGGGTTCAGTTAGAGGTGGGCAGGGTGTTCCCCTCCAAACTAAACTCTGCTCCTACGTTTCCCCATCCCATCGGTTTGGTATTGTTGCATAACTTAGAGGAGATGTGCAAACAAACGAGACGCAGATGGCGTCACTGAGACGCTGAGGGTGCTTCTAAATGGGGCTGGTGAAGGTGGAGGTGCTCAGACTGAGGGTGGTCAGGGTGGTGTTACTGATGTTACCTGGCCATCCTGAAGGTGTGCAGCGTGTGGTCTCATGTGTGACGCTGGTGTGTGTCTCACAGCAATGGCAACAAAGATCAGTGTGGTTCCCCTCCAGTGACCATGGTGTTCCTCTCTTTCAGTGTGTCTCTCCTCCTTTCTATCACTATTTCTTACTCTCCTTCTGTCTTTCTTTCTGTCTATCTCATCCCTTTTTCTCTTTGTTTATCACTCTGTCTCTCTGTTGCTCCCTCTCACTCTTACCTGCCTCACTCTCTCTTCCTCTTTCCCCCTCTTTTTCTTTGGTCTCTTGCTATCTTGCTCTTCACCACTCCCTTGTTTCACTCTGTCTCTACCTCCCAGTCTTACTTTCCTGCCCATTATCACTCCATTATCTCAGTCTATCTTTATCTTTCTCCTCTTCTCCTCTGTGTTGACAGATGGTCCCTGTGGCTTTAATCTCAGAAGTGCCTTTAACATGACCCTGGCCCTAGACCAAGTGGAAATGGTCTTTTAAAAAAAAAAATAATGAAATGAAAAACTAAAAAAAGCTCTCCGCTTATCATCTCAAACACCTTTGGAAAACCCCCAGAAAAGCAGCCAGTGTTTTCTTTCTTCACTGTGAATTGCCATCAGCATAATAAAACCCAAAGATGTTTTTACTGTGGAGTTCATCTGGCCAGCGTTGTCAGACATGCATTGTTCTGTGCTGTGAGTTGATAAGCAGTCCTGGGCCTCTCTGTGTGAGTTGTCTTTGTGGGCGGGAGCAGCGCCTGATTGGCTGGCTGCCTGAATGCCGTGTTTGTAAAGGAGAGCTCAGGGTGATGCAGAATAGGGGCTTTTCATAGAGCAGATCTACATATACGCCTGCCAGGGAGACACATGGTGTGCAAAACAATCAGAATGGTACAGAAGTGTCTGCTCTGCGCAGCGGCCGCTACACAGGGCTGTGCACTGCCTGTGCATTCAACACCAGCTTCTGCTCTGAGTTATGTGCTCAGCGCTTTGTGTGGTCTGGCATCCTAGCTAAATGCATTGATTAGCTGAAGACTGTTGCTGTGTGTTTAATACATGGTGTAATCAGAGAGTGAAGCTGGTGCTGCTGTGTGCAGGAGTGCCCAGCTCATTAGGTCATTTATCCAGGGTAGCAGGTTAAAGTAACCTGCAAACGCACTCAGGCCCACACAATAAAAACAGGCAATGATGCTGCCCACCCTTAGCTTTAGTGGCCTGAACAGAACCATGCTGTAGTGGGGTTGAGCAGGGTTGAGTAGGGTTTAGCATGGTTGAGTGGGGTTGAGTAGGGTTGAGTGGGGTTGAGCAGGGTTGAGTAGGGTTTAGCATGGTTGAGTGGGGTTGAGTAGGGTTGAGCAGGGTTTAGCATGGTTGAGTGGGGTTGAGCAGGGTTGAGTAGGGTTGAGCATGGTTGAGTGGGATTGAACGGGGTTGAGTGAGGTTAAGTAGGGTTGAGTGGGGTTGAGTGGGGTTGAGCGGGGTTGAGAGGGGTTGAGTGGGGTTGAGTTGGGTTGAGAGGGGTTGAGTGGGGTTGAATTGGGTTGAGGGGTTGAGTGGGATTGAACGGGGTTGAGTAGGGTTGAGCATGGTTGAGTGGGGTTGAGCAGGGTTGAGCGGGGTTGAGTAGGGTTGAGTGGGGTTGAGCAGGGTTGAGTAGGGTTGAGCGGGGTTGAGTAGGGTTGAGCATGGTTGAGTGGGATTAAATGGGGTTGAGCAGGGTTGAGCGGGGTTGAGTAGGGTTGAGTGGGGTTGAGCAGGGTTGAGTAGGGTTGAGTAGGGTTGAGCATGGTTGAGCGGGATTGAACAGGGTTGAGCCTTCATCTCCTCTGGATGTGTGGCAGGAGGGGGGGAGCAGGGTCTGGCGATTTGGAGGAGTGATGGATGGAATTAGGAAAGGCAGCCCCGGGACAGATAGATGGACATGTGAGGGCAGCTGGGAGCTGGGGAGGCCTTGGGACTGGAGCCTTGTGGAGGTAGTTTGGGGGGTGACAGGGTAGTTCCCTAACTTTGAGCAGATGCAAAGCCCCCCCTACTCCCCCCCCACTCCCCGTAAGTGCAAACAGCTGATAAAGATGAAGAGGAAATCTTCATCCCAGGGTGCTCAGATGGAGAGATCACTCTGACCTGCAGGATGTGTCAGACAGGGAGGTGGAAGTAAATGGTTTTGCAAGTCTTCAGTCTTCCGGGGGGGGTGATCCCCAAAGGATCATGGGTAAGGGCATTCGGCCTTCAGTTCCTAATTCAGGTCTCTCTGCAGTGGCTCAGGGAGGGAAACACATCTGGGGAAAATGATTAAGAACCACGCAGGACACTCAGGGCGGGGGGGGGGGAAGTGAGAGGATGAGGAGGGGACCTTCTTGGAGCGTGATAAAGTCAGACGCTAAGTGCAGTCTGCTAACTGCCATTTTCTGGGCCATTATCGGAGCAGTTTCCCTTCAAAAAGAACGATCTTTAGCGGATTAGAAGTGTCAGAAGAATTTCTTCCCCGGGAGATCTCTCTCCTTCCAGTGGCTTCACAGAGCGGTTCACATCTTGTAGTGATCTGGTTGTTCTGAAAACCACCGAGAGGTCCCCCCCGTCCCTCCTGCCCACTGCCCCGAGTTTCCAGTTATCGTGTTTGCCCTTGTGTTTCTAACGTAGATGAAAGCCTTGGCACAGAACCGCGGGGTTCGTAACCCCGAAATATTGCCACTTTAACGGCATCTATTGTTCCCTTAAGAGGGGTTTTTTTACTTGGCGAGATTAGTAACACATGGCAAAAACAACCCGTTTTAAATGACTACCGTGCTCGGGGTGAGGTACGTGGGGGCTGTCACAGCTTCTTGCACAAACAAGAAAGAGTGTCATTCCTGATATGTACCTCGCGAATTTAACAGCAATCCCATCTGCACTCAGCCCGTACAGAAAGGGGAGGGCGACTAGCAGTTATTTTGATCTTACTGCTGTCTTAAGTCAGCCAGCCAGCGACCTTAACCATCTTTCAGACAGACCAAAGCATTACCGTCATCTCACGGCTTGGGAAATGAACAAGAAGCAAAACCTCTCTCGAGGCAAGAGCATGCAACGGCACATAAAAACCCCGTGGCCCGGAACTTTCTGACCTTTTTTTTTTTTTTTTACAGATTTCATTAACGTTTAAGAAAGGTGCCTGAAAACGATGCTTCTGCCGACACAGAGCCAAGACCACTCAGGGGGCTCAATTACCGCCATTCTAGCGGTTGTTGTTGTTGTTGTTTTACTCTTTTGGCGGCCCGTCAAAATCCCACACACGTTCATAGCAACGCCCCCACCCCCCCAGAAGCCACTCAGCTCTGAGGGAGAGCGAAGAGGGAGAGCTGTCCTTTTCCCTCTTTTATTGTTTACTTGTTTGTTTTCTCGTCGCGTTAATGTGGCCTCTCCGAACCCTAACCCCGTTACTGCCTGATGTCCCCAAGTCATAAAAAACAAACATGTTTGTGCACATATTTAAAGGATGGAAACAAACAGAATGAGAGAATGAGAAGAGAAAAAGAACCACACTATAAAAATTAATATTTAAAAAGTGGGTTATGGGGTGGGGGTGGGGGGTGGGTTTGGGGGAGTGAAATATATAAGCATCAGCTGCTTCAGATTTCCTAAATTGTGTGCCTAAACAGAGGGGCTCTTAAAATTCAAAACAGATTCCCATGATGAGGAGGGGCTTTAGGTCCTAAAGGGGATAGGAGAGTATAGGGGTGTGTGTGTGTGTGTGTGTGTGTGTGTGTGTGTGTGTGTGTGTGTGTGTGTGAGTGTGTGTGTGTGTGTGTGTGTGCAGCGTGTGTGTGTGTGTGTGCATGTGTGTGTGTGTGTGTGTGTGTGTGTGTGTGTGTGTGTGTGTGTGTGTGTGCATGTGTGTGTGTGTGTGCGCGTGTGTGTGTGTGTGTGTGTGTGTGTGTGTGTGTGTGTGTGCGTGTGCGTGTGCATGTGTGTGTGTGTGTGTGTGTGTGTGTGTGTGTGTGTGCGTGTGTGTGTGTGTGTGTGTGTGTGTGTGTGCATGTGTGTGTGTGTGGCAGAGGGGGTGTGTGTAAGAGAGAGAGAGTGTGTGTGTATGTGTGTGTGTGTGACTGATGATAGTATATAATGCGTGCGTGCATGTGTCTGTGTGTGATAATGGTGCGTGTATGTTTGTGTGTGTGTGTGTGTGTGTTTGGGGGAGTTCGGAAGGTTCTGAGAGCCTGTTTCAGATCTGCTTCAGTTTCGTTGCTGGAAAGTGTTCTTAACAAATTTTGTGGTGTGGGGGAAGAGTACAAAGGGTGGACCAACCAAGCAGAAAACGCAGGCATAAACTAAACTTCCTGATTCTTCCTCTGATTGCCAATGGCCTGATCTCCGTTCCAACTGTGAATCAGGGCAATGCTATGCTGACGAAAAGAAGCAACAAAAATGTTTTAAAAAGTAGTTTGTCATGTTGCAAGAACAAAGCTTTCACAAACTTAACTCTTTCCAATCTGTGTGACCTTCGCCCTCTTTGTGTGGACATAGAACTGGAAGCATACAAATAATAGATGCAAAGCAAAGACAATAAAGCATGCAAATATGTTTTACCAGTTTACAGACATAGTAAGAATGCCCCAAAGATAGTTATATTTAGTGAAATAAATAACAAAGTTATTAGAACTGTTGTTCAGCTAAATGAGTAGGTGTGTTAAAATTCAGAGAGCTTGGTTCCTTTCTCTGGCGAATCTAAAATGTCCACAATTAAAAACAGGCTTTGCCCGGCCATAGAGTTACCAGCTATGGCCAGTCAGCTTTGCCAAGGAGAAACGGGGAGACACATGGTTAAACTCCACAAATTCATAGCTCCCCTGTTACTTCTCTCTGTGTTTGTGTCATATCTGAAGAGTGAATAAACCGAGGCTACTCTCTATGGTCCTTAGATGCTTTGCAGGCGCCTCAAACTCCTGAGTCTGGAGTGACGTCGCAGTCCAGTTCAGGTGGGAAAGAGCAGGCGGTTTGTTTGAGAGCTGCAATGTTTGCTTATTAGCTGTTGCCTGTAAACACACTTCGCATTTGGAAGTGTTTAACAAATTTAAAATACCAACAGCAAACGCAGTCTGACAGCGGGTTCAGAGAGAGATCCTGACACAAACATGGCATTCCCTCGTATTACCTCTGCGTCCTCATAGGCCCGCTTTTGCAGAGTTTTCTGATCAGTTCACAGACCTTACATTTTCACTTACTCCGCCAGGACACAAAGTACATACATCCAGCGAGGTTAATGGTCTCTTTATTATTATTTGTTCAAGTGCAAATTTGTCGTTTTTTTTTTTACTGTTTTAATGCTTTTTTTTCTTTCCAGTAGGATGGTGAATTGTGGTTTGTCAGAGTTTCAGGCCTGTGTCATTTATAGTTTATAAATTCGTCTCGACCTGAGCCTGACAGGTGGCCAAAGCAGAAATATGTGCGCACAAAGGCGTGGAGCGATGGGAGAGGCTGTTAGCCGCCCTCTCAGCAGGCCGCTGCTGTCTCGTTGGGGAGTTATTTGTAGGGGTTTTAATGCTATTGATTTCGCTCTCTAATTAAAAATCTCATCCCAAAGTTAAACAAAGCCCGCTTTTCTGTCAGGCGGGACTGAAAGAAGCTGAAAAATGTGAATTAGCCGCGCCTTGACCCCAGTATTGAGTGGAGCAATAGCTACTCAACAAAGAGCAGGCAATAGACCAGCTACACAGCGCTGTATGCTGCATTGATAAGGGCCAGAATGAAAGGCACTGCTCTCGGGTCACATTTTCTACATTTTATTACGAGTTATGGGTTCTTCCCAACTGCATCCACATTTTATTGTGGATGTTTTAAAACTTAGAAATATCATTCATGGTTTCAAAATTTGAAGGCCAGTGCTTTGAATGGTTTGTGTAACAAATATTAAAAAATGGTAAATCTTTAACAAAGCAGCCATAGTGTCTTGGTCTGAAAAGACCCTAAGACCACCAAGGTCCCCTTATGGTGCTCAATTCCTAAGGAGTATTTAAGAATGGAATAGACTTTGATATATTGCAAATATATTGAATTTTTAGATAATATAAAGATACTGTATTTCACAGCAAAGTTTTTAATATATTGTGATATCTGTAATTATTCTCATATCTGCAGTTCATTTGTACATTTACCCATATTTGTGGCATAATGTCTTGATAATATATTTATGTAATTATATTTCAAAACATTTTTCCCACTGTAAGAGCCTAAAAGCCAAAAGGATTCCATTCCCAAGTTGTAGTTGTGTGTTGTTGAGTGGTGTGAGAGTTTTTATACAATAAAGTACAGTAGCTGGTTGGATGAGAGTCTTTGAGAGCGTGTAAACGGTTTGGTGAAATTCTCTTGGCTGGGAGTGACATGAGCTCGCTTTACTGCGGTTGAGAAATCGGGGGTTTGTTCTGCTGCTTCTTCTTCTGTCTTTTTTTCTTTTTGGTCTCAACACAGCAGTCCTCCCCCTGTTGCTCTTCTCTCTAACTGCTAACAGATCACCATGCTCCCTGTGAGCGTGTGCCACCCCTGAGAACCGCCATGTTGTTTCCCGGGAAACGGAGGCCCGGATGTTGCCAAATCTCCCGTCCTGCTGTTCCACACTGTGTGCCTCCCTTACTTTAATTCATTTAAAATATATATTTAAAATATATGTGGTAGCACTTTAGCAGAGGTCCTGGTAAGACTAAAAACATTCTTTAAAAGGTTACTAATCATTAGTAACCTATTTATTAATGTCTATAAAGGGTTTGGTCATGTGGTTACTTACGTTAATAAACAAGGATGTGCGTGGTTTGAGACGGGTATATCTTGGTAACCACTATTGCTTGCCCCTCTGATCGCTGATGCAGGTCACTGTACGCCCAAGAGGCTGGTCTGAGTGCTGGTGCAACAGTGCCGCCACATAGATAAAGAGAATATGCCACGATATACTATAATATATATACTATATAGTATAATACAACTGAGATAAAATCATAGTGCAGCACTTCACATCATATGGCCAAATAAATAAATTACTGCGTGTTTGGACTTTGTAATATATAATTTCAAAACATGCAATATCGTTTAGTGTATTTGTCATTATATTTTCTCTGAAGCTCATATAAGTAATCTGTACCGGACCACACTGCATCTGTGTGAAGTCCGAGAGCCGGCATCGTGGGCGATCAGGAGGAGAGCGCCGGCTCAGGGGCAGGTTTGTCTTCGGGAGGAGAGCGCCGGCTTGGGCTGGTTTGTGTTGGCCGAAATGGGAATGAAATGAGGCGTTTTAATGAGTTTGTTAGCAGAACTCAGCGAGGCCATCTGGTACAGGAGGGCTGAGCTGCGGGAGTGATCCTAACAGGGGGGGGGGGCAGTTGAACCCTGTCCAGCATTCAGTAGTGATGGGGGGGTATGGAGCCTGGCGCTCGAGAGGTGCAAGGTGGGGGGTAGGGGGGTAACCAGGTGGCCAACATGGGTGCACAAGCAAGGAGGACAGAGAGTGCAGTGAGCTGGAGAAATCAAAATACATTTCTTTTCTCATTAACAAAAGGTAGGAGCGCTCATGACAGAGATGTGAGTCGGCAGGTGCATTTTGGGAAACAGCTTTGCTTGACTTGTAAAATGACAAGGAATATTTTGCTCCAAGGTGAGAGGAAAGAGAGACCAAAGCCCTGTGCAGTGATACAAGGTTCTCATTGGGAATAACCTCCTTTAGTCTAGAGCAGCAACAGAAATGGGGGGGGGAGCTCAGTCACCCCTTGGTCAAGTCAGGAAATGGGGGGGTCACCCTCAGTCAAGGAGGGGGTGAGTTTGTGACCTTGGACCTTGGAAGAGCTCTGTGGCAGCAGACCAGGGCAGGGACAGAGAGTGCCAACCCAGAGACCTGCTGCCCAGCTGCCAGTGTCAAAGGGTGAGGAACCAGGCTGGTCCAGGAGAGGAGAGGAGAGGAGGAGGGAAGGAGGGGAGAGGAGAGGGAGAGGAGAGGGAGAGGAGAGATGGGGAGAGGAGAGGGAGAGGAGAGGAGAGGAGGGAAGGGAGAGGGCGGAGGGGGGGAGGGGAGGGAAGGGGAGAGGAGAGGGGAGAGGGAGAGGAGGGGAGGGGAGGGGAGAGGAGGGGAGGGGAGAGGGGAGAGGAGAGGAGAGGAGGGGAGGGGAAGGGAGGGGAGAGGAGAGGAGGGGAGAGGGTTTTCCATCCACTAAAAAGGTAACAGAGATGCAGCATCTTTTTCTGAGAGTTGGAAATATTTCACAGCAGTGGTCTTTATGAAATGGTGCCAATGTTGCAATATCTGGAAAGTGTAGGTAGTTTTATATATGTGTCCAGATGTTTATTTAAGGGTTGAAATATCTGTTATGATCTTCATAATGCATTTTTATTTCAGTATATTTCACTATATTTCATATTCATAAGGGCTCCCCTGAGCTTTGCGGTCGAGTGGTCAGCCCCCCGCCCCTGCCCCCCTTGCCAAAGTGGAATAGGATAAATACGCCTTTATGGAAATTAAATGTTTTGAAATAAAAATGTATTAAGAAGATTTCAGTAGCCATTGCAACCGTAGCAACATTGTATAAACAAATAATTAGGTTTCCAGATACTTGAATATATTTTTTAAAACATTTTGGAAAATAAATATACAATATTTTCCAGTAAGTCTCTATATTTACAGTGCGGTGTATTACAGCATATTTCATTTCCATAAGGGTTTGACCCCTGTGATGAGGTGGTTAATTCATCGCAGGCTGGTGGGGGGGGGAGGCCCTGATCACAGATAACCCTGACCTCCCCCACATGCGAGCGCACTCACAGTGCACGGAAGAGGGTTGATCCCTTCCACCTGCCACTCTGCATCATGCCAATCCCCACACCCCCACCCAACCCCCCTCAGCTAGCGTCTCAGTGCTCAGGAAGCTTGGGGGTCTCAGAACGGGGAGTCAGAGCCGGGGACCCCTGGCTTAGTGACTGGATGTGGCCATTCAGATATCTGCACTGGTTGCCAGATTTGTTTTTACCCCTCTGTAGAAGGGGAGTCTGTGGTTACCTTTCCCACCCCATCAGCCCACATCCTTCCTCCCCATTATTTATGCACATGACCTGGCCACCCTAGAGATAATGTAAAAGAACAGGCCAGTCCCTTCAGCAGGCGAATTCCCATAGCACTGTAATCAGTACTGCCCCTTGCGACTACCGCACTGAAAAAACCTCAAGCCTTCGAGGTACGATGAACTTAATTCCCATATTGTCTCGGCGTGAGAAAGCTTATATAAAACATGACTCCCCCCGGTCAAACCAAGGTACACCCCCCCTCCAACCTCACACACACACACAAATATGCATGCACACACACGCACACCCCCACTGACACACACGCGCACACACCCACTAACAGTCGCAGGCACACACACTCATACGCACACACACGCACAGACACACACACACACACACACACACACACACACACAGCTTGACCAGATGTCCTTCAGTAAAAATAATAGCAGTAAATGAGTACTTGGTTAGTGTGCAATGACTCTCTCTCTCTCAGTAATGCATGCTGGGTGGGGGCGCAGTCGGGCCGTAGCCCCTCCCCTCTGCGTTTTGGGGGCGCAGTCGGGCCGTAGCCCCTCCCCTCTTCGTTTGGGCAGAGTACGCAGCAGCTAATGGGGTCTGCGGAAGGTGGAAACATGGCCTGGAGGCTGCAGGCCGGTGTGAACCCCATGATTTATGATAGTGCACGTAAAACTCCCAGTATTACCAAACCGCAGCTGAATTCAATTTAAGGGCCTTTGCAGGGGTGTTAACAAGGCTGGACGACCTGCTTCACATCCCCAAAGCCCCGGCTTTCTCTCAGGCAGGACGACCTGCTTCACATCCCCAAAGCCCCGGCTTTCGCTCAGGCTGGACGACCTGCTTCACATCCCCAAAGCCCCGGCTTTCGCTCAGGCGGGGGAAATGTGCTTCACATCCCCAAAGCCCCGGCTTTCGCTCAGGCGGGGGGAATGTGCGTCTCTCCGCCCCGGCTTTCGCTCAGGCGGGGGAATGTGTGTCTCTCTGCCCGGCTTTCACTCAGGCGGGGGGAATGTGCGTCTCTCCGCCCCGGCTTTCGCTCAGGCGGGGGGAATGTGCGTCTCTCCGCCCCGGCTTTCGCTCAGGCGGGGGGAATGTGCGTCTCTCCGTCTCGCTCTCCCTTATCTTCATTAATCCAGGGCAGAGACATGAGGTCACCAGCACTGTAAGAGCAGAGTTTATCATCTGTAAGGAGGGGGTGCTGGGCGGGGTCTGTATGCAAGGTGATGGAGCCGAGCTCATTGACTGACTGCCCCCAGGTGCCCAATTGTGCCCCCTCCCTTACTGGCTACGGCGCCCCAGAGACCCCCGCCCCCGCCCCAGGACAGGGGTGGCAGTGTTTATTTAAATACGACCTCATCATAGAGGGTCCATTTAAATCAGCCTGCTCAGGTGATGATGTCATAATCGGTGAGGTCATCACCACTCAACCAAAGGTTGACTATGGTTCCATCTCCTGGAACATTCCAGTCAGGGTGTGTGTGTGTGTTCATGTGTGGCACAGATATATGCAGCACCAGGTGACCTCACACACACTCACACACACACACACACACACACACACACACACAAAGCAAGGTTTCAGCCCATGAAATGGAACTCTTCCATATGAGTACAGCTACACGCCTAACATGGGGTCATTAAACTGTTCAACCCATAACCACCCTCTGACCCCCACCCCACCCCCCATCACCTCCATCCTCTCTGCCACCATAACCACCTTCCAGTGAGATACCGCAATACCTCTCTCAGTACGCTGCTCTCCCCCTGTCACCAGCATAAACGCACACAGCTCTGTCACACTGCTCAAGACCCCCTCTCCTGTCTGTCCCCCCCCGTCGTTCCACTTTCACAGCCCTGAGGGGGTCCCCGCACGTCTGAACACGTCATTGTGTTAGGAGTTCCCCGCTCCTCCGTTTACGGGTGATTTACGAACTGAAAGCCCTTAATCGGATATATAAGTAAACCATGAACAGCTACTCATATTTCCTATTGCACAAAAAAAACACTCCGCTGCTCTCATTCACGTTTTTTGAAAAAGAAAAAAAAAAAGCAGTTGAATGAATGAAGGCCTTTTCCCTGGGCCTCGGAGTAAGACGTATGTGCTGTGCCGCCTCTCTGATTAAGACTGAAATAATAAAGACAGCTGATCAAAGCCATTCCATAAAGCGTGCATCATGGGCCGTGCGCTCGCCTGTGCCGACGCCTGGCAGATGTGGTCCTGTCACCAGGGAAACAAGAGGGGCCACAGAGCCAGAACTCAGAACATAGTTCTGATCAGCACACAGCGCTGTTCTTCTGAAACTTTATCATGGGAAGTTATGGTGAAAAATGTACAGCTGGAAAGAGGGTAATCTCTAAAGCCCGTGTTTGAGCGACTGAAAGAAGAACACGAGTGGAGCTGGCTGGCTGTCTTGATGCGAAGGGGCCGGTGGCGTCTCAGACCGATTTTAATTCAGGCAGAATCAGCACATTTCCACACTCATCCTTCATAGGTATGTCCAAAGCCCAAAATGTCATTGACACGCAGAGAGCGTCCAGGGAGCCTCACATCTGTAAAGTTTGTGGTTGAGATACTCCACACATTTGGGCATCAGTCTGAGAGAACAGACTGATACCAGGAGGTGCTTAACTCGTGTAATAAATCAGTCATTTGATGTAGTCGTGGTGTAAAATATAAAGGCGTCCGCTGCGTCATGCTTGTTTTGTCGTGTTTTGCGACTCTTCCAGTTTCGGCTGAGAGGCATGACGCCCCGGCCAGTGAGGCGCATCAGAAAACAGGCTGCCGTTGACACGTCTCCCCTACGTGGCCCGGAGGGTTTTATTTATGGACTAAGTGAAGAATAATTTATATTTGCTTTTTGATTTATAATAATTTATTCTTGTTAAAAGAGGAAAAAGAAAGAAAAACAAGGATGGTACGGAGGGCAGGAGCAGGAAATGCAGTGTGTGTGCGGAGCGTGTTTTGTGTTTTGTCCGGATGGGGTGATGGTGAGGAGCGATGCGGGGGCAGGGGGCTGGGGGGGGTGAGTAAGGGAGCGCAGCGGTGAGTACCAGCGCCCTCACATGTGACTGAGTGATTCAGATAAAATCAAAAATCCGAACAGAAAATGGCAGGGAGTGAGTGAGCTGGCAGATAACGCCCTGTGACTGGGGGTGTGAGCGATCAGATTACCATGCTGCTACCTTACCGCTACCACGCCGCAACCTCACCACTGCCTCACCGCTACCTCACCACTACCATGCCGCTACCTCACCGCTACCTCACCACTGCCTCACCGCTACCTCACCACTACCATGCCGCTACCTCACCACTGCCTCACCGCTACCTCACCACTACCATGCCGCTACCTCACCACTGCCTCACCACTACCATGCCGCTACCTCACCGCTACCTCACCACTACCTCACCGCTACCATGCCACACCGCCACTTCACCGCTACCACACTGCTACCTCACCGCTGCCTCCACCATAACTCTCTCTCTCTCTCTCTCTCTCTCTTTCTCTCTCTCTCTCTCCCTCTCTCTCTCCTTCCCCCTGGAAACAGAATCCTGCTCTCCCCACGCCCTGTGCTTCTGTTCCCTTCATCTAATTACACCAGAGTCCTAATAAATTAAGTTTCATTCTTACTGCGGGAGCTTCCAGTAACGCGGAGGAACCAGGCAACCAGACCCCGTCTCGTCGGGCCGCTTGTGGAGCAAAGAGCTGCTTGTGGCAGAAAAACACAGAAGTAAAAGCCTGCTCAGAGATCATTTATTTAGTTTAAAATGTCTCTGTGTGCACGGTGCTCCAGTGCACTCCCCACACAGCGATGAGAGCACTGCAGATGCCCTGTCCTTTGTCCACGTTACCGAGCCGTGGTCCCTTAGGTGGAGTAGTGTACACTTAAACTGGTCCCTTAGGTGGAGTAGTGTTCACTTAAACTGGTCCCTTAGGTGGAGTAGTGTACACTTAAACTGGTCCCTTAGGTGGAGTAGTGTACACTTAAACTGGTCCCTTAGGTGGTAACTGAACGTACAACAAACCGTTCTTCTTCTCTGGATGGGAGAGAGCAGCAAACACCTGACATCACCTGACCCCCCCCCCCGCAGGAGTGTGGCCTTCAGCCACAGAGAAATAGACTGACACAAACTCTCCTCCTGCGTTGGCGGGCTGGTGTAAGACCATCAGCAGTGTGTCCCCCTCGCAGGGCTGACGGCGCCAGAGGCCCGCACCGGAGACCCGCACCGGAGGCCCGCACCAGAGGCCCGTGCCGGAGGCCCAGTGTAATTGCCCCCCTCTCCTCTCTCCAGCGGTGCTAATGTGCCGACATCTAAACATGTGGGAAAATATTATGGCTCCCGGTGAAGTGTGCCTAAGCTCTGCTCCTGTGTCCCTCTCTGCCCTTCCCAAAAGAAAAAAAAAGGTTATTGATTGTGTGCCTGGAGGAACGTTGTGAAGCCAGTGAGCGCCATCTTGTGGTGGAGAGTGCAGGTGCAGCTGGCACCCTCAGCCGTTGGGTCGGAGCTGTGCTGAGGCGTCTCCCCCTCTGGCCGCGCACACTGGGGGCACACTCAGGTCACCCCACACCCGCACACTCCACTCACTCATGGAAAAACTGTGCTGGAAATACACACTACACCGAGAAATCCTGCCAGCTCAACCAGAACCGTCTGGGAAATCTCTGTAATAATAACATGGAGCACAGTGAACACCCAGTTCAGGCCCTCTGGGACAGCTGAATTGGGATCAGTGCTCTCATTGCCAGATCACTGCAGGCCAAAGGAGGGCTGAGCTGTAGAGAACTGGACTGGGATCAGTGCTCTCGTTTCCTGATCACTGCAGGCCAAAGGAAGGCGGGGCTGTAGAGAACTGGACTGGGATCAGCCATCTGACTGCCTGATTGCTGTAAGCCCCAGGGAGGCTGGTGCAGTGGATTAAACTGGGGAGTCAGGGCTCACATTCAGTCTTATTTTGAACTGGGGTCAGTTTGGCAGTTTAGCTCATAACAGATAGGGTTAGAATATGAACAGCAGAAACCTGATCCTAGACCAGCATTACTACTCTGAGTTTTATTCTGCAAAGTCAGCTTTATCATCTGCTCTCCAACACTCAAAATAAAAAAGGAAACCCATATGCTGGATAGAGCAAAGTTAATTAGACTCCCCAGCTCTTTGAAAGGTACCCCTCAAAATAGCCGTCATCCCAGACCAAAGCCCTAAAACACATGACTGCGTTTTGTGAAAATGGTAGTTCCATGTATATTACATTTCTCCCTTATTTCTCTGTTGCATAGATACGATTTTCATGCAGGTCTTTGACTTTGGCTATCGGTATCACAGAGAGCACTTTGATCTGTGTGTGTTTCCCTGTCTGTGAAACAGGGGAACTTGTGTCTGTTTTTGTTTCTGTGGTAAAGAGACTATTTATATAGGCGGCGGTTGTGGGAATCTTGCCTTGGCGTTTGGATTCCATGGCTGTTTTGAGAGGTTTGATAACAGCGAGCACTGATTGGGGCCCCAAGGGGCCTGCCCCGTTGTTTTTTCATCTTTCCCAGAGTTGTTTTCACACTCTTCTTTTTCCTTTTTTTCCTGGATGCAATTAGGATACGTAACAGATTAGTGTTACATGTTAATTAGCGGGGGGAGGGGCTTGACTGACCTCCCCTTCGGAATCACATGTTGGGTAATTATGGGGTGAAGACAGAACTCCTTCCACCCCCTGCTTTGCATCTGTTTCACCATGGAAACGGTCCCCCGTGGAAACCTTGACGGTGAAGGCTACTCTCACCCCTTTCCCTTGACCTCTCCACAGTCCCCTGACTGACTGGCCCGGCGCTAGCAGGTCCAAAGCCCGCCGGACCACGACGATCCCAGCGCGCCCGTCTCACAATTAATCAGTCACCCCTTCCCACGCCTTGACACTGACAGAAATGGAATTTACTGCAGTATACTATAAATATATGGAAGGTTTTTTTAAAACGTGATGATAAATATGTATTTCGAAGAAATGCATATTTTAAAATGTATTGTGATGTCTGAAGACAGCATTAAATGTTACATTTGCAGATGTCCTGTGAAGTAGCTGAATCCTCTGCTCGTACCACATAGACATGTTTTATTCAGATATATTTTGTTATAGTTTATTTCCGTGAGAGAGGCCTTATGAAGATGGGGAGGCAGGTGATTTGTGGACCGGAGGGAGACGAGCAGAATTTCCTTACGGTATCCGTGGCGACCGCTGTTCCCCCGCTCCTCTCCGCCGTGTTTATCCTTCACCTTTCAGCCACAGTGCTGATTAGGCCTCTGAGAGCTGCGTCTGATCAATGCGGGAAACAGAAGGGGGCGGCGGGAACGTGGCCTCATCACACGCCCTTTTGTCTTTGGGTGGGGGGGGGAGAGGGGCGCGTGGCCTTGTGAAAAGGAGAGTGCCTTCAACCCGGCCAATCAGGAGGGATTTTTTTAGTTACTCACGGCGACCTTCGTGGCATGCACCTTGTGAGTGTCCATACAAAACACACAATCAGGCGCGAGGCAGGCATGAGGGAGGAAAGTTAAAACGCTCGACCGCAAAATTCTGCTGAACTTTAACCCCTGTGGGGTTAAAGGCCGGGTAGCATTAACCATGCCATCGCGCTTTTATCATAGCCCTGCACATTCAGATAAACATCCACCGACAATTATTACGGTGAAAATACCCTAAAAAAGCAAAGAGAGCAGAATAGAGCAGTGCAGCTGACAGTCACTGTGAGCGTCGCAGAGTACAGACCCCTGTGCTTTCTGAGAGTTTCTTACTTGGTGTTCCAGGAAAAGCCGATTTCAGGCTTCAGTGCGAGGGTTTTGTAAGAAGTTATCATCTCATGTCCTTAGAAGGCAGGACCACCACCCCCCAGTGCAGAAATCCTGAGGTCCATTCATAAGAGACTCTGAATGGGGGGGGGGGAGTGACTGGAGTCCCACAGGGCAGCGAGGGCTGCCCTTATTGAAACCTCCAGAAAGCCTGAGGAGGGAGGAAGGCCGCGGACGAAGTGGCCACTCTCCAAACGAGGCCGTGCCGGGCTGTGATTCAGTTAGCCTGACATGGACCATTCATCGGGCATAACGGGATTACGCTCATTATAAAGAGATTACAAGAGGAATCAGACAGCCCAGCAACAACCAAACAGCCCTCCTTTTTTGGGAAAATTGCGCATGCAGGGAAAAGAATTAACTCACAGAAAATGTAACTTGTTTACATCTGTGTGTGTGTGTGTGTGTGTGTGTGTGTGTGTGTGTGTGTGTGTGTGTGTGTGTGTGTGTGTGTGTGTGTGTGTGTGTGTGTGTGTATGGGGGCTTTATGTCAGAGATGAGGCTCTGCAGATGCACCGCACGGCCTGGCTGAACCGCTCGATCGGGTTGGAGTGTGTCTCCTGGCAGCACTGGGTTGTGGTCTGACAGTTCTTGTGTGGCTAAATGACTGATCAGGTGGACTGGTCTCTGGATCCGACCATAACGCACACACATGGCACTGCAGGCCGTTTCCTATCCCTTCCCCACATAAGAAATGGAAATAAACCACATCAGATTTTATAATAAACAACGCAATAACAATAATCATTGTATACAGCACCTTCATGCACATTTTACTACCTAAATTTTGAGAAGCTTTAGGTAGAAATAACATATAATAAAATAAAACAGTATAATAAAACATTAAAAGTAATAATAACATTATGCAATTTAGTTAAAATATCCAACAAATAATAATTTCATTTTTAAATGTAATTTAGTTTTTACTTTAGTATTTGCTCTGTGGTTCTCTCTCACACACAAGGAAAGCTGCCTTGTGTTCTTCTACAAAGCCCCCCCCGTCTGAGTTTCCCGCTCATGGTCCTGTGAGTCACTGAGGGTCGGACAGGCCAGGATGGGGGGTCGGGGGTCGGGGTGGGGGGGTTTGTTGATGTGGTGAGGACAGAGTATAAATGGATTCAAAAGGACCCCCACCCACCCACTCAAAACCACACACTCACTCAAAAAGACAAGTGTAGTTAGATGTACATGAACATTCACATACAAACATATGCACTGACACACATTTCCCACACACACACACACACACGCGTACACACACACTCAACAAAAACATGGAAATATACTTCCACATATACATTCTCATATTTACACACAATACTCTACATGCAAACATGAACACTCAGCCTGAGACGCAGTGTTTCAGGGGCACAGGAGCACATAGGCAGTTAGCAGAGCAGCACAGGCACACGCTAAGCCCAGCTGGGTACTTGTGTGTTCTCCCTGTTAGATCAATACACTGTGCGACTGCCGCCAGAAAAACACGCTTAACTCCAGGGGCTGTGAGAGCGTGTTAGTGCCTTAATGGGGGTGACAGATCAGGACATGGCAGGGGGGTCTTAATGGGAGTAGACTGAGGCATAAAACCCAGCCCCCCCATCCCCCGCTGGGCTTTTGAAAACCAGGCCGTTGCTTGGACGCCCACCTGCGTAATCACTAAGAGGACATTGTGTTACTGGCGCCCTTATGCAGTGCAGAAGTGTAGGTTAGTCCTGCAGAGAGGACCCCTGAGAGAGCCGGAGAAGGCCCGAGGTACCTTTAGGCCCCTGGACCTCACCCTCAACCCCCCCCACCCCCCCAGCCCTCACCTAACCACATCTCACCTAACCCACGAGGATCCCCATCAATGCACCTGCGAAGGTCACCATGGCAACCCTGACCCTCACAAAGAAACAGATTAAAGCTTTCTTTACCTTGCCTTCTTAGTCCCCCGCCCCCCTCCCTCCCCACCTCTAACCCTACTGGACCCCTAATCTCCCAAATATTATTTACTGCTGACCCCCACGCACTCCACCCACAGATGTGGACAAAGAGTGGAGTCAGCCGTTTCTCTCCCCCACCACCCCCCCCAGCTCATCACTAAAGCCTGTCATTTAATCCCATTTTCTGATTAGCAGGTACATCTCATTCTAACCTCATCCTAACCCCCCCGCTGTCAGTCAGGGTGCGCTTCCCTTGCTCTCCTTTTTCCGCCAGCTAAACGACTGGCCCGAGCGAAAGTGTCGCCATCCACCCATTCGCCCTCTTCACTCTCAACTTCTCTTTCTGCTGCGTCTCTAAAAACCCTGGGCCTGTAAGAAGGACGAGTGGAGGAGGGGGCTCTTCGGCATGCGTTAGCGTCCGCTAGCGTTTTTAATGGTGCTATAAATGTTCCTAAAAGCCTGCTCCATCGCTCAGCCCCCCTCTCCCCCAACAAAAAGAGACGAAGAAAAAAGAATTAAACCGAATGGCAGAAGAGAAATAAAAGTGAATTAAGCAATAACAAATCACCCACCATGCCCAACCTCTCCAACTATTTGTCTTTTTTTTCTGTAACTCATCTAAATTTGTTCGACGTTTTTTGGGACGTGGGCCAAAAAGGCTTTTATAACCATAAAGGGTATGGATCAGGATAAATCACATTAAGCTGTCCAATTTAATTAAAGTATCGACAAAACATAATAGATACTTACAAGGGAAGGAAAAAAACTATTTCCATTTATAATTTCCATACACTGGCGCTTTCTTGGGAACGTGCTGAGGAATGTTAAGGCTTAAGCGGAGGGCTCTGAGCACCCAAGGGACCGTTTGAGACCATTTACGATGATTTAGACGCTGCCTCTTTTCCTTTTTTTTGAAAAGACGTTTGTAAAAAAAAAAAAAAAAGGCGCGGGTTGGCGGTAATGAAGCGAGGGGCTGTAGCGCGTTAGCCTGCGTCAGCTCTCAGGATGATCAATAGTGGAATATTTTTATTCATAAAGCAGTGAGTTAATTAAATCAAGGAGTCTTTGGGGGAGATGTAAGGCACTGAGCAAGGGCAGGGGAGCTGGAGGCTGGGGCTGCGTGCGAAATCCTGCCCGCCTGAGGCTTTTGATCGCCGCAGATCCGCAGGCTTTCATGTCTCCGACGGCGAGTGAGTGTCTACCTCTGTCTTTGATTCAGCCATCGCGCAGTGATGGCGAAAGGAGCTGGGGTGGATCCTGCATTTCGACGGGCCTGTCGTAAGGTAGATCAGTGAGGTACAACTGACCTCCTGCCTGTTTGTCCCTCTCACATTTCAGCATACAGAAACGTTCACATAGACTCGCTGTACTGTCCTTGTACCCTTCGTTTCTGGTTTTTTTCGCCTTTTCCCGGTAGAACGTTTTGTTCAAACTGCCTACCGCACGGGAAAAACAAGACAGACCGCAGATGAGGCGAATAGCGGAGCTCTTTGTTTTAAAGTCCCCTCAAAAAAAAACCCAAGAAAGGACAGAGACAGACAGAGACTCTCAGAGGGACAGTGAACTGCGAGTGGCTGTCATGAATGTGACTCTTTGTGCTCGAACCCGGACTCTGCGTGTCTCCTGTTGCTCTGCCATCTTCCGAAGCGTAAACTTTGCCCCATTCTATTGTAAAGATTCTTTACCATGTAAAAGTTTTGTATTGTTTTTTTTTGGTGTGTGTGGAAGCTGCAGTCATGAAGTGTGTTAATCAGGGGAGGAACCTCACTGACACACTGATCTCACTGATTCTGCAGAACTGCAGTTTTTTTGTGCCAACAGACCCCGTACTGCTGTGGCAAACAGAGAGGCGTCTGGCCACAGTGCGCGTCAGGAAAGCCAAGTCCTCAGCGCTCATTTCGCCCCCACCGCCGCCCCCCTCGCCCCCTCCCACATACAGCTCCAGTATGCATGCCTCTTTATGTCCACTTCTAATTAAGAGCTACTGTCGTCCTGAAAGCCAATTACACTTTAAAGCTTTTTTTCAGTGGGCCAGAAATCCATAGCATTTTAATTTAGCTCCATTTTTAAAAGAGGCTGTAAACCAATGCTGAAACTCCCAACCAACTACAGCTGCTGCGAGCAGCCATTTCCTCTAAAGCCTGTCTTCTCTCCTCTCTCTCTCTCTCTCTCTCTCTCTGCATCTGAGTGTCACCCACCTTTGTCATAGGGGCTGTAAAAAAAAAGTTGAAATACGACACGCAGAAAGGTCGATATTTACTTTTACACCTTGAAGATTGCGGTATTGAATAAAGGTTAAATAAAATGCTGCCATGAAGATACTCAACCTCAGTGAATTCTGGGAAAAAAAACAGTAAAGCTAAAACTGAGTAAGCTAACGAGGGCTTCTTCCTCATTCTTCCCTCCACAGAGCAACCCATGGAGTGTGTGAATTAGTGAGTCAGTCAGTGCGTTAATGAATGAATGAATAGCGTCTTAGCCACTGAAGCAGAGGTTTCTGGTGCTGCTTTAGGTGTGTAATAAACAAATGCTCAGTTACATCCTCTGATGAATCACAGGTGTCAGGAGTGAGCACATGTGCTGCCCCAGCCAATCAAATTCTCCATCAGGAGTCTGCTGGCACCAATCAGAGTGCAGGAAGGCTGGCCAGAGAAAAAACTCTGCACAAAGCTATAATCGATACGATATCAGAGATTTTATCGTTGGCAGTTGAGGCCATTGTTCACCTCTCCTTCAGTGGTGTGGGTGCTGACCGCGGCCGGTTCCCCACGCTGTGCCCAAAAACCGGCCAGCCCTTGAGCCCCCAGCAGACCTCTGGCTCTCCAGATTCGGCTCTGGCCCACAGATACAGCAGAAGCACCCCCTGCCAAGACCGGCGAGAGGCGGAGTGTGGAGTGTGATGTGTGAGTGAAACAGGCGCAGACACAGGCCTGTGCGGGGCCGACTTAGCAGCCGGGCCGCGGAGCTTTACTGCAATGTGTTCCTGATAAGGCCTGGCAGCGGGAGATCGATGTCTGTTTTGACCCCTCCGCGGTAGGGACCGTAAGCACTGAAGGATGATGGGAGTCTCTCTGCATGCATCCCAGAATCAGCTCTGACAGAGTGGGGACAGCCTCTACCCTGCACCAGCTTTCTGCACACATCCCACACTTCACCTCCGATCCACCGCGCTGACGCTCACTCTGCACACATCCCACACTTCACCTCCGATCCACCGCGCTGACGCTCACTCTGCACACATCCCACACTTCACCTCCGATCCACTGCGCTGACGCTCACTCTGCACACATCCCACACTTCACCTCCGATCCACTGCGCTAACGCTCACTCTGCACACATCCCACACTTCATCTCCGATGCACCGCGCTGACGCTCACTCTGCACACATCCCACACTTCATCTCCGATGCACCGCACTGACGCTCACTCTGCACACATCCCACACTTCACCTCCGATCCACCACGCTGACGCTCACTCTGCACACATCCCACACTTCACCTCCGATCCACTGCGCTGACGCTCACTCTGCACACATCCCACACTTCACTCTCCGATGCACCGCGCGGACGCCACTCTGCACACATCCCACACTTCACCTCCGATCCACCGCGCTGATGCTCACTCTGCACATCCCCACTTCATCTCGATCCATGCGCTGACGCTCACTCTGCACCACATCCCACACTTCACCTCCGATGCACCGCGCTGCGCTCACTCTGCACACATCCCACACTTCACCTCGATCCACCGCGCTGCTCACTCTGCACACATCCCACACTTCACCTCTCTGATCCACCACGCTGACGCTCACTCTGCACACATCCCACACTTCACCTCCGATCCACCGCGCTGCGCTCACTCTGCACATCCACACTTCACCTCCGATCCACCGCGCTGACGCCTCACTCTGCACACATCTCCATCCATGCACCGCTCACTCTGCACACATCCCACACTTCATCTCGCTCACTCACTCTGCACACATCCCACACTTCACCTCCGATGCACCGCGCTGATGCTCACTCTGCACACATCCCACACTTCACCTCCGATACACCGTGCTGACCACTAGCGGAACAAATCAGTACCGGGCCGGGGGCGGGGCACATGACCGGGCCCTTTAAACCCAATAAAGCTCATGATAACATCGCTTTACAACATACATATACCCGCAACAGCGGGGCTTACAAGCACACATACTACATTTTTGACACAAGCAACTGCTGAGTCCATAACATCACCGCTATACAGTTGAGAGAGAAAGAAGAGGATATAAGCTGGGCTACTAGAAATAACAACCGTCAACAGTTTACAACAGCTCACACATTGGGCCTTATTCATCAATAATTTCCCTCCACTCTGCAGTCCCTCTCTAACGTCATTTTACCTTGTATAAAAATAACGAGAATGATTGTACTAAGAACTAAGAACCGATATAGTAGCAGGAAAAGTACTAGAAGCAGTCAAAGAACAGCAGAACTTTCTGTTCAAAACCTGAAATTGTCATTGAAGATCATTATACCTGACCAGCATTGCAGTGTCATTATATCAGGAAAGTTATTTCAAAATGTCAAGTCCGGTAAGGTAGCTAACCGGCAAGCATGCTGTATTCTATGGATAATTTTTCAACTACTTTAAAATTGCAGCGGCAGTTATAATTGTTGCTTAGTAAGCGTTAGCAACACTAACACGCTCAACACTCCACCAATGTGAAGTCAATGGAGGCCGTTTTTTAAGCGTTATAGTTTAAAAATGAATCTATCGCTCAGAAAAATACAAGCAACCTGACCAGTATATTTACGCCAAGTTGGTATGTCTACCTTAAAAACTGTCGGGGGAGATACGTCCAGAAGAACCAGGAATAATAATAATATTAAGAAGAAGAAGTAAAGATTCTATAGAAGAGCAGTAGTTTGCGCCTTCTCGGCAACAAACTAATTAATTGTATTCATCAGTATTACACAAATGAAGCGAATGACCTGTTTTAATGTTGAATCCAATAGTGATTTTATATAAGACTTTGAACCGTTATAATGTTATGATATTACTGCCAAATAATTTGCTACTCATTTTTAATCAAATAATCATTTTAATCAAATAAAAAATGAGTGAATGGAAAAATAAAAGCAACAACACGAAAAACAAGTTTACAGCCGTGTTTTCCATTTACGCACGCAATACAGACATATTAGAGCACTCGTTGAAATTCCTTCGGATCCTACAAACTGATATCGAAAACTTTGATAAATCCCACATTTTTGCGTAAATACACTTGGAGAAAATATCAGTGATCCACTTGTAAATTTGCACGTAATGAAGTTAAATGAGAGTGAAAATAAAGCCGGTCATGCAGCACGTCATTTTATTCATATTTTACACCTAACTATATCACTGAAGTCAGTCTTGTAAAGTTTTTACCAACCATGACTCATCCTGCCTGGGGTAACATATATAAGCACACATATATCGCACATTGAGCGGTGTCGTCGGGGAGGGGCCCGGTCCCCCAGCCTGGAACGGAAGCCACGGGCCCCCTGGGCCCCGGGCCGAGGCGCGCGCCTCCCAGCCCCCGAAACTCCGCCCCTGGTGCTGACGCTCACTCTGCACACATCCCACACTTCACCTCCGATCCACCGCGCTGACGCTCACTCTGCACACATCCCACACTTCACCTCCGATCCACCGCGCTGACGCTCACTCTGCACACATCCCACACTTCACCTCCGATACACCGCGCTTCGCTCACTCTGCACACATCCCACACTCCACCTCCGATCCACCACGCTGACGCTCACTCTGCACATCCCACACTTCACCTCCGATACATTGCGCTTACGCTCACTCTGCACACATCCACACTCCACCTCCGATACACCGCTGGCCACTCTGCACACATCCCTTCACCTCCGATACACCGCGCTGACGCTCACTCTGCACACATCCCACACTTCACCTCCGATCCATCCACGCTGGACGCTCACTCTGCACACATCCCACACTTCACCTCCGATCCACGCGCTGACGTTCACTCTGCACACATCCCACACTTCACCTCCGATCCATCGCACGCTGACGCTCACTCTGCACACATCCCACACTTCACCTCCGATACACCGCGCTTACGCTCACTCTGCACACATCCCACACTCCACCTCCGATACACCGCGCTGACGCTCACTCTGCACACATCCCACACTTCACCTCCGATACACCGCGCTGACGCTCACTCTGCACACATCCCACACTTCACCTCCGATCCATCGCACGCTGACGCTCACTCTGCACACATCCCACACTTCACCTCCGATACACCGCGCTGACGCTCACTCTGAGACAGAGGGCCCGTATGACGACATTCCGCTGTTCATCATGCTGTCTTTCTGAGCCTCCCCCCCACCCCACCCACGTCCACATTTTCCACAAACAATTTTTCAAGCCAATCACATCAGTCCAGCTGAACAGTGTAATGTGGTGTGATGTAGTGTAGGGTGTTGTAATGTGGTAAAGTGTAGGGTGGTGTGGTGTAGTATAGTGTAGTGTAGTGTGCGGTGTAGGGTGGTGTAGTGTACTGTAGTGCAGTGTGGTGTGTTGTAGGGTCGTGTGGTGTAGTGTAGTTTGGTGTAGTGTAGGGTGTAGTGTGGTGTGGTGCAGCATGTGATGCAGGGTGTGGTGTAGTGTAGTGTAGGGTGGTGGTGTGTAGTGTGTGGTGTAGGGTGTAGTGTAGTATCATGTGTGGTGTAGTGTGGTGTAGGGTGGTGTGGTGTGTGGTGTAGTGTGGTGTATGGTGTAGTGTGTGTGGTGTAGGGTGTGGTGTAGTATAGTGTGTGGTGTAGTGTGTAGGGTGTGGTGTAGTATAGTGTAGTGTGTGGGGTAGGGTGTGTGGTGTAGTGTAGTGTAGTGGTATAGTATGAGGGTGTAGTATAGTGTATGGTGTGGTGATAGTGTAGGTGTGGTGTAGTGTAGTGTGTGGTGTAGGTGTGGTGTGTAGTGTGTGGTGTAGGGTGTGGTGTAGTATAGTGTGTGTGGTGTAGGGTGTGGTGTATAGTGTAGTGTGTGGTGTAGGGTGTGGTGTAGTAAAGTGTGTGGTGTAGTGTAGGGTGGTGTGGTGTAGTATAGTGTAGTGTGTGGTGGTGTGTGTAGTATAGTGTGTGGTGTAGGGTGTGGTGTAGGGTGTGGTATAGTGTAGGGTGTGGTGTAGTATGGTGTGTGTGTAGGGTGTGGTGTAGTATAGTGTGTGGTGTAGGGTGTGGTGTAGTGTGGTGTAGTATAGTGTAGTGTGGTGTAGTGTAGGGTGGTGTGGTGTAGTATAGTGTGTGTGTGTAGGGTGTGGTGTAGTGTGGTGTAGGTGGTGTGGTGTAGTATAGTGTAGTGTGTGGTGTAGTGTTGTGTGGTGTAGTATAGTGTGTGGTGTAGGGTGTGGTGTGTAGTGTAGGGTGGTGGTGTAGTATAGTGTGTGGTGTAGGGTGTGGTGTGGTGTAGTATAGTGTAGTGTGGTGTAGTGTGGTGTAGTATAGTGTGTGGTGTAGGGTGTGGTGTAGTGTAGGGTGGAGTGGTGTAGTATACTGTAGTGTGTGGTGTAGGGTGTGGTGTGGTGTAGTATAGTGTAGTGTTGTGTGGTGTGGTATAAACAGGCTGTGTAACTCTGTGAAGCCTGAATGTGCCACTAGTGTAATAACACAAGTTCCCGGGTGACAATCCGACCAGTCTCCAGTCTGGAGCAGGACCGAGGCAGGGCTCACGGCTTCCTGTGTACCTGTAACTGTGTGTGTGTGTGCGTGCGTGTGTGTGTGTGTGTGTGCGTGCGTGTGCGCGTGTGCGTGTGTGTGCACATGCACATGCGTGCGTGCGTGTGCGTGCGTGTGTGTGCGTGTCTGTGTGTGTGTGCGCATGTGCGTGCGTGTGTGTGTGTGTCTGTCTTTTGTGTGTGTGTGTGCCTCTGTGTGTGCCTGTGTGTGTGTGCACATGCATGCCTGTGTGTGTTCCTGCTGCTTTATCAGTAATGCGCTGTCGTGGTGCTGCCAGGTTGTCTGGACAGGGCGGCCTTTAATGGAATCAATAGGCAGAGACTGGGAGATTTATGGCAGCCTTCCTGTGAGTCTGAGAGAGGGCAAAAGGAAAATAAAATTAATGAAATCTGCAAGCTGATTGTCAGTGTAGGAACAGTGATGCCCCCCCCCCCAGGTGGATGCTGTATGTGTGCGGGTGTGTGTGTGTGTGCGTGTGTGTGTGTGTGTGCGTGCGTGCATGCATGTGTGTGTGTGTTTGTGTGTATCGCACGAGTCGACCCCAGGTTTCAGAAGGCCACCATCACACTGGTGGTGGTGTGAAGGGAGGGAGAGACGAGCAGCCCTCCCTATACACACAGTCCAGTTGACTCGTGTTACTCGTGTTAAAGGGAGAGAACATGAAGCCTGACTTCCTACAGAGTTCAGAACAGACCCATTTCACCATCTCACCCTGACTCTTCCTGCAGACCCTCTCATTCATATGCTTCATATTCTTTTCCTTGCCTTATCACATGGGTGCCATCAGTTTACAACTAACACAATCTTATAACCACAGTTTCATCTGTTTGACCCCATACTTCTCCACAGATGTTTTGCTTTTCATTTTCACATGTGTCGTTGATTCTGTTGTGTTTTAAATGTATTTAGTGTTATTTGTCAGGATAGTTTTATGAAAGAGGGTGCGTTCTCAGTGGACCCTCCTTTGTTAAATAAAGGTTTAAATAGCGATTGCTGGGTGTGTGCTGACTGTGTGTGCAGTGTTTGCTCCGGTGTGCTCCATCACATTTACTGCTCCAGTCGTTTGTAGCAGGTGGGTTTGGCTCAGTAATGCCATGGAGTGAATTAGTCTGCGCCCCTCCCCACACACGCTCCTGCCCCTGTGTTCTCTAGTCTCCTGTGTAAGCCCACATTTTGCTCTGAAAATTCCTCCTGGGCATGTCAGAGCCGAATTCAAAGTCGTTAAAGCATTAAATTCTTCTTCGGGGTGTTTTATTGTCATTGTTATTGAAGATCCTGCCTTTTTTGCTGGGTTAATTCATCCGTCACTACCGCGCAGGGAAGGAATCTAATGTTGACGGACGCCGCGCAGAGAGATTGTTTCTGCTAATGGCAGTTACTCAGCTCAGATGATTTGCGTTTTGTCTGAAACGACGGAGAAGGGAGGAAAAAAATACCCGACAAAGTAAACAAAACAATAAAATATTTATTAGCTTTGGAAGTCCTGTAAGCGCAGCATTTCAGCTTAGCCCACGGAGGACATATGGAGCCTGGCTTCACCCAGTCATAAAAAATTAAAAGCAATGCTAAGAAAAGAAGAAACAAATAAATAAAGAAGGAGCCCCTTTCTTTTCCTCTTTTTTTTTTTAAATCTGTTTTGAATTTCTTCCCATCAGCGGCACCGCGCGAGCACGGGTAGCGCTGATGGACAGCCGGTTCACCCGCGTGCAACGTGTCAGACGCGTAAACTTGCAGCGCGCTCTCGCATCCTTGTCGCTTATTAAAAGAGCAGTGTGCGCGAGTCACCGGTTTTGAAATGGTTTGAGCAAAAGCGTCGTTTGTGCAGGGCGCAGGCAGGAAAAGCAGCTTCGCCCGCAGTTTCATGGCACTGACGTCGCCTTTCAAACAGAAGAGGGCTTTGCCAAAAAATCCAAGGCTATTGAACATGTCAAAAGCAATAAAACAAGATAGGTGGAAAGCAAGAGCTATTATTATAAAACATAACACGCTTACAACATTTTCTCTGGAATAAAGAACTTGATTCTCTCCCAAAGAAAGCATTCCATATTTTTTTGTGAGGAGAGAGCAGGGGATAGGGGTGCTGGGGGTGGTACCTCTCAATAAATTAGATTTTTTTAAACATGGTGCTGGAGGAGGAAATAGCTGGCAGAGCTCAGCGTAAATGCATCACGGGCCGGCTCACACATGGAGGGGTCTGGCGGGATTCCACAGCGCTCTTTGGAACCGTGCCTGATTGGTTATCACCCAAATTGGCTGTAGCAAGGTCATGGAGGCCGCGCCCATTGGTGGTCGCGCTCCGTTATGTGTGTCACAGGCGTGACTGGCGGACAGGCATCATGATTAGCCCACAGATACGCTCCCTATCTCACTGCTTCCCTCCCTGCCGTCTGATCGCATTTGGGGTTTTTAAATTGTGTTTGCCAGTAAGGATATACAAACAAACAAGCCTAATAAAGTTAAGCAAAACCATTGTGACATGTCAAATATCATTTAGTGCATAACAGACTGGAAGAAATAATAAATAAATAGAATAGAATAAACTTAATGATAATATGGTGAGCTCGTAAAATGCGGGTTTTATTTTTTGTGTGGGTGTTTTTTTTTCTGTCTTTGTCTTTCTCAGATTACTCAAACTGTACACGATTGTAGTTTTTTGTGCGGAGTAATAAGATGAGATGGGAGATGTTTTATATTAGCCTTCAGCCCGAGCATATGGAGACAGGGCCTCAGAAAGATATGGCGTTATGGTTTAGATGACAGTTTGGTTTTAGGCTTCAAAGGCTGGGGCGTATCATTACTATGGAGGATGGGCTGAGGCGACCGGGCCCGGGCCTGGGGGACAGCTCTTCTCTGAAATCTGAAGTGGCTTCAAACATGACCCCCTCTAACGGCTGTTTGTCTTTTGTGTTTTTTTTCCCAACCCACAGGGACCTAAGCGAGAACCAGATTCAGGCTATACCGCGGAAAGCCTTCCGGGGCATCACCACCATCAAGAACCTGTGAGTACCCATCACACCCCCACATAGCCCCCTGCGCCCCCCACCCTGTCTCACCACCCACGCCTGCACCCCCGCCCCCAGAGTCTGATAGTCAGGGGAAGATGTTTTCTATATGAGTTTTTTTCCCATATTTTTGATTTTGTGAATCCTCCACCTTGAGCAGTCAGGGAGGGCAGTTTCTGCTGCGATTACTCTGTAGTTATCTGTCTGGCGTAAATGGGGCGCTTGGTGGGAGCAGACACAAGCAGGTCTGTGGCACTTCCATTCCATCACTTTTTCACTCTTATTTGACCCCACCACCAATACCCCCCTATTGGTGAACCAAACACCAAGATATCATCCAGCTAATACTGGAAGGTACCTCAGTGGGTCTCCATATTCTAATGGGTGTGATAGTGTGATAGCACACGCACCTTCTTTTGTATAAATGGCTTAACTTTCTGTATGTTATTCAGGGAGGGGGTCGTACTTTGGTGGGAGAATCAGATATCCTTCCTCATCCATGAGTCACTGATTCACAGTTGGCTGGCTGGATGAGAGGGTGAACAGTTAACACAGAGAGAATGGTGAGGTCACAGGAGTACGGATGAGAGAGTGAACAGTTAACACAGAGAGAATGGCGAGGTCACAGGAGTAGGGATGAGAGGGTGAACAGTTAACACAGAGAATGGTGAAGTCACAGGAGTATGGATGAGAGGGTGAACAGTTAACACAGAGAATGGTGAAGTCACAGGAGTACGGATGAGAGAGTGAACAGTTAACACAGAGAGAATGGCGAGGTCACAGGAGTATGGATGAGAGGGTGAACAGTTAACACAGAGAGAATGGTGAGGTCACAGGAGTACGGATGAGAGGGTGAACAGTTAACACAGAGAGAATGGTGAGGTCACAGGAGTAGGGATGAGAGGGTGAACAGTTAACACAGAGAATGGTGAGGTCACAGGAGTACGGATGAGAGGGTGAACAGTTAACACAGAGAGAATGGTGAGGTCACAGGAGTACGGATGAGAGGATGAACAGTTAACACAGAGAAGTATGGATGAGAGGGTGAACAGTTAACACAGAGAGAATGGCGAGGTCACACGGGAGGGTGAACAGTTAACACAGAGGAATGGTGAGGTCACAGGAGTACGGATGAGTGAACAGTTAACACAGAGAGAAGGAGTCACAGGAGATACGGATGAGAGAGGGTGAACAGTTAACACAGAGAGAATGGTGAGGTCACAGAGAATGGGAGTAGGGATGAGAGGGTGAACAGTTAACACAGAGAATGGTGAGGTCACAGGAGTACGGATGAGAGGGTGAACAGTTAACACAGAGGTCAGATGAGGGTGAACAGTTAACACAGAGAATGGTGAGGTCACAGGAGTACGGATGAGAGGGTGAACAGTTAACACAGAGAGAATGGTGAGGTCACAGGAGTACGGATGAGAGGATGAACAGTTAACACAGAGAATGGTGCGGTCACAGGAGTATGGATGAGAGGGTGAACAGTTAACACAGAGAGAATGGCGAGGTCACAGGAGTACGGATGAGAGGGTGAACAGTTAACACAGAGAGAATGGTGAGGTCACAGGAGTACGGATGAGAGAGTGAACAGTTAACACAGAGAATGGTGAGGTCACAGGAGTATGGATGAGAGGGTGAACAGTTAACACAGAGAGAATGGTGAGGTCACAGGAGTACGGATGAGAGAGTGAACAGTTAACACAGAGAGAATGGTGAGGTCACAGGAGTAGGGATGAGAGGGTGAACAGTTAACACAGAGAATGGTGAGGTCACAGGAGTAGGGATGAGAGGGTGAACAGTTAACACAGAGAGAATGGTGAGGTCACAGGAGTACGGATGAGAGAGTGAACAGTTAACACAGAGAGAATGGTGAGGTCACAGGAGTAGGGATGAGAGGGTGAACAGTTAACACAGAGAATGGTGAGGTCACAGGAGTACGGATGAGAGGGTGAACAGTTAACACAGAGAGAATGGTGAGGTCACAGGAGTACGGATGAGAGGGTGAACAGTTAACACAGAGAGACTGGTGAGGTCACAGGGGTATGGATGAGAGGGTGAACAGTTAACACAGAGAGACTGGTGAGGTCACAGGAGTACAGATGAGAGGTTGAACAGTTAACACAGAGAGACTGGTGAGGTCACAGGAGTTGGTCACTACCCATGCGTGTTCAGTGTGTGTTGCTTAACGGCAGTGACCTCATTCCACTCAGAGCGCAGGAAGGTGAGCTGAGCCAATTAGCAATGATCACAGAGCGTGTGTGAGGAGCGGAATGTGCAGGGGGGGTTACTGGCTGGCTGAAAGCACCCCCCAGCTTGCTGGAGTGGAAAGCGTTTACTGTCCTCTCCTCTCCTCTAACGTTGCATGAAGGTCTTGGGCGGAACTTCTGAGCGAAAAGCAGGGAATTCAGGCTGTGGCTCAGCCTGTTCCACCCAAGACAATAAACACAACATTCCCAAAACTCTAAGGTCCCCCCTCCCTCCCCAAATCTCCCGCCCGATCCGGGAAGCAGTCCGGAGTTCTGTGTGTCTGTGGGCTTATCGATAATTCTGCATAATTAACGGGGGGGGGCATGTTTGTTGAGGTTGCGCTCCATGGCTCAGACGCTGCCTCAGTAGTTAACAGTCGTGGGGTAGGTCATGCGTGACCCCCCCGAGCTTGTGCTCGCTCACGGGTCTGAGTGCCGTCTTATCTGATGCCCCCCCGGTTCACACATCACCCCCCCTCCCTTTCCCCACATGGAATGACTGTTCCAAGCCACACTATATGTCCTGTTCCCAGGTGGGGGGGGTCCGAAAAAAACGGGCCCGAGCCATTGAAACAGGCCCGAGCCACTGAAACAGGCTGCTCCTTCAAACGGTTCACCACATCTTGATAACCTCTCTGAAAAACTTGTGGGAAAACTTGAAGAAAAAACGTTTCGTTCCGTTTGTTAGTTTGTTATTCATTCCTGTTTGTTTCACTTATGTTAAAAAATGTTGTTATTATTATTATTCACCAAAGTAATAATGGAAAGAAATTAAATGTATTCTCTGTTGAGTTTTGTTTATTGCAGTGGCGTTTTAAAGGGTTAGGGCTAGATTCCAGACCCCATCATGGTATGCCATAGGACTTTAGCTTGAGAGAAACTGGAGACAGGGAGGGCGGGGGGGGGGGGGAGGGGGGGCTCAGCCGTTATTTAAGGGGGAACGGCTGTCCTCTATGGATTTATTGATGATATGTAATCAGCTAAGTGCTCTGCAGTAAAAAATAAAACCCTGATCTATATTCAGACAACACGCCGAAGAAAAAAAATGTTTCGATCTTCTTAAATGAAGTGGTTTAAAAAGTGTGTGAGTAGTGGCTTTCGCTCTTTTGTTTGATTCTGGGGGTGGGAGGGGTTGGGGGGGGTTGGGGGTGAGCGGGGGGAAGTGGGGCTGTGGTGCAGGGCCGAACGGGCGGGCCAGCTTTCAGCTCTGGACTCAACTGTAATTGTAATTGTGTTGGAAAAGGACTCCGGTGCAGTTGTCCGTTTGCGTTAGGCTGATATTGTAACACACAGAAGAGCATATGTGCCTCCACTCCATGCAAGTCTGACTCCATTAATGGACTACGGTGTGGTGACCTCTGACCCCAACAAAACACCCCCCCCTCCCCACCTCCCAGCCGTACGATGCACCCTCACACTCCCCTCCGCAGGTCACAGGTCTCCAATGATACCGCCACGCCCGCTGTGCCCCCCACCTCCCATTGCTGAATGCAAGCGAGGCGCTTAGGAGTGCCTCGGCAGTCCGCAGGGTTCCAGATCAATGCATGGCTGATGAATAGAGCAGCAGCACTCATCACCTATTAGGCTCGAGAGTGGAAGAGGCGCGCGGCCTCGCTCCACATCACCATTCATTAGCTTTATCGTCTCTTTCCTTTTCCCTTTTTTTTTTTTGGTACGCAAAGTGGTTCCATCTTTTTTAAGAGGCCCTGTTCTTCCATCGCATTCTGACTCTACTCCAGACACGAAAACCGCAAACAGATACCCATGCTTGATGGCCTGACCGCTTAAAAAAGTCTTTGTTTTCTCATTTTCTTTGCTATCTACAGCATATGAAGAAATTCTAGAAGGTTTTTTTAGATTGCTAAAAAATTTATTTGATTTCATCTGAGTATGAGCAAATGTTAAATGTTTCCATTTTGTTGGAGCTGTCACAGTTTTGTGAGTTCAGCTGCAACAGGGAGGGTTACAGAGTCGGTCAGATGAGTGCCATACAATATTACACTACTGAAGAGTAATGTAGCCAAACGTAGCCAAATGCTGAGCAGACTGTTTATACAGACAATAGAGTGTATGAAGTGTAGTGTAGAACAGTAGAGCAGAAAGTGATCAATAGGCTGGAGCGAGAGAGGAAGAGGTTCTGATAGGAGCATTAGGCTTTATGACATCACAAATGGGTGGCGCTATCATGTTCTACTGGTGCCTGACTTGAGTTAAACAAGCCATTGAGTATTGCTGTGGGGAGCTAAGCTTTTCAGTTGGTTCAGAGACCTTATTGATTGACAGCTCATTGTTCAGCTGGGCTGAACTCAGGGGTTGCAGGTTCAGTTCCCAGGTAAGGTACAGCTATTGTGCTCCTACACAAAGTACTTTACCTTGAATAGCTTCATTAAATAGTAAATGCACAGCTGTCCGGAGGGATATTTTGAGAGGCTTAGACTGTACGCTGTAGAGGGTGCTGGGTAAGGACGTGATTGGTCAGTAACGCACCTGGTCACTCTGCCTGCCGGTCTTTGCAGTGTTCTCAGGACAGCAGCTCTGGCGCTCCGGCAAGGTGACACACCGGCTGTAATATCGGGGGCAATCGGAGCTCATTGATTTTCTCATTTGCTTCGCCGTGCTTAATTCACCTGCACCCCCCCCACCCTGCCTTCACTGCCGCTCACAGTCTCCACCACTAAAACATTCCAGTTACTAAAGATTTCCCAGGGTGAGTTCTGTCAGCAGAACAAGCAGGGGGCGTGGGGGAGATTAGCTGAGGGTAAATTCTGCACCAATATCAGGGACTGACTCTACATGTATAAGAGAGAGAGAGAGAGAGAGAGAGAAAGAGAGAGAGAGAGAGAGAGGGAGAGAAAGAGAGAGAGAGAAAGAGAGCAAAAGAGACCCTAGAGGTGTTCTTATCCAGGTGTAGGGCAGAGACTGCTGCATATGATTCTGTAGCTCATGTCAGGCGCTGCTCTTTGTTAATTAATCAGCCGAGCTCTGCTCAGGACTGCAGGTGAGTGACTGGTCTCCATGACGCTGGTCAGCTCAGGTGAGTGGCTGGGCTGCGCTGTAATGTCACAGTCTCTCAGAGGCCTTAGCCTTAGCTTAGCCCACACAGTCTCTCAGAGGCCTTAGCCTTAGCTTAGCACACACAGTCTCTCAGAGGCCTTAGCCTTAGCTTAGCCCACACAGTCTCTCAGAGGCCTTAGCCTTAGCTTAGCACACACAGTCTCTCAGAGGCCTTAGCCTTAGCTTAGCACACACAGTCTCTCAGAGGCCTTAGCCTTAGCTTAGCCCACACAGTCTCTCAGAGGCCTTAGCCTTAGCTTAGCACACACAGTCTCTCAGAGGCCTTAGCCTTAGCTTAGCACACACAGTCTCTCAGAGGCCTTAGCCTTAGCTTAGCACACACAGTCTCTCAGAGGCCTTAGCCTTAGCTTAGCACACACATTCTCTCAGAGGTCTTAGCCTTAGCTTAGCGCACACAGTCTCTCAGAGGGCTAAGCTTTAGCTTAGCGCAGACAGTCTCTCAGAGGCCTTAGCCCTAGCTTAGCACACACAGTCTCTCAGAGGCCTTAGCCCTAGCTTAGCGCACACAGTCTCTCAAAGGGCTAGCTTTAGCCTTTGCGGCGGTATTAGCATACGGCATAGCCCAGCAAAGCACTTCCTCACACCCTGCACTGTGTATGGATAACATCACCCCCCCCCCCAATGCATAACCCTGACTCATTTACCCTCACAGTCAGTGTGAGCGCTGTGAGCCCACCCCAACCCCCCATGCTGTAGCGGTATAGCAGTATTTCACCTGAGTAGCAGGTGGGACTATTTCATAACCAACAATGGCCTTTTTTTCACCAGAGCTCATTTGAAGGCGTCCACGTGTGTAACTCAAAGCCTGCCCTCTCTCATCCTCCAACACTTCCCTGTCCGTTCCTCTGACCCCCCCCCCCCCAACCCCTCCCCTCAGGGGGCTCGTAAAATTCCGAACCGCTTCACAGTCTCCTACCCAGAATGCCCTGCCAGCCGCAGCATGCTTGAGTTATTGCAGCACGGCGCAAGGTGCGCCCGCTCCGCAGTTTACGAGATCCCTGTCCCCCAAATGTGCGTCGCCGTGACAATGGCGTTTGCTCTACTTCTTTTTTTTTTATACGCCTGTCACTAATCCCTCCCTCCCACATGGTTAGCGGGGGCCGCGTTAATCGATGAGCGACCTCCAGCCGCGATCTATGGCCTGAAGCCCCCCCACCCCCCCAACCCCCCATACTGCTCAGACTGAAACGCCCCATTTTCAGCTCAGGGTCCCCATGGGGGGGCTAATCAGGGTTTACATCCTCATGGATTCGGTCAAGATAAGATACGGCCAATGGAAGCCTGATCCTGCATCATCGCTTCTGCTCAAAGACCAGTCAATTACGACATGCAACATTGTGTTTGTATACTTTAATTACACTGTAACTACATGTACAATGACAGTGTTATTAAACGTTTATAAGGGCACTTGCAATGTGGTACCCCTGAAAGTTCTCAGTCACAGCTGCTGCAGTGGTCCCCCCTCGCCCCTGAGACAGAGAGATCTCCTCCATGCTCTTGTTGTCCATCTGCATTACTGTAGCTCATTTGGATCCCGAAAGACGTTAAAAAACCCTGCTTAATGTTACACTGCCCTGTGACAGATTAATGATGGTTTGGGTTGTGTGTGTGTGTGTGTGTGTGTGTGTGTGTGTGTGTGTGTGTGTGTAATGTGTGTGTGTGTATATATAATGTGTAGGCCTGGTTACTCTCCCCTTTTACTTCTTTTAATATTTCTCCAGATGGAGGGCTGGCAGAGTGGGAGCATCAAACTGCCAGTAGAGCCCATGGCTAGAATGATTAAAGGCCAGTGTAATTAGATTGAGGGGAAATTAAATTTGGGATTTTTTTCATTCCCCATCATCCCAGCTACCCCTCCCCTCCCATCCCCCCCTCCCCTCCCATTCCCTTCCCTTCCCCTCCCCTCTCCTCCCCCACGCACCCCACCCTCTTCTTTGTTGACAGAAAACCCTTTTTGAGTTTTATACATGAGCAGAAGGCATGCATCATCCACTATGTGCTGTCAGTGTTCTGTGGCTCGGTGTCTGATAAAGGTTACCCAGAAAATACCACATGACTAAAACTTCAACAAACATATATATATATTTTTTTTTTTTTATTTGTCATTATATTGAATCTTTTGTTTTTGGAGGTGACACATCACTTTGACAATTCTTACAATATGGGCAGTGGCCGCTGCATTACTCTCAGATATTGATGCTGAATTAGCGAATCCTGGGGTTTTCCGCAGACACAGAACGACATGGCCACTTCAAAGGCCGTGTCAGACTTGTCTCTTCTCGATTGCTGCCACACCTGCCCGTTTGTCTGTGTTGTTTGGAAAGCTCGCACACACCAGGTGTACAGATTTACCTGGACAAACAGGTATTGATTTCCTTTGAGAACCATGATGGAGTTGAGTAGCCGTATTCTCCAGATGAAACTAAAGTCAGAGAAACTAACACAGTAAGAGAACACAGCACCATAACTTTGCAAGAAACTAATACAGTAAGAGAACACACGACCATAACTCAGCCAGAAACGAGCACAGTAAGAGAACACAGCACCACAACTCAGACAGAAATTAATACAGTAGGAGAACACCGTTAGTCTGTCAATGAAGGCTCTGTCTTCCTTTTTTTCTCAATTTGCAGTTCACATGTTATTTATTTTACATTCATTTGTAAAGGGAGTGAATGCAAATTTAGCAAAACATAGAAAGAAATTGAAAAATCAAAAGGCTGGTAAAAGTGAATCAGAAACATTCTTCTTTTTATGAAACCGTTTATATTGGGTTGTGGGGTTTTTTCTGTCTTCTAAAATTCCTGATATTAAAAACATTATCATGTGATATTGTTGAGTGATATTGTTATAAATATTCCATTCAAAGAAATGTGTGCTTTTTACCTACCACTGCTGCTGCTCCCCACCAGCAGCGCGACAGTGAAATGCCCTGCTGTAGCTACACTTGAGTAACTGTGGTCTCACGCTCGTCAGGCTCACTCTTCGTTAGAGAGGAGATGAGCGGAAGCGAACTACAGAGGAGGGAGAGAGTGAAGGTGGAGGGTGGAGGTAGGGAAAAGGAGTGAGAGGAAATGGCAGGATGCAAGAGGCGAAGAGGAAAGTGCAAATGAGGAGTAATGAGAGGAAAAGAGTTGAGCATGGGAAAAAAAAGAAAGAGTAAATTGAAAGAGGGAAGAGGAGCTAGAGGAAAAGGAAGAGAGTAGAGGAGAGGAAAGCGTACTGCAGAGCAGAGAGAGTATTATGCCAAAGCTGAGACGGAGTGTCACAGCAGCTCTACGATAAATGAAGAGACCGTCCTCATCCTCCACTCTTTGTCCCCTCCGCCCCCTGTTTTAGGGGAAGAAGAGGGCTGGGGCATTTGGGGTGCAGGTGGAGGGGAAGGCATACTTTGTCCAGAGAATTAAAGTAAAAGGAAGAGGAGGGGGAAGAGAGACTCCTGTGAGAGAGTCTGGGAGAAGCCAGCGCTGTGACCCCTCTTGATTTACGGACCCTCTCCTTTAATGAAATTGTTTCACTGACAGAGCCGGTAAAAGGCCGTAATGGATTGGGTGCTCTAATGTAATGAAATTACTCCCTTTCTGCCTTTAAAAAAAGAAAGGGAAGGAGAGAGAGGGAGGGAGAGAGAGAGGATGGGGGGATGGAGAAAGCGAGAGAAAATGCAATTAATATTTACAGAGAGCTGACAGCTGGGGTGGGCTGTTCACTCCGTCTCTCTCTCTCTCTCTCTCACTCTCTCTCGACCCGTCTCTCCTTCTCTCTCTACCTTTCTGTACCTCTCTGTCTTTACATCTCTCTCCATCTCTCCCGTCCTCTCTCTGTGCTGTATCTGTGCTCTGTCTTTCCTTTCCTCTACCTCTGTTTCTCATTCCCCCTTTTCCTCTCACCCCTCTCTCTCTCTCTCTCCGGCTCTATCCCTCCATCCCTCTCTCTCCCTCTCTCAGTGGGTAGCAGAGGGACAGCGCAGTGTGGCAGACAGGCTACTCTGGTCAGCTGGTGCGGCCGCCTGCCCGCCTGGCGGAGATGAGATGAGCAGAGGTGAAAGCCCAGCCGGTGGGAAGGGTTTCCCCCCTCCTCCTCCTCCTCCTCCTCCCTCCCTCCCTCCCTCCCTCCACCCCCTCCCTCCTCCCCTCCCCCTCTCCTCCATCCCTCCCTCTCCCACAGACCTGTCTCTGACTCCTGTCTCTCATCCGCAGGCAGCTGGACAGTAACCACATCAGCTGCATCGAAGATGGATCCTTCCGAGCTCTGCGCGATCTGGAGATTCTGTGAGTGCACTTCTCTTCACTTCCCCGTCTTCATCCTCCTCTTCCTCCTCCTGCTCCTCCAGCAGGTCTCTCTCCTCCCATCCCTCTCCTCCTCTCCTCTCCCGGGCTGTGTTTGGTGTGCCGATCATCCCCGAGGGCGAGCGTGTGGCGTGTGTGGCGTGCGTGTCGCGACTCCGGCGCCGGGGGTGCTGGGTAACCTGAGTGTAGTGCAGCCATGCTGTCCCCCCCTCTGCCCACCCTCTCCGCTCCTCTCCTCCCATCGCCCCCGCCCCGTCCCCCGGTCCCGGCGCTCACTCGCGTGCGGGCTGAGGAGGGGGGGTTCCGGAGGGGTCTGGCCGCCCCATCATGCAGCGTCTCTCTCTCCGCCTCACGTGAGGAAACGCTGAAAAACGGTCTCCGGCGATTTCCATCCCGTATTAATGTTCCTGCCGGGGACAGCGAGCCACACGTGTGCGTGCCGCTCGAGCTCCACAGGGTTTCCATGCGACCAGTTTCCTCATCCCTCTATTTTTCATACCCCTCTCAGCACTAGCTTTTTTTTCCCTTTGCACGGTTAAAGATTAATGCCGCGAAATGCGTCTGTATCCGAAAATTCACTTTTCAAGTCCTATTTCTGTGTGCAGTTCATAGTTGTGAGCGCTCTGGTGTGTTTGACTCGACCTGCTTCCACTGTGGTGAAGCCTGTTGGAATGTGGGAAATAGAGTTCTGAGGTCATGTAGTACTCCGGAAAAGAGTGTGGGCAGTGTGGACTGAGTGGACAGAGCCGTAGTGGACAGGCATGCTGTTTTACATTAGGCTTTTTTAAAAACCTGTCTGTTGACAGAGGGCTTTTGTTATCCAGAGTAACATGGCCACAGTGTCCAGGGTGCAGTGTGTTTCCAGGGGTAAAAGATTCCTGGCTCTTGGTGCCCTAGGTGTTAGTGATGAGGCTAGCGCTGGGCAGGCTTGTTTTTGGAAGGGCTGGGCTGGTAGAGCGAGGATGTTAGCAGGAATGGGCAGCTGCACAGATCCGAGCGGAAATCCGGGGTTTTGCTGACACTGACCCATCCGTCAGGCCGGAGACAGAGCGCTAAGCACCGCATTATTCCCCTCTGAACGATCAGCAGGTCCCCCCCACTCAGGACCCCGCGGAGCCCTCGGCCGCGTTCATTAATCCACCGTAACAGGTACCCGGGAAAAGCGCATAATCCATCACCGGAAATAAACGAGGGCCGGGGTCGCTAGCAGCCACACCGAGCGTTTGGAGAGAGAGAGAGGAACCTGACAGGAAGCTTTCCGCACGTTACGTCTATTTTGAGTTTGACATTGCATCTTCATTTGTGCTCCAGAGCGTTTGGCTTTGGTGAAATCAGTTCAAAAGGCATAAGAGTAAAATAATCACTCATGCAGAAAAAAAAAAACAAAAATGAAAAAAAAATCTGTTCAGAACAGAATCAATTTTCATTAATAATACAGAGTTCCTCAAATGAAACCACACCCTTTTACAAACTGCTCAGTTAGAGGGGAACACTCCAGGGAACACCGTTTTCACTGAGAGTGCTGGGAAGAACCTGCATTATACGTTGGTTTCTCTGAGAATGCTTAGCATCAAGACCTCTGTGTGGGGTCTGCTTTACGTGCCAGTTTCCTTAAATTTAATTATGAAAATCTTGGTATTTGTCATACATAGCACAAATAAGCAAAACCTGTTGTAGAATTCTATTGTAGAATGGTCATTTTGAGTATTGTTCTTATAGCTGATGGCGTTTTAGATATCTGCGGTAAAATGCAGTATGTTAAAATTGTTTTGATGTTCCTGAAAGTATTTTTGCATAGTCTACTGTACTTTGCGATGTAAAATGTTTCAACTTGTGTTTGCACAATTGCTATTCAGGTTCAGTAAAGTCTCTTAACTCCACTTGTGAATGTATGTATTCACTAATGTCACAGTGTATTACTGTATTATTTGTTTGTTTATCAAATGTATGGTACTTATTAAATAATATGTCAGGAAATGGGAAGATGAAAGACAATCTGCAAGGAAAAACCTCTAAGGATTCAGAAGGACCTGATTCAGTACATTAAGAAAATAATTTACTGTAGAGAAAACATTCTTGTTCATCTTAAGATAAAATCTCTGGATCATACAAAGCGGAAGGCAAGTACCGCCATGTTTTTCCTTTCATCTCAACAAAGCAAATACGCCGGGGTCAGATTAGAGAATTGTGTGCACAGTAAAACAATAGCAGGGAATAGCGGTGCCGCGTTACATTAGGGTCAATGATCTTCTGTGATGAAGCAGAAACTCTTTTATTTCCATTTTTGCGATGCAGGGAGTTTTCAAGCTGTGCCTAGAATGTGTTGTCAGAATGATGGTGTTCATAAAACGCTGAGACGCAGCGCCGCACACAAGAGCTCAAAAAGGCGATGGAAAACGCCTCTCCATCGGCCGTAGCCATTATGAGCCCATTGGAAGAAATGGGATTCCGTCATCCAAACTAATACCACCAACGCCTCGCCATGCCCGACTGAGAAAGCCCTCCCATCATACAGAGCAATAAATACATGGAATAGTTCAGGAATAGTCCTTTTTTTCTGGAAAATTTGAATTCCGTAAACAGCCACGTCAACCGTATCGAAAGTGCCCGAACGTCGATCGTAAACGAGGCCTGATTAAGGGGGAAAACCAAGTGGTAAATACGCCTCGATAATGAGCGAACCTCCGCGACTCTGAATCACGAAATTATGGCATCAGCCGCATGCCAAGATATAAGAAATAAATGATTGCTTCTTTCTGATTCTGAATTGTAATTTATACTCAAACATAGCTGTGCTAATGACTGAACTAATGACTTCAAAGCTATCGCACACATCTTTCCCATGCGCTGAATTTCAACCAGCTATAAAATGTGCCCTTTGTTCTTTCGTTTCCACAGTCTTTGATCCTGAACCGTAAAATAAGTCAAACAGGGTGGCAACTATGGAAACGTAGATGCGGTATTTTAAGAAACAATGTATGCATGGCTTAGGTAGCACATATGCAAAGCCACACTCTTCATTTTAATGATAACTAAATCCCTTTAATTAAAAACCCCTCAGCCTCTGCCATGTGTGAGTGGTCAAAGGCAATTCTTTCACAGATTATGTTCTGTGATTCTGTTTTCTTTCTTTACAGTAATTTGAGTCCATGAAGTAGCGGTACAGGAAAAGTCCGGAGGAAGCAATCTCCCATAGATCCAGTTTTTTAAATCTTTTTGTGATTGCATGCGTTTTTATTGTGGATATTTTTATTGTAGCGATGCAGTTTGAGTGTGTATGATGGAGTCACTGGAATTTAAACATCACATTGCGGAAGAACCTGCCCTTGGACCATACTGTGCCAGGGGCTGTGAATGAAATGTTTTATTATGAAAGTTTATTCTTTCATGTGTTTGCATCCAATTTTAAGAATGCAAGACCCTTTGAAATGACAGATTTGAAAAATAAAAATGTTTACCAGTCATATCATCATAAAGAAGTTGTCTGATAATAGTATATTAGTATTTAATAATACTTTATTAAACAGTTACACGACATGTTTTCAGTATTGCATGTCTTTTGGGAGAGAATGGGCACTAAAACATTGAAGGAACTTTTCTTCATTCATCCCACTGCATTATGTCTCTGAGTGACAGATGCAGATACCGCTATCATTACTGAAGTGCCATTAAAACAGCTCGATTTGTGCAACTCAAATTATATGACCACAACTGCCTTGCTTGTGCCTCAAACTCTTCTCTGTAGTAAAAAACTGTTTACGGTGTTCTCTGAAAAAATAGTAAAGAAAAATTCAGGAATGGGACTCCTTAATAATTGAGAAACCTATGTATATTTTCCTGAGAATATCCATTTTTTTGTAATCTGTGTTTTTTAAAATTTGTTGAGATGCAGTCGATTCCACCCTGATGGTCTTTAAGCATGGGGACACAGCTGGCTGCGAGCACACGTCCACTAAGCCCGCACTTCTCTGTGGCTCAGGGACCTCCACATATTTTGTGGATTTTTTGCCTACAGAAAAAAAATGTTTGGCCCTGAATCAAACACTGAACAGTGTGAGCTCTTTTTATGAGGAGAGAAGCATAGAGACCATTTCTACGCGACATCCCCAAGGTGACATTCAGCGGTCATGCAGTGATAAGAGCTTCCAAATTATCACATTGTAATAAGACCCCCCGCAGAACGCTGTCATTTTTCAATATGTGCACTCGTACATCTCATAAGAAAGTGAAGGAAAGCTGCACGTTTAAAGGCGATCTGCCCCACAGTGAGCTCCTGTAGAAGGACCCAACCTCATCAGTCAGCTTTGATTTTTTTTTCGATCTCAGTGTTTTCCTTTTAACCGAAGACATTCTTTCCCTTTGAGGCCATAGATGCGTCTCTGTCAGCGTAAGTAGAGTTTAACGATGCTTTTGCGTGCTTTTAAAGGTTGGTAGAACCCTTCTCACGCTCAGACTGCCTGTGGCACGCTAAATACGCTCATCACGATGGAGGGGGCCGGGAGGTTTCCCAATGCCAGCCTCTCGTTCTTCTCTTTCAGTGAAACAAACCGAATAACTGTGACAAAATGTGATTGCAGCGGGCAGGAGCATCTCACAGTGTACCGCAGGAATTTGAGCTTCCCAAAAGGGCGCTCGTGTCTTCCACGGTCAAGCTTTTGTTCAGAGCAGACGAGTGGGAGAGCGGATTAAGATCTAAGTGCATGAGAAATGAAATTATATTGCGTAGGAGGTAGCCCTTAAAAAAAACAGTAAATTGTGTTGTGTGTTCTTTATTTTGATTAGCCTTGGAGACTGTGGGCTTAACTTGGCACTGTGGGTCACCCCAATTCTGTAAATTTGGGGGTGTCCTTGTTGAACCTGGCTTCTGATTTTTGATTGTCACTGCTCTAATAATACAACAGGAAGGGGGGGGGTGTCTGACAGCAGCTGTCCTTGAGACAGAGGCTCTTTTACCCTGGCAGGTATTGGCTGCTTGGTTACGTGCCTTTTGTGAGGTCATTAGTCATTTGCATTTCCTGTTTCATTCATGTTTCAGCTGCGGGGGGTTGTCGTGGGTTCTTGAAAGAGGAGCAGGTTTATTGAGACATGGGGGTGGGAAAGAGTTAAGGGGTTTCTGATCATATGACCTAAAGATGTGGTGGGGGGTGGGTAAACTGCTGTTTACGTCTAGTGTGGAAAGTGATGTTTTAGCCCTTAATTTCCAACTGTGTGAGAATTTCTGGGTGCCCTGTTCTCCCATCATGCAGTGCAACCAGGAGGCAAGTGGAAACAGTCACCTGACCTTCCCTCCTTACTGTCCCAAAATGCGAAGTAGCGTGACCCCACTTACAGTGCAGGTGTACTGGGACAGCACTGTCTTGTGTCTGAGAGGCTGCAGGTCTCCCTGGAGGGATGCCACCATCACACCTTTAAACAGGGAACTCTGCTTCAGTAAGAGCTCTGGATAAGAGTGTCTCTTAAATGTGTGAAGTGTAAAATGGTGTAAATGCTAAATTTCTTTGAGTCTCCTGCCCTAGGCATATGCAAGAGATAATGTGGATGAACCATTAATGCATATGGGCTTTGGAGTTACAGTATGCCCACCTCCTCAGACAGTATACCCACCTATTAGCCTTATTACCATTAATACATATGGGCTTTGGAGTTACAGTATGCCCACCTCCTCAGACAGTATGCCCACCTATTAGCCTTATTACCATTAATACATATGGGCTTTGGAGTTACAGTATGCCCACCTCCTCAGACAGTATACCCACCTATTAGCCTTATTACCATTAATACATATGGGCTTTGGGGTTACAGTATGCCCACCTCCTCAGACAGTATAGTTACTCTCTTAGTTACCAAAAGAAAAACAGACAGACCGGGTAACCACATCATAGTTACCGCCCCAGAATGCTCTGCTGTTGCAGTAGTGGCAGCGCAGTCGAACCTTACCGTACTTGAGTACAGAGCAGATTTGGTTTTGATGTGTTTTCTCAGCTCCGGATGGATGTGGTCTTGCTGTGTTTGAGATGGGGCAGAGAGAGAGGGGCTGGGCTGCGGGGCTAATAAGATATTCCATGCATTTTTAATTTCCCCACACCAGTCTGCCTCCCACAGGACCCATCAATCCCAACCCTACACTGCCTGATTGAAACATTGGGTTTAGCCAATAGCTGTGACACCGAAGTGTGTGTGATGACCACTGAGCAGGGAGGGAGAGAGAGAGGAAGAGGGAGAGAGAGGGAGAGAAAGAGGGAGGGAGAGACGGAGGGAGAGAAAGAGGAAGAGAGAGGGAGAGAGACGGAGGGAGAGAGAGAGAGGAAGAGGGAGAGAGAGAGGGAGAGATGGAGGGAGAGAGAGAGGAAGAGGGAGAGAGAGAGGGAGAGAAAGAGGGAGGGAGAGTCGGAGGGAGAGAGGGAATGAAAAGACTGGATCATGGAAAAGGGATGGCTACGTGTAGTGTGTTTTGTGTGTACACATAAGAGCCTGTGTCTGTGTATGTGTGTGTGAGACAGTGAAAGCATGCGTGTGTTTGAGTGCATGTGTGTGTTTGAGTGTGTGCACATACAGATCAGTGCCTGTGTGTGTGTGTATGCGTGTGTGTGTGTGAGTGGACAGACAGGACAGGCACACAGACCCAGCAGCAGCCGTCCTGCGCGATTAATCCCCCTCTCCGAGGCAGCAGGGTGGGGTTTAGACTCAATCTCTCCTGACTGGAGCCGTAATGGCTTCATCAGTGCCCTGATTGCCATTTTTCTCTGCTGTTTCACTGAAACTGTCAGCATGGCCACAGTGTACATCCACCCAAATTCCCTCCACCCCCAGGCAGCCAGTGACCCCAAAACCAGCATTCAATCAGCCGCAAATCTCAACAAAGGCAACTTTTCAGGTACTGAGTAAAAACAGTGTAAAAAAAATAATAATTTTTGCATTGTATGGCACTATACAAGTTTTTGTCACCTAAAGTTTTGAATAAACTTTATTGATGATGGAGCCATGCTACATTGACAGCAGACAATAATAATGCAAGCTTTTTGTTCATGCATCAGACTAAAAAACTGGGACATTTTTTTATTTTCTTACGACGCCAAAGATATGCCCTTGGCCCCCCTGAGGAATCTGGAATTGCGCCTTTTCAAAGCGCTGCTGCGTTTCGCTTTTTTTTCTTTCTATTGGACAAGAGTTTGGTTTTATATTTCCAAATGTCAAAAGCTTGCATTGTGTTTTTTTACTCAATAAGCTCGCACTTAGGGCCCAAACCGCATGGTTTTCGGACTGCGGGCTGCAGCTCGTGTTATTTCTTCTGTTTATCCTCACCGGGTTTATTTGAGTTAGCGGAATAACATCTGATTGTGGCTTTGTGATTCAGCGGGGCCGTCGCCCCCCTCTCTAGCACTAAGCAAAACAGAGACAAACATTTCCATTCCCTTCTGGCTGGACTCCTTCACACTGCAACAAGTGGTGTAGGGGAATTACAGCGATCGTAACAGAATTAAGCCCCCATCTGGAGCCAATTTGTTCATTTGTTTTGACTGGAAGGCCAGGCTCGGGGCTGCACCGTTACCGTGCCTACCGCGCCGTTACCGTGCCGACCGCCCCGGCGTGTCCGCCGGCCCCCAAGGATGTCACTGTGATGCATCTCTACCAGCGTCCCATGGTTAAGGAACGGTTCTAGAGTAATCAGAGGGCTAGGGCAGCCCACCTGCAACTGCAACACACACACACAAACACACACATACATGCACACACACACACGCACATGCACACACACACACACACACACACTCACACACACATACATGCACACACACACGCACATTCACACACACACACACACACACATTTCATTATGGAATGGCTAGGAGAGTTGATGTAGGTCTGGGTGGGAACCACATTCTTGTTGTCCAGGGGGAGAAAGAAAGTAACTTTTTAATCAGCGCTAACCCCCCACTACCTCATTGTGTGAAAGAGTGGAGGCAAGAACAAACCCGTGGGAACCTTCACTTCTCACCCTCCACATAGCCACAGAACACACACTGCTGTGCTGCTTTTCTTTTGTCAGTTCTTCACTCATTTACCTCCACCTCCAAATCAAAGTCAAATGTGTGACATACAAACACATACATACACACGCACAAACATGCACACACACACACACACACACAAGCCACACTAACACACAGCACACTATAATGCACACACACACACACAATCCCAGTCAGCCTCCCGCTCCAGTCTTCCCCAGCCAGAGATGCCGTCTCTCCTCTCAGCTCTGAGTGCTCAGGGACACTCTTTAAATGTCTTAATTAGAGTCTGGAGGGCTGGAGAGAGCACTCAAAAGAAGGCCCGTTTCGCAGCTGTGGGAAAGCTTTCTTCACATGGTGCTCACCAGACCGGGGGAGAGGGGGATGGGGGTCCGTCCTGGATAAGCACTCTCTGAGTGCATTTAAAAATGACTGACATGGGCAATTACGACCTGCATAATCCTTCTGACCACCAAATCGATAATGTTCTCAAATGAAATCATAAAGCAACATTGTTCCTCTTCACAATGTGGTGTTACGCAGTATTTACAGTATTGATTAAGCTCCTCTTTGCCTGTAGCTAAGCTAAGCAGGGCTGTAGTGGGACAAACCCCCTCTAGCCATGGCACTGTTTCTCAACTGTACAATTTCTCAGTGAAGTTTCTCAGAACACACACACACGTACACACACACACACACACACACGTTCACACACGTGCACACACTCTTCTCTTCTGCAGGGGCCTGTATCCCTCCCTGACCGCTGCAGGCCCTGTGAGTGTTTTGTCATGACGCAGTAGCAGAGTGGGCGTAGGGCAGTCCTGCTCTGTGAGTGTTTTGTCATGACGCAGTAGCAGAGTGGGCGTAGGGCAGTCCTGCTCTGTGAGTGTTTTGTCATGACGCAGTAGCAGAGTGGGCGTAGGGCAGTCCCGCTCTGTGAGTGTTTTGTCATGACGCAGTAGCAGAGTGGGCGTAGGGCAGTCCCGCTCTGTGAGTGTTTTGTCATGACGCAGTAGCAGAGTGGGCGTAGGGCAGTCCTGCTCTGTGAGTGTTTTGTCATGACGCAGTAGCAGAGTGGGCGTAGGGCAGTCCTGCTCTGTGAGTGTTTTGTCATGTAGGGCGCAGTAGCAGAGTGGGCGTAGGGCAGTCCTGCTCTGTGAGTGTTTTGTCATGACGCAGTAGCAGAGTGGGCGTAGGGCAGTCCTGCTCTGTGAGTGTTTTGTCATGACGCAGTAGCAGAGTGGGCGTAGGGCAGTCCTGCTCTGTGAGTGTTTTGTCATGACGCAGTAGCAGAGTGGGCGTAGGGCAGTCCTGCTCTGTGTGTGTTTTGTCATGACGCAGTAGCAGAGTGGGCGTAGGGCAGTCCCGCTCTGTGAGTGTTTTGTCATGACGCAGTAGCAGAGTGGGCGTAGGGCAGTCCTGCTCTGTGAGTGTTTTGTCATGACGCAGTAGCAGAGTGGGCGTAGGGCAGTCCTGCTCTGTGAGTGTTTTGTCCTGACGCAGTAGCAGAGTGGGCGTAGGGCAGTCCTGCTCTGTGACTGTTTTGTCATGACGCAGTAGCAGAGTGGGCGTAGGGCAGTCCTGCTCTGTGAGTGTTTTGTCATGATGCAGTAGCAGAGTGGGCGTAGGGCAGTCCTGCTCTGTGAGTGTTTTGTCATGACGCAGTAGCAGAGTGGGCGTAGGGCAGTCCCGCTCTGTGAGTGTTTTGTCATGACGCAGTAGCAGAGTGGGCGTAGGGCAGTCCTGCTCTGTGAGTGTTTTGTCATGAGGCAGTAGCAGAGTGGGCGTAGGGCAGTCCCGCTCTGTGAGTGTTTTTGTCATGCAGTCCCGCTCTGTGTTTTGTAGCAGAGTGGGCGTAGGGCAGTCCTGCTCTGTGTGTGTTTTGTCATGATGCAGTAGCAGAGTGGGCGTAGGGCAGTCCTGCTCTGTGAGTGTTTTGTCATGATGCAGTAGCAGAGTGGGCGTAGGGCAGTCCCGCTCTGTGAGTGTTTTGTCATGACGCAGTAGCAGAGTGGGCGTAGGGCAGTCCCGCTCTGTGAGTGTTTTGTCATGACGCAGTAGCAGAGTGGGCGTAGGGCAGTCCTGCTCTGTGTGGAAGCCGCAGCGCTAAGCCTCAGGTGACATTTAGCTCCAGTGCCAAAGTGCTTTCCCCCCCGTGATTCAGAGCTCAGGGTGAATTAGGCGCTTTTTTCCAGGTAAAGAGCCTCCGCTCTGCTGCTATCAGCCCTTTAACACAAAGAGATCCTGTTGGACATTATCAGCCCTTTAACACAGAGAGATCCTGTTGGGCACTATCAGCCCTTTAACACAGAGAGATCCTGTTGGGCACTATCAGCCCTTTAAAACAGAGAGATCCTGTTGGGCACTATCAGCCCTTTAACACAGAGAGATCCTGTTGGGCATTATCAGCGCTTTAACACAGAGAGATCCTGTTGGGCATTATCAGCCCTTTAACACGGAGAGATCCTGTTGGGCACTATCAGCCCTTTAACGCGGAGAGATCCTGTTGGGCACTATCAGCCCTTTAACACGGAGAGATCCTGTTGGGCACTATCAGCCCTTTAACACAGAGAGATCCTGTTGGACATTATCAGCCCTTTAACACGGAGAGATCCTGTTGGGCACTATCAGCCCTTTAATACGGAGAGATCCTGTTGGGCATTATCAGCCCTTTAACGCGGAGAGATCCTGTTGGGCACTATCAGCCCTTTAACACAGAGAGATCCTGTTGGACATTATCAGCCCTTTAACACAGAGAGATCCTGTTGGACATTATCAGCCCTTTAACACAGAGAGATCCTGTTGGGCACTATCAGCCCTTTAACACAGAGAGATCCTGTTGGGCACTATCAGCCCTTTAACACGGAGAGATCCTGTTGGGCACTATCAGCCCTTTAACACAGAGAGATCCTGTTGGACATTATCAGCCCTTTAACACAGAGAGATCCTGTTGGACATTATCAGCCCTTTAACACAGAGAGATCCTGTTGGGCACTATCAGGAAAACCTCCACCATTGGAAGGGGAACAGGGGCATTCACGATTCTAAACCGGTATCCTTCCATCCTTTCAAAGACAGATTCTCTTTCTCTCTCTCCCTCTCTGTATCTCTCTGTATCTGTATGTGAATCTCTCTCCTTCTCTTTTTCTTTCTTTAATGCCCAGCTGGTTTTTGGCATGTCCAAAGTTTAACCAGGGCTTTTCTCCATATTTGTGTGCCAGGCGGCTGTAGCTGTGCTCCTCACCCCAAACCCCACTGCCACTCAACGTTCTCCTAGCATGACAGCCAATCAACACGCAGAAACGCAAGGGGGGAACCTCAGTACCCACAATGCCCTTGAGAAGCAAGGAGAGGATGGCTTTTCGCTCGGCAGAGGAGAGTGTGGCTAGGGTCATGCCTGTGCCTGGGCTGATCCCTGCACGTATACGTCATTAGCAGAGCAAAAACCCTCATTTGCTCCACAAGTATGCTACGTTTCCATGGCAAGTTTTTTTTATTTTTATAATCCTGGTTGTGAGGACAGGAGTGGCTTGTGAAAAGGTCCTCAAACAGGGCTGTGACTCCTCTGAGGGGCAGAGGCATGTCAGCTGGGCTGTCCCATTCCCTTCTCCTGACCCCCTTCAGTGACTCATTGATACCAAACTGGTCACCTGGCCCATGCCAGGCCTGTCCTGAGGTATATTCATAGTTATGATATTTACCATAATTTGACATCTCTTTGCATCCTGACTGAGCTCTGAGACAGATGGTATCCTCAGACTCCTCTGAGCGTCACACGTAGACGTCTCCTCAGTGCAACACATAAAGCAGCTCAGTGGAGTTTGGAGGTCAGATTTCATGAACGTGGAAAAGTTCCCAATCCTGACTTAAGTCGGCTCTGTATGTGGAGTTAATGACAGACATTCAGAGAAGGTGTACTCCAGATATCTCCTAATATGTGCCCGTCCTGGATATGTGGAGGCCAGGGAAGGTCAGTACAGTGGATCCTCCTCTACCAACGATGCCCTGGCAGTCACCACCTCCATTAAGGGTGTACGATCCTGCAGCAGGAGCTCTCCCCAAATATTTCCCACCCAGTGCCTGTACCCCCCCCCCTTCCCCCCACCCCAGGTCAAAGCTCTGAAAACCCAGTGATGGGGGTGAAGCTTCATTGAGCCAAAAATGGGAGGAGCTGCCATTACCATGGTATCTGTGACTCAGTGAGTTGGGTCAGCATTGGCTATGGAGAGGAAACCAGTTTTTGATTGGTTCAGATAAGTGAGTGTAGCTCCTCCCCAGCAGGGTTCAGTTAACCTTCTTTCACCCCCTTACATGTCTGAATCAATCACAGTATATGGCTCCATGTGGAAAAGGCAAGATCTACTGTTCAGATCTCAGATAAATGTGGAGTCGCGGGTCACCGTGGTGACGGCTTGGTGAGGCGTGATTATTTTGTGCTGTTCTCAGCACTGTAAACCAAGCTGCTGTGGCCGGAGTATTTCCCTGCTCCACTGACAGCAGGAGCCATTACAGCCCTGAGCCGAGGAACGGCGAGCGCGCGCAGCCTTACCATTCAGCGCTGTGCCAGACGGGAGGGGGGAAGCCGGGGGGTGGGGGGTTGGTTGGTTTTGGGGGGTGGCGGAGGGCTAGATTACAAGATTAAGTTAGCTAAGCAGCGCTAATCAGAGCTGCCGCTGGCGGCCAGTCGCTGGGGAGGAGAGGAAGCGGGAAGTGGAGGGGGACGGGAAGGGAGACGGCTCGCCCGTCCCTAATTACAGCCGCCGTGCGCCTCAGATGATTGGGTCCCGTTAGAGCCAATTACACGCTCGCGTGGACGCGGGCCGTTTGCATCGCCCGCCAGTCCGCCACGGGACGAGGGAGAACACAAGGCTGCCCCTGTGACACGCCTCCTCACCTCCCCTGCCCCTCTGTCATCTGTGCCATGGCCCTTATGGAGCATGCAGAATATACCGCAGTATACCGTCATATATTTTAAATATACAGGACTAGATCCAATCAAATGCACTCAGTATATTTAAGTTCATATTCAGCTAAATCAAAATAGACTTTAGGACTGTAGGGCATTTGACCTTCTGTTTTAAAGGACATGTTTGCTTGTCTCTAATAAAATGAACAGACTCAAAAAATTGCCTTGCAATGTAATATCTGTTTTGACAGAATTACATATGTCCATAAAGAGATGTAAGTAAAAATATCTTCACTTGTGTGTTTTCTCCCAGATTATGATGTGTCCATGCTGAACTTGTTAATATATTTTAATTATATTTATTTCAGTATATTCTTTCATTTATGTAAGATGCCTTCTCTTGTCCCTGTCTCACTCTTTCTGTCTTCCAGAGAAGAGTAACCTTAATGCAAATCACATGCAAATAAAATATATCTTATTGTGCCTTAATTTCAGTTTCTTCTTTCTGTATCAGGTTTGTCAGTCCATGTTGCCCAGCGCTTAACATGAAAAATGTTTTTCTAACTCCTCTCTCTGTCTCTCTCTCTCTCTCTCTCTCTGTTTTTGTCTTGCAGCACACTCAACAACAACAACATCACCCTCATTCCTCTGTCCAGCTTCAACCACATGCCAAAGCTGCGCACTCTGTGAGTACTGCCATGCCACGCGCGCACACACACACACGGTCATACACACACACACACACACACACACACACAGTATATATATAGTCATATATATATAGACATTCACACACACACACACACACACACACACACGGTCATATATATACGCACAAACACACACGGTCATACACACACACACACACACACACTCACTCACTCACTCACTCACTCACACACACACACACTCACGCACACACACACACACACACTCACTCACACTCATTCACTGACACACACACACACACACACACACACACACACTCACTCACACTCACTCACTCACTCACACACACACACACTCACGCACACACACACACACACTCACTCACTCATTCACTGACACACACACACACTCACACACACACACACACACACTCACTCACACTCACTCACACTCACACACACACACACACACACACACTCACACTCACACTCACACACACACACAGTGTAGGACATGGCGGAGATGAGTCCCGGGCTCTGCCCCTCCTCAGCGCAGACTGCATGACAGCAGCAAAGCCGTCACTCTTTTTTATTATTGCAGCTCAGAGCTCAGCCCCTGACCCCCCCCCCGCTCCTGGTAGGGTCCATCTCTCTAAACCGCCTGATGACTCTGCCGTTTACCACAGCGGCAAACACACGCCATGTTCACATGCAAACACTGCTCTGTCGGCAGCAGTAACCGTGGTAATGCTGCGGTAACCGTGGCGATAGCGTGCCAGTCCGCTAGCGCCCTGAGGGGGGGGGTAGTAAAATGGGGAGTGTTTACACACCTCTGACGTCATCCCCCCCCAGCCCTGCGAGGCGCTCTCAGTGCGTGCTCCTGCCACTGCAGTGCCGGGGAGGGTGGGGGGGGGCTAAACCGCGATCAATAAGAGTAATTACACCGCGCGCCTCGGCCCGACCCCAGCGCTTCCCAAGCTGCGGCTCACCCCCAGCATTAACAGTGGATCCACAGCGGTTCCCTGATTATTAACATGTGGTCAGCTCTGTCGTCTCTGCCTCTTATTTTTTTTCCTGGGGAAACATAAATAAAGCAAACGGGGGAGGTTTTGGGAGGGGGAGGTGCGGACTGTAGCCTTGTCCTCATCTCTCCTGGGTTTTTGGACACAGACGACCGCAATGTCCCGAGTGGAGACGTGGTCCTCTCAGAAATGAGATATACTGAAATGAAACAGGATGGATATTGCAACAGCTCACAATACATGGGCAAACATACAAATAGCTGTGGCTTTCTGATATTGCAATGCACTTATTTACATAAAAACATTTCTGTGAAATACATTAATCATTGCATTGTCCAATAAGGTCATATATATTGAACAATATATTGCGAAAGATTCAGTTCGCCTAAGGGATTGTGCCGCAAGGTCAGTGAGCCTTGGGAATAATTTTCGGCACCCATACCTCGAGAGTTATTTAAATTAATGTTTTGTATATTTTCCATATATGTAATTTCAATGCACACTTACCTGCACACCTGAGTAAACAGAGTGCACACAGCACATACTGCAGGACACATCTCCACGGATCATGCAGGGTATGCGGTGAACTTTTTCACCCACCAGCCAAAGTGACGATGAACAGAAACACACCTGTGTGGGTTTTTTAGGGGTTCCCCTCAGGTCCCCCTGTCGTTACAGCTCAGGTTCTAGGCTTCCCATCATGCTTCAGTCAGACAATGACAGCCTCCTCTCTACCCTACCTTACCCTGCAAGCCCCCGGCAGTATTAAATTTGCTGACGTTCGGCCCCTGGGCCTGCCGAGGCCCTCTGGGCTAGATGGGAGATTGAATTATCCGAGTCGAGTGCCCCCAGTTGCGCTCCCCCCCTCCTTGGTATTGAATTGTCTGTGCTCTGTAATATCCCTGAGATCCCTGTATTGAATTTGCTGCTCGTAGAAACAACTTATTAAATCAAATGTTTAGAGATGTCTGTAATCCATTTAGACGAGGGAGGGGAGGGGAGGGATTTGGGAGTGGGGGGAGGGGGGGGGGGTTCCTAATGAAATAGTTCTGCTTACCTCCCCCCTCCCGCGCTGCTACCCCCGCGTCTCCTCTCCTCCTGTCCTCCCTTCTCCTCTGCTCTCGCCTCCTTACTATCTTGTTGCTGCAGAGCCCATTCAATTAGATACAATGCTATCACCCCACGCTGTCTGCCGTTCAATAAGCCCGCTAAATAAGAGGCTCAGAGAGGGGCACCTCCAGCTGCTAATGGACCTGAGTCATCTACGCGCCAGCGTCGCTAATGCTAACACTTATGCCCCTCTCCCTGGTGCTTTGGGGGGAGAGGTGTGAGGTTTGAGGACACAGAAGACGAAACTCCCCCTCTTTGCGCCCCGTGCGCCCCAAGTTGCCGATGTGGGTGGCTCCGAGCGGCTCTCTTTTCCCTCCCCCACAGCGTAATCCCACTCTACTGTAATTAATCCGGAACAACAGGAAGCTATAAACTGGATTTATAACTGGGGGTGCTCCATTAAAACCACAGAGCCCGCTGTTATCTTCAGTGAGCGATTTCTGTCCTCTAACGGGATTTGCCAGAAATGTAATTTACAGACTTTGAAAAGGGTACGCTGCCTTATTCATTTGCTGATCTGATTTTTTTGCCTTTATTATTTATTTATTGTTCCCGTCCTGTCAGGTGAGTGGTCTTGAGAGGGCATGATTTATGTGCCGTCTGCAGTGGGACAGGTGGGACAGGTGCCATGGTTTCTGAAGACCTTGAGAAAGCAATAGGCTTGGCATGGAGACTCGCTCTTGGCTTTGGGCATTAATTTTTATATTTTATTTATTTTTTTATTTTTTTACTCTGCCTTTTCCTAAATTATGAGGCCCGTGTTACGATTTCAGATCCAAACTGACTGTCGATCACAAGTGAAATTCAAGCCGCTCTTTAAGTATAAATACTGGAAATGTTTTATTAACGTATTGCAGTTCTGTTCTTGAACATCCCTCTACTGATCCACAGATAGTGGATTTGTTTTGTTTGTAGCTGTTTGAGGACAGTGTTGCACAAATACTTAAGTCTGAAAACCACCACCTCAGTGAAAGTATGAGAACAGGATTCAATCAGGATTCAAGGGTTCGGCTGGAGTTGACCTTTAACCTCTTCCCTCCTCCCCGGTAGACGTCTGCACTCCAACAACCTGCACTGCGACTGCCACCTGTCCTGGCTCTCCGATTGGCTACGGCAGAGGCGAGGTCTCGCCCCCTTCACTCAGTGCATGGCCCCCGCCCACATGAGAGGCCTCAACGTCCCAGACGTCCAGAAGAAAGACTTTGTCTGCACAGGTAAGCTTAACCTGTCACAGGTGCACTGAACATCTCAACATCTCAACCTGTCGAGCATTAGAGGTTGCGGGTTCAGTTCCTAAGCACTGGAGCACTGCAGCTCCAGAACTTGGTCTCACTTTGAATTTTATTTTACTTCCTGCTACCATCTGAGCCCCCATCCTTCCCCACTGCTTCTTAACCCCCTCCAAGCCCCAACCCCCACCCCCCACACCCAAACCATCTATCACCTGCCAGGGACCTGTAGACTGGTCCTCTATGGCGTCCCTTCCCATGTTACAGGAGTGAGAGTCTCCTCATTAAACTACAAACAGACTCAGAGAGAGGACCACAATGACATCTTGAAGGGGATCCCTGCACTTTGCTGCAGACATAAAGAAAAGAGACGCACCAACAACAAAAAAAGATCGCTGGAGAACTGCGACACCATTGGCTGGTTATCGGGTGGTGCTTCAGCCCCTCGTGTGCTAATGGTTTGTGGCGTGTCTGCGTTCCTCTGCCAATGAAATCCTGGCTCTCACATCTGAGTCTCCAGTAGGTTATTTGACGCAGAGATAAGGATAAGGTTCGCAAGGGGATCCAAGTTTAAATGAAATAAACGTAGCAGAGGACAGTGGCCTGAATACTGTATCGATGTTCTTTATTGACCTGTGGTTGTTCTGGTCTCAGAAGGTTCCAGAAGCGGCGTGAAACGACCTTGGGAGAAGCTTGCTTCTCTGTGTGTGGGAGAGTTTCTCCTGTCTCCCGTGTACATTTATTTTTCTGGCCGTCTGCTGCTTCCTTCCTTTGAATTTTTGGGATTTTCTTGTTTTTCCCCCTCAGAATCTTCTGACAGGCTGCCTGAATGATGCTATCATCAAAATCTTAAGCCAGATGCTCGTTCAATAATAATTCAAGATTTATTTTTGCAGGGGATGGTTTGTTTAAAGAAGATAGCTTGTGTGTTGTTCCATATGCAGTTTTTTCCCTCACTCTCTTTCTTTGTTTCTCTTCATTTTTTCTTCCTTCCTCCTCTCTCTTTCTCCCTCCCCCCTTTGTCTCCCCTCCTTCCTCACTCCCTCTCTCTATCTGTCTCCCTCATCTCCTGTTCTCTCCCAACGCCCTAACTCCCTCTCTCCTCCCCATCTCCTCCTCCTTACTCCTGTTGTCCCTGTATTTTTCCTCTCTCCCTCTCTCTTTATTCTCTCCCTGCTCCCCTCTCCCTCTCCCCCCCATCTCCCCCTCTCTCCCCCTCTTCCTTCCTCTCCCCCCCATCTCCATCTCTGCCCCCCACAGGTCCCGCTCAGACTGAACCCCGCACCTGTGTGCCGCAGGCCGCAGTCTGCCCAGCAACCTGCACCTGTAACAACAACATAGTGGACTGCAGGAGGAAGGCCCTGACTGAGATCCCAGCCAACCTGCCCGAGGGCATTGTGGAAATGTGAGCGCCCTGCCCACCGACCACACCCTGACTCCACCCACTCATCCACAGCCACACCCCAAGCCACCCCTGACCCGGCCCTCTCAGCTCCCTAACCACGCCCACTCATTCACTCACAGCCAATAGCATGATAACCTCTCCCACCTGTACCCATAACCACACCCACTCACCCACAACGGCCCGTATTTTAGTCATGCTTATTCATTCACTGATACATGGCAGCTTTTTTATTTTATTTTGTTTTAGTTGTAACTTTCATCTTGGTGAAGAGTACGCCCTTGTGCCAAACACGGTCTGTAATTAGCCTGGGATAATGTAGTGGTCTGCTGCGTGTTGTGTCCCTGTAATGGTTTTACTTTTCCTCCGGTCATGTCACACAGCTCATTAGCGGCAGAGTTAGCAGCGTCATCGCTCACAGTTTGAGCGGTTCGGGCCTGTCGGCTGCACTCACACAGCTAAGCTCGTGCTCTGTGTGTTTGGCAGAGAGGTCAAACCCATCCAATCTTAGCCTCCCACCTCCGTTTGGGCCGGCAGCACAGCGTAACCGTTACGGAGTCATGCTGGAGGCTTAGAGGTCACCGGCTCTTTCCCCGAAGCTGGATTCATTGTCCCTGTCAGTGAAACCTCCACCGTCCAAGGACTGTGGTGTGTTTGACGGGGCCTGCATGGCGTCCGGCCTCTCTGTGTCTGAATGCCCTGGATGAGCGTGAGCCTTCTGAACCCACTGAGCCCTTCCACAAACCACTCTGAGGTCATGAGGTTTACGCTCATTGCCTATTGCCGCACATTGATTGGATTTCCTGTTTTTTTCTCCTCTCTGCTGGAGCCGGGCCATATCTCCTCAGCCAGGGTATTTGATATACATATTGATTGTGAGGATCCCTGTTGGTGCCGCAGGACAGGCTGGCAGGCGCTGTGATACGCGCTGTTTTTCCTTGTTGTCATAATTTCGATAGCGTGTGACCTTTGCACAATGCAAACGCGATACGTTCTGCTCGGACACATCACTCCCCTGACCTTTGCCTACATCATAAAAACAAATTGAGTTAAATTAATGACAGACTGTCTGTACTTTGCAGGGGTCATTTTATTATTGAAACCCTTTTTTTCTACATTTGCTTGCCAGAATGATATCACAGTGTCACATTAGGAGACTGGCCAGAGTCTATCGCCTGGATCTACCTCCTTAACACAGACCTCTCCCATCCTGTCCCGCTGGAGACTTTACTCATGAAACTTCCAAAACAGAAAGTCTGAACTTGGAATTAATGTTGCTGTTACGCTAATTATGGACTGGAGGTCAGAATTTAATTTGCCTAAAAAAAGTATCTCCTACACAACAACTTTTCAGGAAAAGCGTGATCTGTTATTAAATTACATTTCATGACTATGGATCACATGGTCTTTATTAGTCACAAAGCCATGACACACAGACAGACAAAAGCTTCGTTCTTGTGGGTTACACTTAGAGATGTAAGGTTACTGATGATAAAAAATATAACTCAAAATGTACGTCTGTGGATTGTTATCATTATTATTGTATCAGCGATTTTCATGGTTGGGAGATTTACATGAACAGGTCACACGCGCTGTAGCTAACTTCCTTTTCAAGTCCTCAGGAACTGGCACCGTAAATATATGCATTCCTTCCTAAATAGTTACCATAGATCTCCACCCATCCTCATTCATTGTCTCAGAGTAGGATCACTAATCTTGGATCAGTTTGGCTTTCTGCTCCCAATGGATATGGCCTGAGCATGGCCGGGGAAAGCTGATCCTAGATCAGTGCTCTGTGATGTTTTATGAATAGAGACCCTGGTGACTCAGAGATGAGACCGAGCCCTGACTGGCCCCCTGGCCCTCTGAAGCAGGAGATGGGCAGATGGGAGGTCAGTGCTGGGAGTGTGAAGGCTGTGCCATTACTCACATGACCAACCCCTTCTCCCCCCACCTCAATGTAGCAGTGTGTGGCATTACTATGCCTCCCAGAGTGAGCCCGACTTACCTGCAGGTCTATCTCCCACACCACAGTGAGCACACTTACCTGCAGCCCTATCCCCCACACCACAGTGAGCACACTTACCTGCAGCCTCATCTCCCACACCACAGTGAGCACACTTACCTGCATCTCCCACACCACAGTGAGCACACTTACCTGCAGTTC
>CM040746.1:40302211-40379711 GCA_022829145.1 Albula goreensis | reverse complement strand
GAGCTGTACATTACACAGTGTTAGTTTAATTCTCATAAAGAATTAAGTCAGAGTAAAACATATTCAGAGTATATTTATCAGTATACAAAGTCTACAATATTCCTTTGCTGAAATGACAGGCTTAGTCGTGCCAAATGGCCTGTTCTTATATTTAATACTGTGTGGAGCTGTGTTTTTCCCCTTTACACTATGGTGTGTGCCTCTATTCCTGAAATATATGGTGTGTGTGTGTGTGTGTGTTCCTGCACTCTATTGTGTGTGTGTGTGTGTGTTCCTGCACTCTATGGTGTGTGTGTGTGTGTGTTCCTGCACTCTATGGTAATACTGTTTTTGTTATCCCCATAGGCTTCTGAATGCCAACAAAATAAACTGCCTGAGAGTGAACACCTTCCAGGACCTGCAGAACCTGAACCTGCTGTCCCTGTACGACAATAAGCTGCAGACCATCAGCAAGGGTCTCTTTGCCCCTCTGCGCTCCATCAAAACCCTGTGAGTACAGCCGTGCCCCGCCCGCTCTGCTACACCCTGTCACACCCTGCCACGCCCTGCCCGCCCTGCCACGCCCCGCCCACCCTGCCATACCCTTCCACACAGCGCCCGCCCTGCCACACGCTGCCACGCCCCGTCCACCCTGCCACACCCCGCCAAACCCTGCCACACGCTGCCACACGCTGCCACACGCTGCCATGCCCCACACACACACGCACGCACACACACACACACATGAAGCTGATGTGTTCAGCAATGAGGTCTCTGTCCCTCTGCAGCTCTGCTGCCTCACTTTCTCTCCTTTACTTCCCCGCTCTGTTTCCACTCTTCCGCCTCCAGTCTGCCCCTCCCTGGGAGAGGGGGATCAGCTGGAGGCTGTGGGCGTGATTTCATTTTCACACTTTTACACAAAGACCCCAGAGTGAAGTTTTCAAACCCCTCACTCCATAACATTAACCAGAAACCATTTCTTTCTGTAAGTGTTTCTCCACATGCCTCCAGTCCTTCACATCTGCTATCTCCAGCTTCCTTCTCCCTCCCTCTGCTCCTCATTCTGTTTTAATCAGTCTGTGTTACTGATGTTCAGTTTTGGGGTTCTGAGGGGTCCCCATCAAATGGAGATCAAGTGAATGAATGTTCCAAACACAGCGTACAGAGTGTGCTAATGAACCCTGCTCCCTCACACTCGTCTCTGCTGTGTGGAGGGACTTCTCTGTCCTCACTCTCGTTTGTCTCTGTCGCTGTCCCAGGCACCTGGCCCAGAACCCCTTCATGTGTGACTGCCATCTGAAGTGGCTGGCTGACTACCTGTTCGACAACCCCATCGAGACCAGCGGAGCACGCTGCAGCCACCCCCGCCGCCTCGCTAACAAGCGCATCAGCCAGGTCAAGGGCAAGAAGTTCCGCTGTACAGGTACGATCGCACTGCACCCCCTATCAAACACGCACACCGCTAATACACACACACTGCACCCCCATCGCACACGCACAATACACACACACTGCACCCCCTATCACACGCGCACATCGCTAATACACACACACTGCACCCCTATCACACGCTCACACCGCTAATACATACACACTGCACCCCTATCACACGCGCACACCGCTAATACACACACACTGCACCCCTATCACACCACTAATACACACACACACTACATTAACACACACACACTGCATCAACACACACTACATTAACATGCACACACTTTGTTAAAACACACACATATGCACACACACTACATTAACACACACACGCCCGCACACACACAGGCATATGACTGCTCCACAGCGGTGACCCTTGGTGACTATGCCAGCGCATTGCAGGTATTACTGGTCTTCACAAGGTCAGCCCTTCGCGTTGCTGCGGCTCCAGGGCCAGTGTGGAGCGTGATCGAATGCCTAACGACGTCCAAATGGCCCCGTGGCCGTAACTCCTCTGGCTGTAACTCCTCTGTCCACACTGTGCCTCCTTTAGCACCTGCTCTATGTGCTGTAAACAGCCCTGACAAAAAAGCAGCTCCTTCTGCCCTGTGTTTGCCTTTATTTCTGTGTTATTTCTGTCGTATCATATGGACTATCATGTGGGTAAAGAGAAGCAAACTCTTATATCTTGGGCAGGGGATGGGGTGCCTGGTCTCAGTCTTGCATTAGCTGACAGGGCTGTGGTGAGGCTGCAGCGAGGCTGCGGCAAGGTGTGTGTGTGTGTGCATACATGTGTGTGTGTGTGTGTGTGTGCGTATGTGTGTGTGTTTTGGTTCAGCATCGATTAGCTGAAGAGTCCTGACACCATGTTTCCAAGGCCCAAATTGGCTGCTGATCAAAAAAGAAAAAGACTTGCAGACCCCTTAGTCCTGTGGGACAGTAGCTGTGCACTTCTGGGCAGTGTGACCCTCTTGCTGGGTTGATGGCTTCCTGTGTTTGTAAGACATTTTTTATTCTGTTTGCCTCCATGGTGTCTTTGCTCAACAGTGGGTGGATTGAGGGTTGGGGGGGGGGGTGGGGGTTTTTGCTGGATCAACATTCAGGACCTCTGGTGTGCATGGGGGAGGGGCTTCAGCAGGTGGTGCCCCGCCCCCTCCCTCTTTGGCCCCGCCCTCTGGGGCCCAGCCTGTGCCCTGAGCTGAGCTTCCTGGCTGCTCTGTGTGTTTTTATTGGCTGCTCCTTCCTGCCACTCACTCTGCCTCCACTCCGCCTGTCCGGTGCAGCTGTCTCTTGTGCTTGATCTAACCATGTGCCGCCGCCTACTCTCGCCTCCACATGGTTCCGTCAAGCACCAGTGACCGCTGGACACTCGCACGCAGCATGGCATTCTGGGATAGCTCTCTCTGGGGGTTCTCCCTCTCTCCGGTTGGTAAGCGAATAATAATTTCATGTAAAAACACAAAACTCTAAATTAACAAAAGGGATGCTCTTTTTTTCCTCAGTGTGAAGGTTGTCACTTTTTTTTCTTGCTTTCGGTGTTACCCCTTTGCTGTTTGGCATCGGTGAACGGTTTTCGTTGGTGGGCGCTCCAGAGAAGCGTCTGTATGGGTGGAATCGTGGCGGTAAACATGGCGAGCAGCACTAAGGCGTGAAGGGGACGTTCTGTGAACCAGATTGATCAAAACCTGCCAACGGTCTGTGGTGTGAAGAAGCAGTGCTGTACTTTTCTGTCCAAACACGTCTCTGCTCTGGACCCCTGAGACTTTGGTTCCCACAGCTTGTTTTTTTCCACCAAAAAGAGATCAAAAAGTTGAATAAGATGTGCTTTTGCTTAAAACTAGACTGTATTCTGTTCCATAGATCAATAGAAAAAGTCTGGCATGCACACAGGTGTGTGTGTGTGTGTGTGTGTGTGTGTATCAGTTTATGTTTGCCCAGAAGTCAGTGAGTTTCTTTAACAGGGCTCAGTCTCTCCCCTGATTGGATGTGACAGGCTCATTCTCTCCCCTGATTGGCTGTGACAGGCTTGATCTCTATCCTGATTGGCTGTGACAGTCTCAGTGTCTCCCCTGATAGGTGCAGAGGACTACCGCAGCCGGCTGAGTGGAGACTGCTTCCAGGACCTGGTGTGCCCAGAGCGCTGTCGGTGTGAGGGGACTGTGGTGGACTGCTCCAACCTCAAACTGACCCGTATCCCCCCGTACCTGCCAGAGCACACCACAGACCTGTAAGAGCCTCACACACACACACACACACACACACACACACACACACACACACGCACACACTCACACACTGCTCCAACCTCAAACTGACCCGTATCCCCCCGTACCTGCCAGAGCACACCACAGACCTGTAGGAGCTTCACACACACACACACACACACACACACTCACGCACACACACTGCTCATAATTACGCAGCTCACATATATGAGCCCATATTGCACACCCCACAGTCCCACTCTAAGCTGCCCTGGGGGAGTAAAGCGTCAGTAAAACATGGCGATCTGTCCCCCCTCCCATTTGATTTCCCGCTCATAAACCCATAAATCTGGCCCACTCACTGAGTCTGCATCACTGTGGAGATCTGCAGAGGTGCAGACGCTGGGTTTAGAGGCCCTGTCTGTATCAGGTGCAGACGCTGGGCTTAGAGGCCCTGTCTGTATCTGCAGAGTGTGTGTACAGGTGCAGACGCTGGGTTTAGAGGCCCTGTCTGTATCTGCAGAGTGTGTGTACAGGTGCAGACGCTGGGCTTAGAGGCCCTGTCTGTATCTGCAGAGTGTGTGTACAGGTGCAGGCTGGGTTTAGAGGCCCTGTCTGCTGGGCTTAGAGGCCCTGTCTGTATCTGCAGAGTGTGTGTACAGGTGCAGACGCTGGGCTTAGAGGCCCTGTCTGTATCTGCAGAGTGTGTGTACAGGTGCAGACGCTGGGCTTAGAGGCCCTGTCTGTATCTGCAGAGCGTGTGTACAGGTGCAGACGCTGGGCTTAGAGGCCCTGTCTGTATCTGCTCCAGACAGAAAAACAAAAAAGACTTTACTCCGCCCTGCAGGAAATGTTCAGTGTCCTCAGAAAGCCTTCAGTCTGTAAATACACTCATAGAAATATACTTCATGACAAATTAAATGTTGCAATGTCTGTAAACCAGAGTAATTTTTATATTTGTCAGTATATTGCAGATTGTAGGAACATCTATTCTGATCTTGATAACATATTTTACTTCAACATATTTTCAACACTCTCATTTTCTGTAAGGGGGAGCCTGGTCTCTGATGCCAGTGCATAGTCTTATGCTGTGTACCTGTGCGTTCCTGTGCTTGAGATCTCTGTACCTGTGCGTTCCTGTGCTTGTGAGCCCTGTACCTGTGCGTTCCTGTGCTTGTGAGCCCTGTACCTGTGCGTTCCTGTGCTTGTGAGCCCTGTACCTGTGCGTTCCTGTGCTTGTGAGCCCTGTACCTGTGCGTTCCTGTGCTTGTGCGTAGCGGTCATGCCCCCAGCTGAGCCATTGCTCACTAATGGCTCCACCCGTCCGCAGCACTATTTGAACGTTCTGCTCACTCCCTCCATCTCCCAGGGCGACGGTAGTCGGGGAAACTAAATGTTGCCCTTCTCTGCTCAGCAAAGGACACGTCAGATTTGTCTTTTCTTTTTTTACTGTCTCTCCAGCCCCGTCACCCCTGCACAGCCCATCACTCATCCAGAGAGCATCCTCCGCCCCACACTCCCCCACCCCAGAGCAGTGCTCTCTCCGTGGCTTGGCCTACGCTGGCCTAATGTCACTTATTTATAGCGCTCTCCTTTTCCCCGGAACGCCGCAGACCAGCGCTTCCTATCCGGCTGCCTCACCCGGGGCCGGCGGCCGCATCAGGGGAAATCAGGAAAGGTCGAAACCAAGAGGCCTCCAATTCCACGCTCTCATCGTTTTCACCAACGAGCCCTTTTCCACCTGAGAGATACAGTCCGTCTGTGTGTCTCTCTCTTTCCATCTCCCTGTTCCCTAAACCCGCTTCGCTAGAAGTGACTGCAACCAACCGTGTGTACTCAGTCAGACTGGAGCGCATGCAGAAACACACACTGCAGACAGACAGACAGACAGACAGACAGAGAGGGAGGAAGCCGTGCTCTCATATGCAACAATAAAGAGTCATGAAAAAAGGCCATGCTTCTCTGTAAAATACGCTGTTTTAATAGATGTTGTTTGCTGGAATAGAGTTGAATGTTAACCATCCAACAGGAAAAGTGACATTGCGCTGCTTCCGTTTTTCAGTCTTCCATTACCGACTGCCTTGAAGTGAACAATTGATAAAGTTTCCTTTCAGTTTTCTCAGAAGCACTTTGACTCTCTCTGACTTGGAAGACCTATTAAATTTAATACTGTCTTCTGACCCTCTTCCTCTCTCTGTCTCTTTCTCTCTTTCCTTCCAGGCGCCTGAATGACAACGAAATCTCCGTCCTGGAGGCTGTGGGGACCTTCAAGAAGCTTCCAAACCTGCGAAAGATGTATGTTTGGCATCCGCCACCATTTCCATTAAAACAAAAATAAGTGCTAATATCCCTCTGTCAGAGTGGTATGTCTCTCCAGCAGGTTCATTTGGACAACTTTATATTCAGTAAGCAGCGCAGAGCCAGAGCCAGATCTGTGTCCCTGAATGAGAGAAAACGCTCCGCCATTTACCCTCAGGCAATATTTGTAGCCAGCTATGGGGGTGGACCTGCTCGTCTGGTACAAAACAAGCGCAGTGATTTATCAAACAAGAAAATTGCTCACCTTCCAGCGGCTTAAAAAAAAAGTAATAAATCGGGCGAGTCTGGAACCTCACCCCCCCACACACACACACACACACACACACACATTACAAAAGAACGGGAAAACTCAAGTCATATATTGTGAGGCTGTAGTATCACACTGCTTCCTGCCAAACACATCATCAGCTTTCATCGGTGCACCGTGTGGCATAAAATACGGTCTTTGCGCGCTGTCAAATGTCATGTTTTCCATCTGTATACCTTGATTGGTAATTACAGTATATACATGGTACTTTTTCAGCTGTTGAGATTGTTTTAGAAATACTTGTTCATGGGCTAGTGGGTGCCACACTAACCTGTTAAGGTACTGCTCCAGTGTGTGGATGGGCACCGAGTCTTGGTATGGAACCTTAACTATGCCAGGGACAAATGCAGTCTGCAGCCCTGCCAGTCTGAGACTCATCACTCACCAGCGACCCCTGCTGGTCAGTCAGGCACCCGCAGTCTGCCTGCACCAGCTACATATAAAGTGCCAACAAACACACAAGTTGGGCATTCCTAAACTGGGAGGAAATAAGATAAATACATGTAGTTATATCCAAACATTATAATCAAATTTATATATAATATGTATGTAATTTATTTATCATTATTATTTGAGTGCCTCAGTTTGTCTGAATGTAATAGCTTTAGCCTCAAGCCATTGCAAAAGCATATATGGTTTAAGACAGGATGCATTGTGGCCGGGAGAGATGAGCGAAGCTGACCTCGTGAAACCACAGTGATCTAGAACACAGCAGTTCAGCGCAGGGTGGTGTGTGCACTTGGATTAGCATGGAGGCTGTGTCCTGAGTCTGAACGTTTTTTACTTTCATAGGACTTCATAACAACTTCCACAACACATTCATGATTCTTTATGAAGCATTTATTCAGCATGGGTGTAGGTGTATGTGCCACAAATTTGTTATGAATTGTTATGAATGTTTCAACTTGTTTGAACAAACTACGAATGCATCAAGCTTGCATCAGCTGATAAACATGTTTTTATGTGTGTGCTTTTGGAAAACTCATTTATGGACTAAGGTTGGTTGTCTAAGCAGCCACCTCAAGTGTTGTTTTAGTTTATTATTTGTGTTACCCTGACACCTGGTTTTTGTCCTCTCCTCCACAGTAACCTGAGCAACAACAAGCTGCGGGACATCCGGGAGGGGACATTCGAAGGGGCGGGCTCCGTGCAGGAGCTGCTGCTGACTGGGAACAAGCTGCAGAGCCTGCAGGGCCGCATGTTCAAAGGGCTGACTGGCCTCAAGACACTGTGAGTCCCCCTGCCCTGCATGCCATGAACTGTGGGTAACACGCTCACACTGGTCTGGGGTCAGTTTACTGCTCTGCTGCCTGTTTAAGCAGCGGTTTGAATCTCACGTGCTCACTCCATCCTCTACTGCTGATTGGATAGTTGCAGTAGGTCACAGCCCAACAGCTGATTGGATAATTGCAGTAGGTCACAGCCCAACAGCTGATTGGATAATTGCAGCAGGTCGCAGCCCAGGGTTACAGGCCATCTGGACTTTGTATCTATATATATCACATCTCGTAGTTGAAAATGGTGTTGTGTATGGGTCCCAATGTTCATAAATAATACAGAAATAAATCAAAGCAGTGCTGATGAGCTATTTCTGCTTAGAGATGGAGATGGGTCAGAAACAAACCTATTTAGGTTTCATTCTTGTGGTGAACTGTCACTTTAACCTTCTCTGTGCCTTACCCATGAAAGGGAAGGCTCATGTATCAAACCTGAAACACACATATTCAAATGGTTACATGCACGCTCATAAATGCACACACACACACACACACACACACACACACACACACACATTAGGTGGGACCCAGTAAAATGAGTGCAGTCTCTTTAAAGGCATATACTATTCTATAAAGACACATCCATCTTTTTAAGGGGAGATACTTTAGTATTTTAGCCTTAAATGAACACAACCCAAAGGACATGCTGAGTTTATAGCTTAAAGCCTGTTGTGATTCAACTGCATTTGACCTGAAAGAGACTCAGTGCGTTTTCTTGGGTCCCTCTGTCTCTTTCATGTATATACTTCATATATTTGTATTATTTCCCAGAAGTGCATGCGTTTACTTCTACAAGATGACGGCGTGTGACATATCATAAAATGGATTATTTATCAAATCCAAGTGGAACATGAGCTGCTCCGAGTTCCGGATTTTATACAAAATTCTGTTGATTATGAATAAAATGAAAAGCAAACAGACATGCCAGTCCGCAGGCTCCGACAGGCAGGAGCAGCTTTGGAGGGGCAGCTTTCCCTAAATTAGCAGAACTGGAGAGAGGCACAGAGATGCATAAAATCTAATGAATAGAGCCGTGGTCCCTCACTATTGAATTTGGAGGCTTTTAGATCCCAGGAGCTTGTTCCCAAATTGAGTTAGCCTGTCTCAGATCCCCCAGTTGTCAGAGTTAAATGCTGAATTTGCTGCTTTCACGTCTTCGTCACAGTGAGCTCTGGTTTGCATTTAGCCTTTTTTTCTGCAGCGGTTTTGAGCAGTGATTGTTTTGGCCAGCGACTGTCTCGCTATAGTAAATGCCCCCCCCAAAAAAAAAAAAAAAAACAAAAAACACACACACACACAATGCCCTCTCAACCTTCTCTCTCTCTTTCACTTTACACTCTCTCGTTTTTCCCTCTGCCATCTCTGATGCTCTCTCTCTCTCTCTCTCTCTCTCTCTCTCTCTCTCTCTCTCTCTCTCTCTCTCTCTCTCTCTCTCCTCTCTTCTCTCTCTCTCTCTCTCTCTCTCTGTATCCTCCCCCCCACATCTTTCTCCTTCTTCACATTATCTGCCTCTCAGCATTTCTCTCCTCCCTGTTGCTCAGGCTGTGGTAGGTGAGATACAGCAGAGATACAGGGGACTTACTACCTGCCATGCCAGGTGTTTTAGCTCTGGGACGTTGCCCAGAGTCGGCTCCCTGCCCTGCTGATGAGCGCTGCCATTCTGTATCCCTGTGGGGCTGCCCTGGATGGGATACAGCATGTTAAACCTCTCTGTGTCAAAATCACATGATCAACATCAGTGTCATTCTCCTTCAGAGAGGAGCACGTGCAGAGAGCTGATGGTGAAATATCCTGTAAGACGATTGACAGGTCCTGGGACCCAGGCAGCTGCGTAGGGCGATGGATGGGAGGTCGGGAAAGCTGCAGGATGCAGACAGGGTTTCCCGGCAGGGCCCTGCTGCCGTACCTTTACACAGAGCACACAAAACACTGCTCCTGCATTATCTCAGTAACCATCCAGCTGCATAAATGCAGGGTGTAAAAATATAAACTGTGTAAACCATTCTGGGTAAGAACATCTGCTAACTGCCTGAGAAAAAAAATGCCATATGATGTTGTAACAGCTGTGTGTGTGTGTGTGTGTGTGTGTGTGTGTGTGTGTGTGTGTGTGTGTGTGTGTGTGTGTGTGTGTGTGTGTGTGTGTGTGTGTGTGTGTGTGTGTGTGTGTGTGTTATAGGATGTTGAGGAGTAACCAGATCAGCTGTGTGGATAACACCACATTCACCGGGCTGAGCTCTGTGCGACTGCTTTCCCTGTATGACAATCGGATCTCCACCATCGCCCCCGGAGCCTTCGCCACACTGCACTCCCTCTCCACCATGTGAGTATTCACCCATTCACCATGATGCCATTCACCCTTTCACCACTCTGCACTCCCTCTCCACCATGTGAGTATTCACCCATTCACCATGATGCCATTCACCCTTTCACCACTCTGCACTCCTTCTCCACCATGTGAGTGTTCACCCATTCACCATGATGCCATTCACCCTTTCACCACTCTGCACTCCCTCTCCACCATGTGAGTGTTCACCCATTCACCATGATGCCATTCACCCTTTCACCACACTGCACCCCCTCTCCACCATGTGAGTATTCACCCATTCACCATGATGCCATTCACCCTTTCACCACTCTGCACTCCCTCTCCACCATGTGAGTGTTCACCCATTCACCATGATGCCATTCACCCTTTCACCACTCTGCACCCCCTCTTCACCATGTGAGTGTTCACCCATTCACCAAGATGCCATTCATCTTTTCACCACACTGCACCCCTTCTCCACCATGTGAGTATTCACCCATTCACCAAGATGCCATTCACCCTTTCACCACTCTGCACCCCCTCTCCACCATGTGAGTGTTCACCCATTCACCATGATGCCATTCACCTTTTCACCACACTGCACCCCCTCTCCACCATGTGAGTATTCACCCATTCACCAAGATGCCATTCACCCTTTCACCACTCTGCACCCCTTCTCCACCATATGAGTATTCACCCATTCACCATGATGCCATTCACCTTTTCACCACACTGCACCCCCTCTCCACCATGTGAGTATTCACCCATTCACCAAGATTCCATTCACCCTTTCACCACTCTGCACCCCTTCTCCACCATATGAGTATTCACCCATTCACCAAGATGCCATTCACCCTTTCACCACTCTGCACCCCCTCTCCACCATGTGAGTATTCATTCACCCATTCCACAGGACGCCATTCACTCCCTCAGCAGTGTTGTGCATTTGGAGGTTGAACATGTTGTAGTTAAATGCAATGGAGACAGCAAATAAGTGAACAACAGTTATTTGGATGCACAGTACAAAAAAACACATGCACACACACACACTCACACACACACTCACACACTCACACACACACACACACACTCACACACTCACAGTCACAGCCCTGCTTCCATGGCCACATAAGTGACCCCAGAGAGCTGAGGTTGCTGAGACAGCCATAGAGACTCAGTACAGGCTCAGAGGACACAGGAGCTGTGAAAGCTACTTAGAGCAAGACCACACTTCAGCTGTGTCTGAAAAAGACGGGGGGGGGGGCAGGGGGCTCCTCAGTGAACTGTAGCTCTGAACCTGACAGCAGAAATAATTCAGAGGGCCATAGGCCAGCCAGCTGTCCCTGTACAGAGTGACTATTGACGAGCGCGCGCTATAAAAAAGCAGGCCAGAGTGTGAAGGAGTCGGAAGCTGAGCTGTAAAGCTGTGCGGTACGCAGCTTCTGCTGTTATATTACACCCTACAGTGCAGATTCATTAACTACACTGACCTTAAAATGCGTCTCATTTTCTACAAAATCTCACAGCTCAAAGAGACTGCCACCCATTAAACTTTCCGCTGGAAGTGTTTGGGTTTAACAATCCTGGCATATTTCGCCGTAAACAATGTGTGTGCATAATTATCCATCATAAAACAAAACAACAAAAAAGGTCCCACATTTTAAAGGCAAAGTGGACACTGTGAATACTACAGGGAAGCTTTGCAGGTCCCTAAATAAAATTAACAGCAAATTGCAAAACATTGCACAGCAAAGGGGGAAAATTATTACTTTTTTGCTGCAATAACCAAAAATTTGCGGCCATAAAGTAACCCCTGTGCTGATGGTCCCCTCCAGCGCAAACGGGTTTCCCGCAGGCGGAAACGCGGGCGGAAATACAGGCTCCCAACGCTAAATTAGGCAGAGGGGGAGAAACAGGGCCAGCCCAGCCTGCTGTGTTCACACAGGCACAGGCAAACACACACTCATACACACACATACACACACACACACACACACACACACACACTCATACACACACTCATGCTCTCTCACACACACACACTCATACACACACTCATGCTCTCTCACACACACACACTCACATACACTCACACACACTCATGCTCTCTCACACACACACACTCACACTCACACACACACACACATACACACACACACACACACACACACACACACACACACACACACGCTCACAGATGCTCCCTGAACTCAGAGTCCCTGCGTTGTATTTTTAGCCGGCCCGGAGTTCCGGCAGATTCAGCCGCAGCAGTAATTAGAGAGACGCTGTCGGACCCTGGGGGGCTGAGCTTTCCACCAGAGAGAGAGGCAAGGATAGAGGGAGAGAAAGAGAAAAAAGGGGTGAGACATGGAACGACAGAGGGAGAGAGATAGAGGAAGAGAGAAAGGGAGAGCACAAGAGTGAGAGAGCGGGAGGGAGAAGGGGAGCATTAGGGAGAGACAGGGAAAATGGCCCTCTCCCTCCCAACAGAAATTTGCTATCAAACCCCTGTGTGTGTGTGTGTGTGTGTGTGTGTGTGTGTGTGTGTGTGTAGTGACAGTGCAGTGATGGCCCTCTCCCTCCTCACAGAAACCTGCTATCAAACCCCTATGTGTGTGACTGTCACCTGGCCTGGCTGGGCCTGTGGCTGAAGAAGACCCGTGTGGTCAGCGGAAACCCGCGCTGCCAGAAACCGGCCTTCCTCAAAGAGATCCCCATCCAGGATGTGGCCGCCCCCGACTTTACCTGCGACGGTATGCCCCCCTCCCTCCCCCTCCTCCTCCAAACTCCACCAATCATGGAGCATGTTGGTAACAGCCAACAAAACAAGGTCAACAGTGATTGGTGGATACTTTTGTGGTTATACTTCCTGGTATCCTGTCAGCACTAGCCAAGATTGATAAACGAGGGACAAGACAGCTGAAAGAGAGAGGAGTTCCACCTATCATGGAGCTGGTAGATGAGAAGAATCAGGGCAAGTCTGATCATGATTGGTTGATTTTTTTGACTACTTCCTGGAATCCTGTGGGCATTAACCAGGAAGTTATGTTCATGAATCAATTCAAAGAGAAAAGTTGTTGGTATAAATTATGGATAAACAAGATTAAAAACTGTAGTTGCAATTCATTCACATCATTATGAAAAAAACATATTGAGTTCAAGCTGCTATTGATTGTCCCAGCTTTTGTGTAATTAAAACTCATTTTCCCATGTTCCAAAGCAGCTGCTTCCTCCCGCGGTTACAGACCCGGCAGATTTCTTCTGTTCACCTCCTTTTCCACATCTGCTTCTTGTGTCAGCGCAGATATTAGATTAAGCAGACGGCCAGCTCATATGCTCCTTCCGTTCCTCGTTTTTCCTGACTACAAGAGGTTTTTCAGTGCTTCCGAATGTCCGCTGGAACTTGTACTTGATCGCACCCCTTAATGAGTTTTCAGAATCTGAAGTCAAATTAGAATGTTTCAGGGTCAACAAAAGGGAGACAGAATTTGCTTTATTTAAAAAGAGCTATGCTGACCATCAGTGGATCTGAGTCAGTGGGCCTGAGTCAGTGGGTTTGAGTCAGTGGGTTTCAGTCAGTTGGTCTGAGTCAGTGGGCCTGAGTCAGTGGGTTTGAGTCAGTGGGCCTGAGTCAGTGGGTTTGAGTCAGTGGGTTTCAGTCAGTGGGTTTGAGTCAGTGGGCCTGAGTCAGTGGGTTTGAGTCAGTGGGCCTGAGTCAGTGGGCCTGAGTCAGTGGGTTTGAGTCAGTGGGTCTGAGTCAGTGGGCCTGAGTCAGTGGGTTTGAGTCAGTGGGCCTGAGCCAGTGGGCCTGAGTCAGTGGGTTTGAGTCAGTGGGCCTGGGCCTGGGCCTGAGTCAGTGGGTTTGAGTCAGTGGGTTTGAGTCAGTGGGCCTGAGTCAGTGGGTTTGAGTCAGTGGGCCTGAGTCAGTGGGCCTGAGTCAGTGGGTCTGAGTCAGTGGGCCTGAGTCAGTGGGTTTGAGTCAGTGGGCCTGAGTCAGTGGGTTTGAGTCAGTGGGCCTGAGTCAGTGGGCCTGAGTCAGTGGGCCTGAGTCAGTGGGTTTGAGTCAGTGGGTTTGAGTCAGTGGGCCTGAGTCAGGGGGCCTGAGGAAGGGGGCCTGAGGAAGGCGCCTCTCAGCACAGGAAGTAAGAGGATGAGGGCCCGCCCTGCATTATCTCACGTGTTTCTGCTTTTTATGGGGCGTGCGGCCATTTCCCCCGCTGGCTCTGGGGAGCTAGAGCCCCATGCCTGCGCCGTAAAGTTTTACTACGCAAAGGAAATGTGGTTTGGCTTCTGTCTGGCTGGTCTGTCTTTCACTCTCTCCTTCTCTCTCAGAGAGAGTCCTTCAATGAGATTTTGGGAGAGAAGGTTCCAGATCGCGCAGAACTTTCACTCGAGCGAAGGACGTTTGGGAGCGTTTCAAAAAGTATAAATGTTCAAAAGCAGGAGCAGAGTCAGAGTCTATAACGGCTCACACAGGCGAGAGTTCCCTTAGTGTCTGTCGTGTGGCAGCAGAGATATCTGTGTCCACTAGTTTCCCCTGCCAGGCCCAGAATTGTGACCCTAGCAAGCTTCTGTCACCACTGAGCCCTAATGCGGTAACTTTCAGGGATATGTACTTTGCTGATAAGTCAACACTCAGTTACTGAATCTGATGAATCACAAATGAATTTGCGCAGGATTCTGATTTGAAGCAGCTCTTTCGAGGTGAAACATTATCCGCTGGTTGCTCTGTGATTCATGTAGGCAAACCTTCTCTGGGCCTAACAGATCAACCCAGAGAAATCTGAGGACACCAATAACTTTGCTGGAAACCGATGCCAAAAAAATCAATGCATGTCCCGTCAGCATCTGGAATCAAGTCTGTCGGTCAGTTATTAGTGAATAGTAGTATTAATGAAGTTTCGTTTTTATTGCAGTTTTCGTCAGAGCTCTTAGCAGTGAATAGGGCAGGACTCAGCTCAAACGCCACCAGTGCACCACCATCAACCCGGCGGCCATTTTGTGCCAGAATGCTCAGCCGCCCATCAGGGAGGTGGCGAAAGGAGGGAATTTTTAAAAAATAAATAAAAAACAGGACAAAAGACAAAGTCCCTGATTCATTTTGCGTGGGTGCAGGGGCACACAGAGGAGGGCTCACACGTGTGCTGGTTTCCCCTGCCCCGTTTCCATCACGGCCCAGAAAAACTCTGCAAAAACAATCGCACAGTATCCTTCCTTATATTTAGTTGTCTGAAATTACACGTAAGCTGATTTACAGGAAGACATTTTCGGGAGTTCTGAGCTCTTAAGTGCCCCAATCAGCGTTATAAAAAACAGCCGCTGGCGGCTTTGCTCCCGCCGTCTCTCCTGAGTCTGTCTGCACCAGGCAGACCCATCCAGGCCTGTTATTGTTGGGCCGGTCCCTGCACTTCATTACATCCCATTAATGTTTTAATTCCTTGTTTCTTTTCTAATCTCCCAAGCAATTCAGATCTTTGCAGATATCATCTCCCAGGCTCTCAGATTAAAGCCGGTTATAAAGGGGGCCGTGTGTCCTGTCAACACACGGGGGAAACGGGCCCGCTGGCCCAGCCAAGAACAATATTTTGTACAAGACCTTTATAACTCCTGTTTGCTGGATTCCTTATTTTGATTGTACAGTATTTTCCTTCTTTTTTACTTTTTAATAAGTGCTAAAAAAACTCCTCCAGCAGCTCAGGTTTCTCCTCTGGAGAGTGTTTCAGTGCTTGTGTAGTTAGTCCCCTTCTCCTCCTTCAGAGACGCTGAGTGTGTTTCAGGACGTTTGCCTGGGATCCACCTAAAACATTTTCTGCCTGTCATACCTGCTGTTTATCGGTCTCTCACTCCCTCTCTCTCTCTCTCTCTCTCTCTCTCTCTATCTCACTCTCCCTCCCTCTCTCTCTCTCTGTCTCACTTTCCCTCTCTCTCTCTCTCTCTCTCTCTCCCCCCTCTCTCTCTCTCTCTCTCTCTCTCCCTCTCTCTCTCTCTCTCCCTCTCTCTCTCTCTCTCTCTCTCTCTCTCTCTCTCTCTCTCTCTCTCTCTCTCTGCAGGGACGGAGGAGAGCAGCTGCCTGCCGGTGCCTCGGTGCCCTGAGTCCTGCACATGCTCAGACACCGTGGTGCGCTGCAGTAACCGGGCGCTGCGCACCCTTCCCAAAGGGATCCCCAAGGACACCACCGAGCTGTGAGCCCCGCCCCTGCACCCCACCCCTACACCCCGCCCAGTACCCCACCCAAAACCCCACCCAGACCCTTTCACTGCCCCACCATAACCCCACCCAGACCCTTGCACTGCCCCACCATAACCCCACCCATAACCCCACCCAAACACTCGCATCATCCACCCCTTTGTCCAATCGCCTCTCATGCACCCTGACCTGACCCGACCAGTGCGGAACTTTACACAGTCTCTGTAAGGTTTCTGTGCATGTGAGCAGTCTTATACATCCGATATGTCTAACGTCAGACGAGTTAGCTCATGCAAAAATGTCTTTGATAATGATAGCACATCGAAAATGAAATAGGTTACACATTTATTAAAACTACATTATCAGCACTGAAAAATATTTTGCATAATTTTTGTTCTGGAGACCAATCTTTCTGTTCATATTCTTGTGTTCTCATGAGAGTATGTTTAAATGCCTTTTCATTAGACATAATTAATTCCATGTATGGGATATGTTTTTATTATGGATGGCTCTGTTTAAAGCCTACCCTATGTACTTATATTTTTTCTGGTTGCGCTGGCTCCCTTTGTCTTGCATTGTCTGTATAAATGATTCCGTCTCATGGTTTAACTCAGTATCAGCTCCCATTGTCTTTGTCTGCTCTTTAACTAATTGTGACCTCAGCGGTCTGTTTTTAATTGTGACCTCAGCGGTCTGTTTTTAATTAGCATGCGGCTGCGCTAAATGAGAGACTACGGCCTTTCTCCCAGGTCCCTACCATGCCTGAGATATCCCATCTGGCATTGCACCCCATGGGATCATGGGAAACAGGAAGTCAATGAGTGTGTGTGTGTGTGTGTGTGTGTGTGTCTGTACGTGCATCAAATCACCACTACAGCATTTCAGATTCAGTAGTTTCCCTCAAGCAATGGTCCAAGATTAACTAACCTGACTCTAGACCTTATCCTAACCATTAGAAAGACAATTGCCCAACTGACCTCAGATCAGTTCTTAATTACAACTTCCTGCTTTATTGTTTCAGATACCTGGAGGGAAACTTGCTGACAGCCGTACCGAAGGAGCTTTCCGCTCTCAAACAGCTCTCCCTTGTGTATGTACCCTCACTCTCCCTCACTCTCACTATTATTAATGCTCCATGCAGGGACACCAGACCAGGGCAGTTTTCAGCAGCCATTTTGAAGCTTATAAAGAAATTTAGCAAAAGCTTTGGATTATGAAAATGATTGTTGTTGGACTCGGTGGAGCCAAACTCAGTGCTGTGCGGACCTGCTGATTCCAACTCAAACTAATTAGCGCTGCCCTGACCAGTCCAGTCACTTATTCAGCCATTCGCATGCACCTCTGTTTAAGAGCGCAGAGTATGCAGAGCAGCTGTTATTTAGACAGCACAAATGAATTATATCCCAGCAAATGCATCATGCTAAAACCAACAGGACTAATTCAGAAAATAAAGGAACCAATTACCTAATCAAGAGCAGAGGCCAGCATACACCGAGCCCTTTAATGGCGTGAGTTTGACAGCACTGGATTAAGTGATTAAGAGCGGGGGTCAGTGGGAGACGAAGAATACAGTATGCCCCCCCCCCGGCCCACCCACACCCCTGTCCTCAGAAGAGCCCTGGTTCTGCCTGTTTGAGTGAGCGTGCCTGGCTATGGGGGGGGTCGCGGAATGACAAACTCTGTGTCTATCCCGATCCACACAGGGACCTCAGCAACAACAGCATCAGCCACCTGCCCCCCCTCACCTTCAGCAACATGACTCAGCTCTCAACCCTGTGAGTCTCCATGGCGACGGCCCCATGCGCGGTGTGCGCAGCGGCCCTGCCCGCATAAACGCATGCATGTGTTCTGTTACTCTGCATCTGTGTGACCCACTCGAGCTTTACCGCCATTAAAACCATTAAACCTGATATTTCACTTCATAAACACATATTAACCTTGTATTAAAATGTGCTTTCTCCCCTCTTCTCTCCTGTCCTTTTGTGTGCAGGGTCTCTCCCCATTAAGACCCTGCATTAAAACACACAATCTGAACTCCTCTTCATTCACCTCATAACCACATTTCAGTCTTTTATTAAAATGTGACTTTTCTTTCATTGCCGTTGTTTTCAATATGTTTTATTTTATTATGTTTACAATATGTTTTCCATTTTCCCACTGTCAGCTCCACTCCAATGAGTTCATAACTAAATATTAATAATATATTAATTAGCTGTGTCTTAAAATGTGATTATTTTTCTCTTTACTTTTTTGTCTTTTACAACTGCAAACTTAGCTCCGATTAGATTTGCCAACTGGAAATATATTGTAGTCACGTCATAGATGGATATCATTAGTGTGTTTTGAAATCTGATCATTTTTGTGTTTTTTTCTCTCTCTTTATTTCCTGCGGCAGAATCCTGAGCTACAACCAGATCCGCTGCATCCCTGTCCATGCGTTTGACGGGCTCAAGTCCCTACGCCTGCTGTAAGAGCCAGGGTCCCGTACCCCCCTGCGCACCCCTGCGCCCCCTGCGCCCCTGTGCCCAGCTGCACCTCCCTGCACCCCTCTGCGCCCCGCTGCGCCCCCCTGCACTCCCCTGTGCCCAGCTGCACCTCCCTGCACCCCTCTGCGCCCGCCGCCCCCTGCACTCCCCTGCGCCCCTCTGTGCCCCCCTGTGACCCTCTGCACCCCCTGTGCCCAGCTGCACCTCCCTGCGCTCCTCTGTGCCCCCCTGCACCCCCCTGCACCTCCCTGCACCCCTTGCCTCTCCATGTCCCATGTTCCCCTCCTCTCAGTGATGAATGGCCATTCAGCCTCACCTCCTCCCTGCCATCCATCTTCCAGCCCCTGCAGAAAGCTCCACCACAACTCCAGATAAATAAAACACACACAAACACACACACACACACACACACACACACGCACACACACCGTGGCCAGAGACACTTTTCACTGGGCCTTCAAGACAGAGCTGAGAATGAGTCCTTATTAACTGAGAGAGGAAGCTTGAGTGCTGAAAACAAACTGCCGCATTTTTTTCAGGGGGTACTGTACTTCCAGACCCCCCCACCGGTTCTGTTGACATGGAGACAGAAATCATGCGTAGCTTAATGGCTTTGTGGTTTGCTTTTTTCTCTGCTGTGGCTAAAGCGTTCCCAGCATGCTCTGCAGTACTGATTGCTGGCGCTCCTCCAGCACAGCGCTGTCCCTGGTCGGATGTGTGTTGTGGAGTTAAGTTGCTCTTGATAAAAGACTTTTCTCAGCTCCTCACCTCTGGCCCTCGGTGCAGTGGGCACAGGCATTCCCGTGTGACCCATCATTGTCACTTATTCATTACCCATAATCCCTTGGGTTGGCATTGGCAAGGGGGGAGGCCAGGGCCGGGGGGTATTTGGGTGCGGGGTCGATGGTGTTAGGTTCAGGGCTCAAAGCTTGAGTGCTGTCATTTTCAGGAAGTCTACCACCAACTGTGCAGCCCACTGTCAGAGGGTGGCAGGGGTGGGGGGGTCAAGTGACAGTGACATTAGCTGACAGCAATGGCACTCACACGGGTGGGGGGTGGGGAGGGTGGTGTTGTATGAGCGGGGGGAGGGGATGCTGCAGGAATGTGAGGGAACACAGCTGTGTGCATTGCTTTACATGCAGCGACCTTCTGAGTGACCTTTCGAGGCCTCAGCATGCTAAAGGTCAGGCTGCTGCTGTCACTGTGCGTTCCCTCTACACTGTCACTGTGCGTCCCCTCTACACTGTCACTGTGCGCCCCCTCTACACTGTCACTGTGCGCCCCCTCTACTGTCACTGTTCACTGTCACTGTGCCCCCTCTACACTGTCACTGTGCGCCCCTCTACACTGTCACTGTGCGTGCCCCTCTACACTGTCACTGTGCACCCCCTCTACACTGTCACTGTGCGCCCCCTCTACACTGTCACTGTGCGCCCCTCTACACTGTCACTGTGCGCCCCCTCTACACTGTCACTGTGCGTCCCCTCTACACTGTCACTGTGCGCCCCCTCTACACTGTCACTGTGCGCCCCCTCTACACTGTCACTGTGCGCCCTCTCTGTCACTGTCACTGTCACTGTGCGTCCCCTCTACACTGTCACTGTGCCCCCTCTACACTGTCACTGTGCGCCTCTACACTGTCACTGTGCGCCCTCTACACTGTCACTGTGCCCCTCTACACTGTCACTGTGCCCCCTCTACACTGTCACTGCGCCCTCTACACTGTCACTGTGCCCCCTCTACACTGTCACTGTGCGCCCCCTCTACACTGTCACTGTGCCCCCTCTACACTGTCACTGTGCGTCCCCTCTACACTGTCACTGTGCGCCCCCTCTACACTGTCACTGTGCGTCCCCTCTACACTGTCACTGTGCGTCCCCTCTACACTGTCACTGTGCGCCCCCTCTACACTGTCACTGTGCGTCCCCTCTACACTGTCACTGTGCGCCCCCTCTACACTGTCACTGTGCGCTCCCTCTACACTGTCACTGTGCCCCTCTACACTGTCACTGTGCGCCCTCTACACTGTCACTGTGCACCCTCTACACTGTCACTGTGCGCCCCTCTACACTGTCACTGTGCGCCCTCTACACTGTCACTGTGCGCCCCCTCTACACTGTCACTGTGCGCCCTCTACACTGTCACTGTGCGCCCTCTACACCCTGTCTCTACACTGTCACTGTGCGCCCCTCTACACTGTCACTGTGCGCCCTCTACACTGTCACTGTGCGCCCCTCTACGCTGTCACTGTGCGCCCTCTACACTGTCACTGTGCGCGCCCTCTACACTGTCACTGTGCGCCCCCTCTACACTGTCACTGTGCGTCCCCTCTACACTGTCACTGTGCGCCCCCTCTACACTGTCACTGTGCGCCCCCTCTACGCTGTCACTGTGCGCTGTCACCTCTACGCTGTCACTGTGCGCTGTCACTGTGGCCCCCTCTACACTGTCACTGTGCGCCCTCTACACTGTTCACTGTCACTGTCCCCTCTACGCTGTCACTGTGCTCCCCCTCTACGCTGTCACTGTGCGCCCCCTGTGTTGATATTGTAGATATTGTACTGTTGAATTGATAGATTTGTTTACTTTATTTAATGTAATTTAATTGGTTCTATTATTTTGACTAAAACTCTAGCCATTGGCATTTGTGCCGGTGGTTAATGACTGTATATCTGTGTAACTCTGTATAACTATTTCTCTCCCATGTCCCCCCCCCCCCACACCTGACAGAACTCTCCATGGAAACGACCTTTCAATCATACCAGAGGGGGCCTTCAATCACCTGACATCGCTCTCTCACCTGTGAGTTTGAGGGAAAGTGCAAGGGCAAGGGTTCCCTGTTAATAACACATTTATAAACTGTTAATAACGTGCTTTAAGCCCTTACTCAGGGGCTAATATCTTGTGCAGAGGTGAATAGTTTTCTCTTTTTTATATTTTACTTTATGAAACCTGTGAGTGAGACTGTCTGAAACTACCAAAGAACACCCTTTCTGTACTCTGAAACTACAGAGTGGGCCCCTCAGGAAATCTCTGTACATTTTATTACAGTAAAATGCATTCATCGCAGGGATTATTGATTTTTTTCTCTGTGCCTCTGTGTCTGTCAGTGACTGTAAGTAGTGTTACAGTAGCTTGGGTGTTCTGCTCTGGAGGAACAGTCACTGCGCTTTCTCTTTAACGTCTCCATTAGAGGAGTAAAGAGAATAAAGATCATCTGTGTGACTCTGAGAAATAAATACATTAAAGTTTGTTCTAGCTTAAAATTAGAACTGAAGGAAAAAGCTTTTGGGTTGTTGGGGTTGGGTGTCTGTGTGTGTGTGTGTGTGTGTGTGTGTGAGCACGCATTTGTGTGTGTTTGTGTTTGTGTGTGTGTGTGTGTGTGTGTGTGTGTGTGTGTGTGTGTGTATTCTAATCTGATATGTGGGTGGTTGCATGTGCATGTCTGTGTATGTTCATGTCCGGAATGGTTTATTATAATAAGTTATAATGGTGGGTCATTAACTCCCACGTTGTGCTATGGCGCAGGGCTCTGTGTGCTAGCCCGCTGTACTGTAAATGTGACCACGTTGTGCTATGGCGCAGGGCTCTGTGTGCTAGCCCGCTGTACTGTAAATGTGACCACGTTGTGCTATGGCGCAGGGCTCTGTGTGCTAGCCCGCTGTACTGTAAATGTGACCACGTTGTGCTATGGCGCAGGGCTCTGTGTGCTAGCCCGCCGTACTGTAAATGTGACCACGTTGAGCTATGGCGCAGGGCTCTGTGTGCTAGCCCGCTGTGCGGTAAATGTGACCACGTTGTGCTATGGCGCAGGGCTCTGTGTGCTAGCCCGCTGTACTGTAAATGTGACCACGTTGTGCTATGGCGCAGAGCTCTGTGTGCTAGCCCGCTGTACTGTAAATGTGACCACGTTGTGCTATGGCGCAGGGCTCTGTGTGCTAGCCCGCTGTACTGTAAATGTGACCACGTTGTGCTATGGCGCAGGGCTCTGTGTGCTAGCCCGCTGTACTGTAAATGTGACCACGTTGTGCTATGGCGCAGGGCTCTGTGTGCTAGCCCGCTGTACTGTAAATGTGACCACGTTGTGCTATGGCGCAGGGCTCTGTGTGCTAGCCCGCTGTACTGTAAATGTGACCAGCAGGGCGCTAACCCGCTGTACTCTAACTGTGACTTTCAGCGGTTGTGTGTGCTAACTTGCTGCTTTATGACTGTGACCTGCAGGGCTCTGGGCGCTAACCCTCTTACTGTAACTGTGACCTGCGCTGGCTCTCCCAGTGGGTGAAGGCGGGGTTCAAAGAGCCGGGCATCGCCCGCTGCACCGGGCCCCCCGACATGGCCGACCGCCTGCTGCTCACCACCCCCCTCAACCGCTTCCAGTGCAAGGGTGAGTCCCACACCCCACCTGTGTGCACCCACGCACCCATTACATACGACAGGCATCACCCACCACCAACAGCACCCGTTTAAAATAGGTTTACAGACGATCCCTGACTTACGATAAGGGTACGTTCCCATAAACCCATCGTAAGTAGAAAATATCATAAGTCACAAATTCATTTAATGCACCTAATACACCTAATCACCTGAACATCATAGCCTCGCCTAGCCTACCTTAAACGTGTTTAGAACACTTACATTCACCTGCAGTTCAGCAAAATCATTAACACAAAGCCGATTTTATAATAAAGTGTTGAATATCTCCTGTGATTTATTGAATACTGTACTGAAAGTGACTCTATCGCACCATCGTAAAGTCGAAAAATCGTAAGTCAGTTGCTTCTTGCAGATCTCTTCTTCTCAGTTGCTTCACTCCTCTTTCACATTCAGCTTTAGCTAATTATTCCTTATTGGCATCAAACACAAAGTCAATTCTGCCAAGGTTCACCATGGAAGTAGCTTTTAAAGAAGGGCTGTGTACATTTTCAGTACTCTCTCTCTCTCTCTCTCTCTCTCCATCTCTTTCTCTCCACGCTGAATACTTAGTCCTCATAAAAGAGGAAAAGACCAGCTGCCAGATATTTCTGCCCTCCACAACCACATATGCCAATTAACACTGATCTCGGATTTATCTAAGATTAAGGCAGATTAAGGTTTTTAAATGCGGATAAGTAGTGGCTTAAAATAGGCAATGGCATTCTGAATGATTGGAACAGGCTGTGTGATTCTTTTACTTTCCCTCTCTATATATGCTCTCTCTCATTCTTTCTTTCCCTTCTCTCTCTCTCTCTCTCTCTCTCTCTGTCACACACATGCTCTCTGTCTATTCAAAGTCAGCTTCGGATAAAAATGTTTTATTGGTGTGAAATTTTAATTCCCAAATGTTTTGACACAGAACTGAAAATACAACAAATACAAATGTTCACTGAGCCAAGTGTTGCAATTTTAGTGAGCTTTGTAGCATTGTGTTGATAGGTGGGCTAATGGTGAATTCTGAATTACTTTGTCCACAGCTCTGTCTGTTGATATGAATGTGTTTGTTCACTGTGTTAGTAACTTTCTGCTCCCCAGGCCCTGTGGATTTGAGTCTGACCTCCAAGTGCGCCCCCTGTCTAGCCGTACCTTGTCAGAACAACGGTACCTGCGTCAGTGACGTGAGCGGATCCTACCACTGCACATGTCCGTTCGGGTACAAGGTGAGGCCCAACCTGAGCTGGCCCTCTGATTGGCCGCTGAGCCGCACAGGCTGAGGCGTATGATAGGACAGCGCCTCTAGCCCTGGTCCTCGAGCACCACTGTCTGCGTTAGTTTTCACCCCAACCGCATCGCCGAAGCACAAGGAGCCATTCGATGTTTTTAACGAAACACTTTTACTCTAATGAGTGATGATCTACATCCCTGCTGCCACATTGTGTAAATGGATATCTAATATTCAATATCCATCCAAGTGTTTTCAATCAGTCAGATCAGGTTTCAGGTAAAAAATGCTGACCTTTTTTGTAACATGCATTGGCAGCTAATTCCTTTTCAAGAGGTTACATTTCGTAGTGATTAATTGATCAACCTACAGTTGAAAGACCCAAATGTTGAAAGTGTGGATACCTGGTAATGGAATCAAAAATGACATGTGGAAAATGAATGAGTCTGAAGGCAAAGTAAATGGTAGCGGTGACCGGAACCAGCACTGTGCTACAAACCTGTTTATGTGGAACCTAATTAAGACTGTTGAAAATAAGTGTTTAGTGGAGAGACTGGATGAGATGAAAAGCTGCAAAAGTGAAGGTACTGCAGGATCAGGGTCAGGAAGCTGCAGGAGACATGTGACCTCTACTTAACCAGATGATAGTGGGATAGAATGAGAGGCCTCACTCTTTCCTATCCAGTTAACATAGGGATCCCATGGAACCACATGTATCTGTCTGTCTGGCGTAATTTCATGTGTAGTTTGTGCTCAGATACCATGATGTCATGCTCCAAGCCGCAAGCACTTGCCGTTCTGCTAAACAGGAAAAACGAGAAGGGAAATTAGTTCGGGTAATTTAGGAAAAATGAGTGTTTGAGTCAGTGCGAGTGATGACGACAGCAGGGGTCATAGGGGGAGCCTCCTGAAAGGGCTGGGAATGGAGCATCAGACATGAATGATTCCTGTTTACCAAGAGGAGAGGGTGAGTGTGTGTGTGTGTGTGTGTGTGTGTGTGTGTGTGTGTGTGTGTGTGTGTGTGTGTGTGTGTGTGTGTGTGTGTGTGTGTGTGAGTGTGTGGTACCTTGCCTTGGCCCCTACAGTCTAATTGTCAGCCTTTTGTCAGCGTCCCTTTCCAGAAAAAGAGATAAGAGCTTAACCTTTAGCCTGCCAGGGAGACAGGACCACAGGCCTCTCCTTTTAATGACACCCTCACTGCAGTCTGTCTCTGTCTGCTCCTCCTCCTCACTCAGTATCGTCCCTGTGGAATGTAGTGTGTGTGTGAGTGTGAGCGTGAGCGCCCGCATGTATATGTGTGTGTGAGTGTGAGCGCGAGCACGCGCATGTGTGTGTGAGTGTGAGCGTGAGCACGCGCATGTGTATGTGTGTGTGTGAGTGTGAGTGTGAGTGTGAGCGTGAGCACGTGCATGTGTATGTGTATGTGTGTGTGTGTGTGTGTGTGTGTGTGAGTGAGTGTGAGCGTGAGCACGTGCATGTGTGTGTGTGTGTGTGAGTGTGAGCGCGAGCACGCGCATGTGTGTGTGAGTGTGAGCGCGAGCACGCGCATGTGTGTGTGTGTGTGAGTGTGAGCGTGAGCACGCGCATGTGTATGTGTGTGTGTATGTGTGTGAGTGTGAGTGTGAGCGTGAGCACGCGCATATGTATGTGTGTGTGTGTGTGTGTGTGAGTGTGAGCGTGAGCACGCGCATGTGTATGTGTGTGTGTGTGTGAGTGTGAGCGCGAGCACGCGCATGTGTGTGAGTGTGAGCGTGAGCACGCGCATGTGTATGTGTGTGTGTATGTGTGTGAGTGTGAGCGTGAGCACGCGCATATGTATGTGTGTGTGTGTGTGTGAGCGCGAGCACGCGCATATGTATGTGTGTGTGTGTGTGTGAGTGTGAGTGTGTGTGAGTGTGAGCGCGAGCACGCGCATTTGTATGTGTGTGTGTGTGTACAAAGACAGACCACACTCAGGGATCTCTGGAGCCTTTGGGTGGGCAGACACAGCCACTGGCACCGGCCTCTGGAAGTGGCTGTGGGTAATTAAAATGTGTGAGGTGACTCAAACGGAGACGAGAGCAGGGAAGCTCGTCGAAACGTGGGCTTTGATCACAGGAAGGGGACGTGACAGCGGAGAGAGCCGTCGCAGGGATTAAACCGGCCACATTACCGCGAGCCCATCCTGTGAAAGCGATACGCTTACACTGCTCCACTCTTAATAAAAATGTGTTATTTAGCTGTTATTAAAGAAAGCAGTGACATTATTTTCAAATGGAAAACAGAGGAGGGCATTGTGAGTTCACGTTGGGCGAACACATTTCCACGGCGCCAGAATGACGTTTTTTTTTCGGAAAGAGGGGTACATGAACTCTGTGGCTGTCCCTTTTTTGTGCCTGACCCTGCGGCGAATCATATTTTATAAAATTATTTTCTTTATGTTACCTTTGTTTAACTTGGTAGGCCCACTGAGAACCCAGCTGTCTCACAGTGATGAGCTGGCCAATCAGATTTGGTGAGGAATGCAGATTTTAGCCAATCAGATGTGCAAGGGGTGATCTGAGAGCCAGTTCAGTCCACACATTCACAACCATCAGGGACAGTGCAAACAAGACACATTTCCAAGAAGTCCTAATTTTGATTGCGGTGTTCATTTCAGGCAAAAATAATACCCTCGCTCTGTAGAGAAACGCCATGAGCTCTTTCATCACCACACCGGGGCAGAACCGCTGAGAAATATGTGTGTGAATGTTTCCAAAACATACAGGAACCAATTTAGAGTAGTAAAACGTGCTCAAGTAATTCAAATAGATAATCATTCTACAAAATAATGGTAATAGGCAACAACAGCAATTATAAAATGAAGACAAGCTAATTACATTGGTAATAATAATGATAATAATTTCTCTCTCTCTCTCTCTCTCTCTCTCTCTCTCTCTATCTCCCGCTCTCTCTCTCTCGCTCTCTCTTTCAGGGGAGGAACTGTGAGATCGCCATGAATGCCTGTATCAGCCTGCCATGTGCCAACGGCGGGACGTGCCACCTACAGCCTGGGCAGGGGGACCAGTTCAGGTACCCGTTTCTGTCATCCTCGTATCCAATGGTAGAGCCGCATGAAGCCCCCTCCTCCACAGGTAGCCCATGACACAACCCCTTTAGCTGCAGCACTGAAAATGGCCACCAGTGTCATATAATGGTTCAGTTATCCAAGAGGTTCCGGGGTCCATTCCCAGGTAGGACACTCCTGTTGTACCCTTGAGGAGGGTACTTCACCTGGATTCCCGCAGGAAATAGCCAGCTGTATGAGTGTACAGTGTATAATGATGTAAACCATGTTAGTCACTCTGCGTAAGATGGTCACGTCTGCTAATTGGCAGTGAAGTAGTGAAATGTAATGTTCACGCAGATTGAGTAGCATTTATAAAACTGGCATGGAGGGTGTGATCTTGCCCTGGTAGTTTCAGGAGTGTCAGCGCTCCTCTTCATCCCAGCCCGGGCTCCATTCCACCCCTGGCATCATTGCTGGCGGTGAGGGCATGGACACGGGCGTGGGTGACAGGCATGGTTGAGCGTTTTGCCCTGGCAGTGAGGGCATGGACGTGGGCATGGGTGACGGATACGGTCAAGCGTTTAGCCCTGGCAGTGAGGGCCTGGACGTGGGCGTGGGTGACAGGCACGGTTGAACTTTTCGCCCTGGCAGTGAGGGCATGGACGTGGGCGTGGGTGACGGGTACGGTCGAGCGTTTCGCCAGAGGAGGGTGAGATAAGTGTTGCTGTGCGTTCATCCAATGCCTTTAAATCCCTGGGTGCTCTTAGCCCATTCCGTCTCAGTCCCGCCCCCATTCCCGTAAGCGCTCGCGCAGAGCCTGGGGGGGCCCATGCGGTCGCCAGAGCAGTTAGGGCCTCGGGGCAGCTGTCACTCAGCCAGCTCAGTGCTGGTGGCCCCCCACACTCGTCTTTACACACATTACTGAAGCAGATGATGAACGCTCTCACCTCGCGGGCTTTCACACATGCTCTGTGGGAACGACACCCAGCTGGAATGTTACAGTTTAAAGGGTAAAATATAAAAATGCATTTGAAAAGAGGAACTGAAGCTTGGCTGACTCCAGGGGGCCCAAAAACCCCTGTGTGGCAGAGATAGCCATGGCTACAGCAGCTTTGCCCATCGTGGTGTGTGCCCTGCGTTGGCAGGTGCTGGGCACAGGAATTTGGCCTGCCACCATTACAAATGGTGCAAGAGGCAGGGGGCTTATTTTCTACTCTGTAACGCACTTTAATTTCACTCACCTGTCTTCAACTCAAGATAATTACCAGTCAAGATCAAGCTCCTTACAATCAAAATACAAGGTGGCTATTTTTCTATTATTCCTATATTTATACCTTTTACTCCTTTTTTTCTCCCAGTGGGCCAGTTTTACTTGATGGATTTCCATTCAATTGATCAATCACTCACTTACTGCCTGATGGCTGGACTTTTCTGAGACAGGTTCTCATGACTCAGCTCTCTGTTTTTGGCCTCTGACCTCCATGTTGTCTGTCTCTCCCCCCCACAGCTGTGTGTGCTCCCCCGGGTTTGAGGGCCAGCGATGTGAGATTAACCCAGATGACTGTGAGGACAACGACTGTGAGAATAACTCCACCTGCGTGGATGGAATCAACAACTACACCTGCCTCTGTCCCCCCAACTACACAGGTGAGTCCAGGTGTACCTTCAACCATGGAGCCCCACCCCCTCTCGTCTTATTTCATGATGCCCCGTCATTTTCATGGCCTGAAATGTTTGCAATAAGTTCATTAATGACAGTTGAATATTCTCATATCTGACATTCATCATTTATTAAGCATTTAGAGATGCCTCCCTAAAATCCCCAGCTCAGAATCATAAGGACTGTGTAGGCAGGACGTGTTTCAGCGTGTTTAAGCGTGTTTGAACGTGTTTCAGCGTGTGTGTGTGTGTGTGTGTGTGTTTGAGAGTGTTTGAGTGTGTGTGTGAGTGAGGTTTGAGCATGTTTGAGAGGTGTGTGAGAGCGTGTGTGAGTGTAAGTGAGCATTTGGGCTGTGAGCGTTTGGGCTGTGAGCGTCTGGATTGTGAGCGTTTGGGCTGTGAGCATCTGGATTGTGAGAGTTTGGGCTGTGAGAGTTTGGATTGTGAGCGTCTGGGCTGTGAGAGTTTGGGCTGTGAGCGTTTGGGCTGTGAGCGTTTGGATTGTGAGCGTCTGGGCTGTGAGAGTTTGGGCTGTGAGTGTTTGGGCTGTGAGCGTTTGGGCTGTGAGCGTTTAGGCTGTGAGTGTTTGGCCTGTGAGCGTCTGGATTGTGAGCGTTTGGGCAGTGAGTGTCTGGATTGAGAGCGTTTGGGCTGTGAGCAGGAGCACAGAGCTGAAACAGGAGCTGGACGCGAGGGCTGACTCGACACTTTAAAAGCGGAGCCCTGTGCATTTCCCACCGCGCGGCTGCCAAAGCGGGGAGTGACTTCACGGGTGCGCGGTGCCCCACAGCCTGGGCACCTCCTTCCCCCGGCCGGGAGGCAGCCGAGCGGATCAGCACCCTGTCATTATGGCTGCACGCCTAATTGTAGGCCGTTGTAGCCTCTGCTCAGCGTCCCGGCAGTGGGGAGTGGGGCGGACAGCAGTGGGTGCAGCTTGGGCCTGGCACATGGGGGGGACACCAGCCCACTGCAAAAATCGAACCTCCATTTCCCCTTCTCCCCTTTCCTGTTTGGAAATGCTGGCCTAGTCTCGGGGGGGCGCCAAGTGGGCCCGTGAACCCGAACCCGCAGCCCCGTCTCTGGGGGAAGTCCGCAGGCGAAACCAGCAATTAGGTTTGCTTTAAACTAACTGTTTTTATTCCCCCCATCCCTCTCTCCCTCTGAGCTGAGTGTCTGTGCCCGTTTAAAATAAGAATAGGCAACGAGAGAGCACCGCAACACTTTCATGATGGAGAGAAAGCAACAGAAAGATAGAGAGAGAGAGAGAAGAGAGAGGAGAAGATAAGATTTGAAGATGAGAGCAGCAAGAGAGAATGTAATTGTGGTAAAGCAGAGGGTGAGAGAGACAGAGAGAGAGGAAAAGGGGGGAGACAGAATTTGAGAGAGGCTAAAAAGTTACAGAATTACATGGAGAGAGAAACAGAGAGGGGGAGAGAGAGGCACAGGAAGTGAGAAGAGAGAGGCAAAAAGGAGAGAGAGAGAGAAGCTGCAAGAGGAAGAAAAAGGCAGGAGGCTAACAGAGGCACAGAAGCAGTGGCTGAGTAGACTGGGGGAGAATGATTTCATAGCACTGCAGAGATGGAACCCCGCCCACATCATGTGACCTCCACCCAATGAGGGCCTTGGTGACCTACCAGAGAGTGGCAAGGTCAATCGCTACCATGGTGATGCAGTTGCTAGGCACCTCAGTGGCCTCTGAGCTGCTTGACCAATCAGTGCTGAGCTCACCAGCTCTTAATGACTTAATTTAAATGATCAACAATCATTTAGATGACGTTAGATAAAAATATGCTGATGTTCTGAAGGAAATGTCGAGATAAGCTCATGAATGATGGCTAAAGATCGTTCTTTGTTCTCTGTAGGAATAATTTTCCTGCATTTTCCTACACGCAACAGCATTGGTGCCAATTACCTAATGAAGCCAGGGTTAACTAGTGAAACCACTGGCACTGACAGCAATGAGAGGCAGGGATGATGTAGTTTGGCAAACCTAGTGATAGGACACCCTGCTGAGATCGGCCCCTCCATAGAAATACATCAGCAAACGCTGATGTTTTTTTCAATCTCTAATGGATATGATTGGTCACGGAAAGCAACTGAGGGTTCAAAACAACAAAGCCTTTGTAGACGTTCAGGCCAGGGATCACTGTAAACTGTATTGTGGCAAATGTTTGTGAAATGCGCCGTAATATAAATTGAAAGGTTGATTGATTGGAAGATTGAAAGGGAGATTTCATAATGCGCTGAAATTCCTGGTACAATCTGGAGAGGTTTTTCTGACGCCATGTTGTCTGTGTCACCGATAATTTCTGACAAGTGTAAAAGCACAGACACCCTCAGCGCCAAAACCAGAAACCGTGAACGAGTCCGCTTGGTCCAGATGGTCTCAGCTCGATCGGAACCAAAACGCATCTCGAATCCAACCAGTATAATTTAATTACTCTCAAGAACCCCACGAAAATATAATATCATAATTTAAAAAACGGGCTGGAGATGATTTGGTCGTGAAGCTGATCATGACAGCTGTCAGAACGGGACAGGGATCGTTTGTATGATGGGCTTTCGGGACGGATCCCGCCGCGTGACCAGTCTGAGGATGCCATGTGACAGGAATGTGTATGGCAGGATGCTGATCCGCCGTGCTGTTAGCGGCAGAGTGACAGCAGCCCCCGCCCACCCATCCCCCCCAAAACGCACTGGAGCTGCTCCGCTGCGTGGGGGAAAGGTCAGCCATGAGGCCAAAGCTCCATTGGATGTCCCTGTCTCCACTTTCAGGCTGCCATGAAACAATGCGATGGGAAAAGGTTGCTCTGTCTCCCTCTCTCTCTCTCTCTCTCACTCTTTCTCTCCTTCCCTCCCCTCTGTTATTTCTCCATCTGTCTCTCCACTCGTTCTTGTATCCCTTTCAGTAAACCCAGAGCTCTTTGTTATGTACATCAAGACCATATAAAGCAGAAAGAGCATAAAGTTTGTTAGCTACATATGCTGTACGTTAGATATTAAAGAATAACATGCGTGTTTATTTTGTTATAGGCACTGCATCACACACATACCTGCAGCTCCAGTTGTGTAAAGAACAGCTCAGGTTTTTAAGCTGTGAAGGAGCTCATGTGATCCCTGCTGAACTTTTATAAGCTCCGTTCGAGTTAAATCGACCCTGAACGCTTCACCTTGAATTTGGCACTGAAAGGCAGAGACCTTCCACTGCTCTGGGGACGGAATCCACCACGGCAAATAAAAACCCTCAGCTGCAGCGAATGCGTTTTGATTGATTGATTGATTTATTGATCGAAGGGGAGAAAAAGCCTGTTGTCAGAAACAGCTAAGCGGCGGCGAGGGAAGGGAACACGGGCCAGAGGAAGCAGCGTTTATTCCCTCGCTCGGGTCCAGCCGTGCTGGCAGAGTTTCCTCAGGTGAAGTCAGAGGAAATGATTCTGGCAGGAGATGGAAGCCCTTTTCGGGGATGTGGGGGCGTTGGGGAGGGACCATGACACACGGCACCTGGAGGAGCCGCACAGGAGACACCGCAAGCCTTGAGATGGGGGGGGGGGCGCTGGAACCGGGCCCAAGAGAAGCTGGCCTGGGCCCAGAACCGAGGCCTAGCCTTACTCTAACAGGTGGACAGGTTTATGGAAGCCAAGTAGGGCCATGATTGACTGCAGTCCCTCAGGCTGCCCAACCCCCCCTTAACGCTGTGTGTTATGTGTGCATATAAGACCATAAGTACATGTGCTCCAAGCTTTAGGTGGGGGGCAATCATGAATGTGAAATTTTGGTTCCATGGGAAGTTGAGGCAGAGCTGACTGGGGTTTGACAGGGCCAGGAGAGGGGGAGTCCGCAGAGTGATTAAATAACTGCATCCTGCATCTAACCGAAGAACAATGTCAGGGAAACTATGTAAATGTCCGCGTTTACCGCCAGCGCTGAAAATTACTGTGAGCCTTTTATTATGCCATTAGCGTAACCCATTCCCCCATAAAAACAACTACATAAATAAGGAAACAACATTTTCTGCCCTTACACAGAAAAAGATAATTACACACATCCATTAAAGTGTGATAGGTTGAGGACACAAATATGCATTTATATGTTACTCATTTGTATTTTTTTCTTTGTGTATTTTTATAACTGCGTATCATTAAATAGGCGCTTGACCGATTGAGTTGCTAACAGTCATATCAATCACATCAAATTAGCAGGAGGTTGCACGGTGCACACAGCTGAACTTACACTGTTACATATCCCAGAGAGGTCCGCTAGGAAGCCAGCTGTGCCAATTTCATGTCCGTGCACAAAAAAATGAAATTCATCAGAGAGCATTATAGCGCTGGTACGAATGTCTTGCTTTAACCTCTCTGACACGGACATTATTCAAACGCTGTCCACTTATGCAAATGCAGCGTGTTAGCTGCACCGCTGCTTAAGCCCTGCGCCGTTTGCTCTGACGATACCGCCGCCTTTCGCCGATTTGGATTCGCAGCACTCCAAGGACGCACGGTGAATGATCTTCGGTAATCGCGTTTAAGCTTGTAAATATTAATGTCTCAATTAGGCGATGGACTCAGCCTTTGATTCAGCGGTTTTTATCATAATTTCCTTTTCCTCCGTGTCTGCAGTTAGTGAAGTTTCCTGCGCTCCATTTTTTTCAGGACGTATAGTTACTGCTGTTTTTATAGCAATAAAAGCAGAGTTCTTTGGGGTTTTGCTGCATATTTATTTCGGTGGGGTTGCAGGTCTGTTGCTAGAGCGTGAGCGTGATACATTGTTGACCAGAATGCATTGCGATGTCCCAGCCTGATGGGTTTTAATGTCACACAGACACATGGCAGCCCATAGTAGCAGAAGGCTGCTATAGCATATTAAACTTTAACATTCTTTAGCAACCTTTACCAGGTGGTCTCTGTTTTTAAGGATCAAAACCCTCAAAACAGGGAAAATTATCTTAGAAAAGTTCATGTTTATCATGTTTAGTGCAAAACCTACTGGCCATCGTCATCACAAACATAGAACGCAACAGTTAATTATAGTTTCCTATGAATGATTCTTAAATTATTCAGTCTTTTTTGTTATCATTGCACCACAAGTTTAAACTGTCAGAATAGAGTCTGCTGTGTGTTAGCCATTGGGTATCAGCTCACAGTTGCGTCATATTTGAGGTTATGTCTTCACACGTGTCATTTCACTGTACACAATAAAAAGTTCAGTCTTAAATCAACTCAGACAGAGTACATCTGATCTTTTTTTGTCTCTTATAAACAATGTCAGAGCTGAATTAACACCAAACATTTGACACTGTAGAGTGCCAAACCAGATACGACACTTGATCTGCTAAATATTTTTGGATGTAAACAGATAGCACAGCAGTGGTGTGAAGCTCAAATCCTGGAGGGCCACAGTTTCTGCAGGTTCCTGGGGTTTCCTTTCATTCAGCAGCCAAAGTAGACCTTGGAAACAAAATGTGTGTGCTGTTTAGCCAATCAGTGACTTAATCATTTAAGTGCTGGAAGACTCCAAAGACCAGCATACACTGAAGCCTTCCAGGAATGGTGTCTGGCATCTCCACAGCGCAGTGTCTCTCACGGTACTGCAGCCAGTTCTGAGCATCTGATCTTACGATGCTCCCCTCTCCTCTCAACGGCATATCCAGTCAGGAGGCCCGGCCTGAGACTGGCTGGGTCTGCAGGGATGACTGGGGCAGAGCTGTGCAGCCCCCGGCCTCAAGCATCCCAGTTAGTGACCTCAGATCTGGACCCTAGAGACCTCAGTCACCCTTAGCTCTCCCATGTGTCCATTCGCTTGGGAATCCCAACATATCTGAGGGGTGAGCTCAAGTACTAATGCATGCCCCCTCCAGGCAAACCAGTGACACTGCAGGCTCCAAGCCATGTGTTTCTCAAGACCGTTTTCCACACTGGTGGTGCTGTCATAGCAACACTGCTATAGCAACAGTTCCATAGTAACACTGCCATTGACAATGCAGCAGTTTCCATCTTGGGTTCAAAATGAGAATGTGCGCCATTGGCCTAGCTACTAAATGATTTGATCAGAACATTTTCACTACATTTTGAGCCAAACCAGAGCAGAACTGATCGGAACATTTTCACTACATCATGTGCCAAACCAGAACAGAACTGGATACTTGATCTGCTAAATATTTTTTTGATTACAAACAGATACAGCAGTGGTGTGAAGCTAAAATCATGGAGGGCCACAGTGTCTGCTGGGTTTTAGGGTTTCATTTCAAACAGCGGCCAGTTTGGGCCTTGATAACTGTGTGTGCCGTTTAGCCAGGTGATGGAGGACACCCAAAAACAGCAGACACTGCAGGGGAAGTCCGTCCTCGCACGGTGATCATGGCTCACCAATCATCTCCGTCTCTCTGCAGGGGATCTGTGTGAAGAGGTGATCGATAACTGCGCCCCGGGATTCGACCCCTGTCAGCATGACGCCAAGTGTGTCCCCCTCACCAAAGGGTTCAGGTGAGTCTCTGTGCTGCATGCGATGAATGGTTCAGGGGGAAGAACAGCTAGGGGGTCCCCTCTCTCCCAGAGGACACAGCTAGGGGTCCCCCCTCTCCCAGAGGACACAGCTAGGGGTTCCCCCTCTCCCAGAGGACACAGCTGGGGGGTCAGTCCATCATTCATGTGTGTGTCTTGGGGAAGCAGTGTAGTATACTAGTTTGAGTGTTGGGCTTGTAGCCAGATGTTACAGATTCTGTTCCCAGGTGGGGGCACTGGCACATCACACCTTGAGCAAGGTGCTAATCCTCCCGTAAATAGGAAAGTAAATATCCGTCTAAAAACGTAAAAATAATTCTTGTGTAAGTTGCTCTGGATAAGCAAGTGTTGATTTAAGATTTCCTGTATAACGGTGTGTGGTAAGTCCCACTGTGAAAGGGCATCTGCTCAATACCTACCTGTACAGGTAAATGTGTTTGTGTCCCAGGTGTGAGTGTCTGCCGGGCTATGTGGGACAGCACTGCGAGCAGGACTACAACGACTGCCTGGAGAACAAGTGCCAGCACGGGGCGCAGTGTGTGGATGCCATCAACGGCTACACCTGCGTCTGCAAGGAGGGCTTCAGGTGAGCCAGAGTGCCCCCCACCGGACTTCAGTGCCAATCTCCATGCCCGGCCGCAGCAGCAATCAGCCACTGTGAACAACAAACTCCCCCCCCACGGCTCCCACCACATACCCCCCCCCCCACAGACCCTGTGTGCAAACCCTCTCACCCTGTTTTCTTTCGGGTTTTGTTTGAAGTTTTAATGAGATTTAAAACAGCTCCCTTCCCCTCCCCTGTCCCTTTCCCCCGCCACTCAGGGATGTGTGTGTGTGTGTGTGTGTGTGTGTGTGGGTGTGTGTGTGTGTGTGTGTGTGTGTGTGTGTGTGTGTGGGTGGGGGTTGGGGGTTCCCACCAGTCAGGGATGTGTGTGTGTGTGTGTGGGTGGGGGTTGGGGGTTGGGGGTTTGACAGAGTGCAGTCACACAGATAAAAGAGCGCGCTCTGCTTTGTTGTGAAGTGTGTATAGACACGCGGCGGCAGCGCTGGAGTGTGGCTGCAGGGAGGGGCTCAGGGGTCTGGCCCCCGCGCAGAAACACGAGCACAGGGTGGACCGAAGGGGGGGGAGAGCAGCTAAAACACAGTGTGCTTTAGTTTAGTAGCAGTTTCAACTGTTTCAACTGCAGATATTTCTTTGATTTTAACTAAAACAGAACCCAAATTTAAGCTGTAAAAAATAACATAAAATACTATTCTCTGCAAAAACAACAGCAAAAAAGAGTGGAAAGTGAGGAGAGAAACAGACTCACGGTCTAATAAAACGCCACAAACTGAAAATGTGAAATGGAGAGTCCCAGCTGCTGCTGAAATAGCTCAGAGTCTGCAGTTATTCTGCGGTCGGGTTAGCGTCTCCAGCCAGGTCCCGCTAGGGCACAGCCATGCTCCAAGTGTTTAAGGCTCAAATGTTTAAGTGTTGATAGGATTTTTAAATGTGGGGTTTGGCTCAGAGTGTTTCTCAGATGAAGCCTCTCACAGAAGCAGAAGCAGAAGCAGACAGAAAGCTGGGGATCGTCTCTCAGCTCAGAGCAGACTCATGAACCGAGTAGCAGTGCAGCTCAGTGCGTGTAGAGCTGGGCTCAAACCCGGATGTTCAAGGTTCAAAACCCACCACTGCTGTGCCCTTGAGCGACGAGCTGAACTTAAACTGCCTCTGTGCAAATGTATTTTTGTATGCTTGAATAAATATATAATGTAATATAATATAATATAATATAATATAATATAATATAATATAATATAATATAATATAATATAATATAATATGAAAACCTAAAGTGTCTTGCCATTCCTATTTGGAGTTAGACTCCAAATAGAATTTAAAGCTTACATCATTATGTACATCTTATACAGTAAGTGTTCCCTGCCCTGTGGCTAATGACTTTACAGTCATGTGACCAGTGCCTTCCAAATGTAATACCTAGTTGTTTATCTCTGTTCCTGATAAACTTTATTTTTAGAGATAGAACAGGTATTTTTATTTTGTTTTTGTAATGCTGGTGTTAATTAATTATATGCAATTAATTCATGTCCAACACTGTGACAACTGCTAACAAGTATGATGAAACTAACACCTTTGTCTATTAAGATAAACAAAGGTGTTAATTGATAACTTATTAGAACAATGCAAATGCCATAAATACACAGTTTATGAAACATAGGATTTTGTTCAATTGTAGACAAATATGTGATATGTGTAGGTGTACAACATTGCAGTATAGGTTTATTCTTGTATATATATATATATATATATATATATACACACATACAGAGGGTCAAATCAAGAGGGAAAAGATACCCCCCCCACACACACACACACACACACACACACAAACTCACACACACACACACACACACACACAAACTCACACACACACAAAGGAAGTGAAATTAACCCAGCTGTTGTGTGTTCTGTTCCAGCGGTCTGTTTTGCGAGAGCCCTCCTCCCATGATCCTCCTGCAGACCAGCCCATGTGACCACTCGGACTGCCTGAACGGGTCGCAGTGCCTGGTGATCGGAGGGGAGCCCGTGTGCCGTTGCCTGCCTGCGTTCTTTGGGAGCAGGTGCGAGAAGACCCTCACCGTCAACTTTCTGGGAAAGGACGCGTACGTGACGCTGCCGGTGACCAAGGCCCAGCCCTCCGCCCGCATCTCACTACAGGTACTGCAGACACGAACGCTCACCTGGATTCAGCTTTAATGTTAGCCTGACAGGTCCGTCCCACAGCTGTGAGGCTAACAAACTAAGGACTGGCTAAATCTACCAATTAATTACAGGTAGTTATGTTTTTTTTGCCACTTTTATTGGAGAGTGAGCAGTGGACCAGTGAGCACTTTGCTTTGGGTCTCAGTCAGTATCGGGCATTGATGGTGTGCTAGCTGGGCTTCACCTCATCTTTAGCGGCACAGCGAACAGCAGAACATCGATGCAGGTTCAGTCCGGCTGGAATGACCTCTGACACAAAGACGGTCTGGGAACCTCTTTTTAAGAAAACCAGTGATAGGAGAATGAGGTGTCAGGACATGGGAAATAGGGGTAGCAACAGGCTAGCAGTAACTCACTGAATTTAACCAGTCTCATTATTGTGAGGAGCAAGAACTCTTGATTGGTTGGATTAAGTGATTGATTGACAGCTAATTGACGAGCTGTACCATTTTTGTATGGTGAAACTGTACCTCGCTCTGCCGTCGCCACAGAGAGCGGACTCTGAGAGAGGCGGAGCAAAGGAGGAGTGCCGCTCTTTGAAGCGAGGTGCTCATTTCTCTCGCTAAGCCTCCCAAACCCCCAGTCTCAGGCAGTCACTGGGCCCATGTGCACATGCAGTATATCTCCCATGCAGAAACACGCGCACACGCGCGCTGTCCCGCCATCCGTCAAACCTTAAAGGGCTCAGGTGACCAATTAGAAAGAGCCGTGGAGTCCTGGCATGCAGGGAGCCAAAGAGAGGGATCTCCATCACAGCCTGGAGGAGCTTAAGATGTGAGGGAGGAAACATTCTGCGCCGCACGCTTAAGGATAATTTATGCCCCAGGAATTCACGTTGCCAAGACGGTCTGCGCCAGCTACACAACGGGATTTTAGGACAAATACAGCTGCTCACTTGAAGGCCAGAGAAACTGTGCATGTCCACGCGTCCTTCATCACACATGACGCGCTCCGCCCTGCCCCCCACCCCCCCCCCCACCTGGAGGGAGAGACAGGATCAAGCTCACCACCCTCTTGGTGTTTTTCCTCGCTCTTTCTGTCCTCAGAGAAGAGGCAAGTAAAGCCATCACCTCTTTATCTGCAGCTGGGTTTGTTGCTTGCAAACTTTGTCTCGGCTATGCGCAGCTCTGCGCAGATGCCGGAGAATTATGGGACCTGATATGAGCATGCTCATTCACACCACTGCAGCTGCGCAGCTCTGTCTCTTTCTCTGCGCAGTGCCCTGGTCCCTCTCTCAGAGACAACCCACAGCCACAGCTGACCAGCCAATGAAACGCAGTGAAGTAAAGGCTTGTGGTTAGGGTTATGGCTTCCAATTTCCACTTCAGGATTTATGAAGTTATTTTCATTGGCTGACTGTTTAACCCCCCCACCCCCACCACCTCCAAGAGTCTGAGATTCGTCACTTTAAACGATTGATGGAGGGACACTTGTGTCAACAGACCTCCCCCCTCCATTAAGGGTCAGTGCTGCAGATACAGCCTCCCCACCCCCAACTCCAGCCCACCCCCCCCCCTCCTTAGCTCAGAATGAATGGTCATATTTCATGGAAGGAGGAGGTTTTTCTTCCCTCCTTCGGGGGTGGGGGCTTGGGCTGTGGGGGGGGGCATGGCACGGCCTGTCGCCGGAGCTGCTGTGTCGTCAGAAGCTCCACGGTTACCGTGACATTATTAGAATGTCACCTTTTGTCCGGCGCCGTGAGTTACGCGTCTCTGGGGGATATATATTATGGTAATAGAACGTCATTGAAGGCTTTATCGGTGGCAATCAGTAGAAATGAGTCATGAGTGGATCGCATCTCTGCCGCAAATGAGCCTGATCTCGCTCATCTACACAGGGAGCTGCGCGACGTTAATTAAAAAAGGGGAGAATTAATATCATCCGCACCGCCACGTCGTCCTTCTTCCTCCCGGCATGGAAGGTGACGCGGTGACTTTGAGTATCGCACAGAGACGAGCAAGAACACGGACACATGGAACCCAGCACATATATACGGACCACTTTATGCATATATACATGCTAAAAAGGGAGAGTAATGCAAAGACAAAGCGTCTGTAGAGTAACTTTTTTAAAGTTAGTTGTCATGGAAATCCTGTACGAGAGTACAGGAGTAAAGTGTAAAAGTACTTTTTTGAAACCTTTAAATTATAAGGTTGCAGGGAAGTTCTTGATCATTTACAACTACAATGACAGTAAGTAATGTATATCTATTATAATAAGTAGAGAGTATATGTACAACATAAGTAAGTGAATAAAAACATACATTTCAGACAGCAGTTTACATTATCTCTGCAAGCCCTTGCATACATTTGGTATTTTTCTCTGGTTTTAAAATAAAGGTTATCATAATTCATAATTCATTTTGACTCCAGATTTAGATTTCTTTCCTCAGTATGGCTGAGGCCAGTGCTGGCCTCCACTGAGTCCCATTTCAGGCTGAAAACACCCCCCACCCATAAATCCCTCTGTCACTCACCCGGCAGCTCTCCGCTCCCCCCCCCCCCGTTCTCCGTCCCATGTGATACAATCAAACCCATCCCAGATGAGTCATTTACACCCCGACCCCATGCGTGTCCCGCTCGCACACACCCTAACCGCATCTCAAATCCCATACGGGGCACACGTCAGTGCAGTTTCGCATATACGGGGTGTGTTGGTGGTTGTGTTGATTGGTTGTGTTATGACAGAGCCAGAGTAGCATAGCCAGCTAGCGCTGTTGCTTAGCGATGCTGCTTATGTGCTTGCTGCTCTGGAAGTGCGGTTAGCTCTAGCCTGGCGCTACGGCGCACATTAATCAGGTGGACGCACTCGTGTTCTCCCACACTGTAGGTCGCTCTGGAAACGAGCATCTGCTGAATGAATGTGATGCAATGCGATACAGTTTATGGTCTTTTCGGAAAATATAACGATGAATGTATTTTGCAGCATTTTTAAATAAAAGGCGATGTCTTAACATCGCAGTTATTTGTGTGTTTGACCGTGTGTTGTCAAGGGTTGCAGTGTCTGTTTTGATCTCTGCGATATGTTTCCTTTCAGAGTATCGCAATATATTTAAGCGCCGTGAGGGTGAAGTCCTTGAGCTCTGCGTTGTCAGCAGGTTTTTTTGTGCTTTCTTTTCAGTCAGAATGTCTTTGAGACGAGGTGTGTGGACCCTTTAGCCAATCAATGACTTAAATTAATCACACAAGCGCTGAAACGCGACAAAAATGTTGCCGACATTGCGGCCCTCCAGGACTGCAGTAACCTGCGGGCTGTGGGTGCTGACGGGTCTTTACTGACGTGACGCTGCTACGATCACATCGGCCAACACCCAACCGACACTGTGCATTACTCAAGCTTACTGCCACATGCTCACTTAATGTCTCACTTCATTCACCTGTGTGGTTGCCTGCATCTGATCAGATTTGTATTCTATTGAGTGTTAGACTATTGAATGCTATATGTCCAGCAGTTAACTGTGTGCCATGTATCCTGTTTTGTGGACTTGTAGTTTTTGTAGCTATGTGCCTCTAGTTTTGCTAACAATAGTGTTTTATTTCTCCACTTTGGACAGAAGCATGTGCTGAATGAATGAATGTAATGTAAAGGTTACCTGGCTGGGTTTTGCAGGTTAATGTACAGGTTACCTGGCTGGGTTTTGCAGGTTACCTGGCTGGGTTGCACAGGTTACCTGGCTGGGTATAACCTCCAGGGACTGTGGAAGCTGTACCCTCCTTCCTGACTGCATGGGAGCCCTCATGGTTGATGTTCTGTCCTCCTCCCACCAGGTGGCGACAGACAAGGACAATGGAGTTCTGCTGTATAAAGATGACAGTGATCCACTTGTACTGGAGCTGTATCAGGGCCACATCCGTCTGATCTATGACATCGCCAACTACCCCACCACCTTCTACAGGTCAGAACACTCACCACACACACACACACACACACACACACACACACACATTCAGAGCAGATTGTGTGTTGCATCATTTCCTGTATTTTCCTGTACTTCCTTTCAGACACTCTGCTCTGATAAAGTGATAATGTGTCTCGCTGTGCGCCCATAACAGGTCTGTATGTGGGGCCCCTGAGAGCTTGTTAAGGCTCTCCTCCCTGAGGTTAGACCCATCAGACCGCCCCGCCCCGCCCCATGTCTGTGCGCTGCTACCGAAAGGCAGTATCAAATGTGTCAAGTCTGCAGAAATGAACTGGAGCTCTCCCTGCAACAACACTGCATATGTATCTCACTGATATTTTATTGGAAAATGTATATAGAGTCTTGAGGAGAGGCCAGAGGAACATGAAACCTATACGTGGTTATTTTCCAGCGAAGCAGAACGGACACTGGGAAAAACCTCCAGAATTATTTTGGTTTTTGTATTCTGGGATTTGGAACATTTCAGGCGATATTCCGAGTTCACATGCTTCTGGCATCTCTGACGTTACTGTGATATACGAAACTGTCTGGATTCTGGAATAGGAGCATTTCTACCGTTACCTCTGGAACTGTGATTCATAATTATACATATGTGTGACCTTTACATTTTACATCGTGAATATGACCGTGTCCAACATTAAGGTGCAGGTATTTAACCAAAGTGGTTAAACTCAGAATGACCTCCAGCTCCAGGGCCCCTCAGAATGAGCTCCAGGGCCCCTCAGAATGAGCTCCAGGGCCCCTCAGATTGAGCTCCAGGGCCCCTCAGATTGAGGTCCAGGGCCCCACAGACTGAGCTCCAGGGCCCCACAGACTGAGCTCCAGGGCCCCTCAGATTGAGCTCCAGGGCCCCTCAGATTGAGCTCCAGGGCACGTCAGAATGACCTCCAGCTCCAGGGCCCCTCAGATTGAGCTCCAGGGCCCCTCAGATTGAGCTCCAGGGCCCGTCAGATTGAGCTCCAGGGCCCCTCAGATTGAGCTCCAGGGCCCCTCAGATTGAGCTCCAGGGCCCCTCAGATTGAGCTCCAGGGCCCCACAGACTGAGCTCCAGGGCCCCTCAGATTGAGCTCCAGGGCCCCTCAGATTGAGCTCCAGGGCCCCTCAGGTTGAGCTCTAGGGCCCCTCAGATTGAGCTCCAGGGCCCCTCAGAATGAGCTCCACCCGGCTGCAGTCTGGTGTTCCTGAGCTGGGCTGCTGCTCCAGCCTGTTCCCTCTCTCACCCCATGGGGAGTGGGACTTCAAACACGGGCGTAGAGCCGCCGCGGGCCCAAGGCCGTGAGCATGGGGGCTGCTTCCACTCAATGTGAGGGGGGCCCCTGTGCCCCCCCCCCCCGTCCTGCACAGTAGGTGTGAGGAGAAGCAGGCTCTCCATCCCCCCTTCCCCCAAAACATACGACTGTAAGGAGCACAGCTGGGGAGGGGGGAGAGAGAGAGAGTTAGATGAGAAAAAGGAAGGAGAGAAGGGATGGAGAGATGAGGAACTGGAGAGAAAGAGAAAGATCAAGGGCACTTGTAGCATCTAGAGGGAGAAAGGAGAGAGGGAAAAGAAAGGGAAAAACAGAGAGAGGCAGAGGGAGATGAAAGAAGGATGGTGAGAAGTTGAATAAAGGGGGTAAAAGACTGTGGGGGGGAGGGGGAGGGAGCAGACATGGGGGGTGGAGGGGGCGGGGTATTTAGGGAAGGCAAAGACGGGAGAAAGGTCCAGCTCTTTAGCTCCTGTGACACGCCATTAGCACATGCTGAATGCCCATCTGCCTGTGCCATGCTTAATGCAGTGCCCTTTCCCAAATGCCAGCCTAATGTCTTTATTAGTTTAAGCAGCAGCTGCAGCCGTAAGTCACAGGAAAGCAGGGGGGGTTGGGGGGTGAGGTAGGGATGGGGGGTATCTGAGGAAATTAAATAAGAATGTGGGAATTACACCCCCACACATCTCTGTAAAGTTCAGCACAGCACAGCGACACACCCCAGCTCCACCCTGAACAACTAAACAAATTAACCCCCAGCCCCCGCCCTGCCTTGATTTCAACAGCAACAGAGCATGTTATAAAAGCAGACAGGGAGAGGTCCTGGAAGAATGGGATTGTTTTTGTAAAACAAACAAAAAAAACAGAATATCATAAGGGCACTAAATGGACTGTCAGATTCAGTGATAAAGAGCAGAACAGCGAATATAATCCTGGAGATTAATTTTACAATATTAAAAAAACAGGCACCACTTTTATAACACCATTATAGAGCCCCCCACACACACACACACACACACACACACACACATGCTTATTTGTGCCCATGCTCTTTAGTGGTATATGGTGCAGCTGTCTCTGGGCCAGAGTGGGCTTTATGGGGCCGGCGGTAGAGACAGATTTCCGCACGGCTCAGGAGCAGGATGGCGTATATTCACACGATCCTGAGGTCTTAAGCGGTAAGGTCAGCCAGACAGCACGCAGCTCCGAGCACGACGCCTACAGGCCCAGGAACCGTGCTGAAGTTAAAGACCAAGCGCCCGATCGTACTCAGATAAATATTCATAGAACAGAAGCAGAAAGTGGTGAGGAAGAGTTCACAACTGTCATACCTGAAAAATATGGAGAAAGAATATCGCAGAGCAAGGAAAATGATTTCAGGGAAAAGTCAGAATTACTCAGACTTTCACTGACGTTCATATCTGGACATGGATCATTGCTCCACATCATTTTCCAACTGCAGGACAGTGTTACGCAGCTGACTGCAGGACAGTGTTACGCAGGTGACTGCAGGACAGTGTTACGCAGATGACTGCAGGACAATGTTACGCAGCTGACTGCTGGACATTGTTACGCAGGTGACTGCAGGACATTGTTATGCAGGTGACTGCAGGACAGTGTTACGCAGCTGACTGCAGGACATTGTTACGCAGCTGACTGCAGGACAGCGTTACGCAGCTGACTGCAGGAGGGTGACAATAGAGTGCAGGACAGACTGCTGTCATAAGAGCAGTGGGAAAAGAGAGGCGTGTCCCACCTTTGACATTCACTCAACATTGATGTAAGGTTACTCTAACTTTACAGAAAAATGTCAAAAGAATGTGCAGGGATGTAGGTGGAGCTGATAAAACAAGAGGGAGGAGGAGGAGGAGAGCTTTGGTTCCTTTTGCGGCTTTTACACAGAGGAACGTGTTTTCTTTCTACAGCCAAGCTAAGAGAACCTCGCTCTGTTTGCTTTTCCTTCAGCCTGATCCACTGCAGTAGAATCGTACCATCTCAGCACACACACACACACACACACACACACACAAATGCATACAGACACACAGCCACACACGCACAGACACACACACACACAGTCTCCATACACTAAACAAACTTGTAGTTCACGACTGAGCTTCCAAAGAAGTATAACTGAGGTCACAGCTGTGATCTCTAACTGCGATGCTTGTCTGTGCAGCATCAGTTTAAACTGGTCTGAAGGGGCTACATGGCAAGAAAATGATAGTGCTCTGTAATTTAATTTAGAAATGTAAATACGTCTACAGGGGTAGCCGATGTAGATAACTCTGCGAGATAAAGGCTCCGGTAATTGCTCCTAAGTTTGTGTATGTGTCATTTATAATGCGGTTTTTTTGGTGGAGAAAAACAGAGTATTTTATTCACAGCTGACAGGAAATTGACTTCCACCCGGCGTGAGGGGACACAAGGTTACCGAAATCTTCGACGGCTTTCTGTTTATTTTTATTGAATTTCATAATGGGCCTCTTTGAGCTAATACGCAGGGGCCGGCCTCGGATCAAAGACGCTGCCCCCTTCAAAAAAGACTGTGGCCTCTGGAAAACTTCTGCTTGTCAAAATACAGACAAAGCCCAATATTGGCAGAGAGCCGCTGCCTGGAAGTGAAAGGCTTATAGCAATGCTGGCGGTCTGGTGACCCCTGGTGGTGAAACAGCTGCATTATATGAAAACCTCCGATCTGAGATTTAGTGCTGTCTGGTCCCAGCAGCCATTTAGGGAGTATTAGCGGCTTGTCTGTGTTTTTATCCTAAAAATAATCAACCCCCCACCCCACTTTTTCACTGATTCCCCTATGATTCGAACCAACCCCCCCCACCCCCTCTTCTCTTACCTCCAGAACTCCAGATCCCAGCATCCCCCTCAGTAACTCCAGGCTTACTTACCCTTTGGCTCCTCAGAGCGCTCGTAATGAGAGGCAGCTGTCAAAACCACAGATGATTGGATGAAAATGTCATTAAACTGTAATAAAGCCGGACTTCGCTGAGGTGTTTACGTATGGAATGGAAGAGCTGGGAGGCTGAGAGGAGGACAGTCAGAGAAATGGGGTGGGGGTGTGGGGGGCACGTCGTCACAAAGCAGACTGACTGTTGTATTGGTTGCATAAAAAATGGCGCTCTTGAAATAGGAATTGAATTACAGGCCCGTAATGTGAACCACACGGGCATCTGCCTGCAGCAGGACCTTTGCAGACAGACCAGACCACAGCTGAGCCGTTTATCAGCAGAGAGGGACAGACTGGGCTCTCATGCTGCAGAATAAGGCTCACACTGGCCTCTTTCTATGTGAACAGTGGAGTCTGCCTTCATGGTAGTAGTAGCTTTTGTCTATTTATAGCCTTTGGTTGCCTGTTTGTTTGTTCTGTGTGTGAACTCCCACAACAGTGGTGACAGAGCAGTGGATGGCTATGTCACACTGCCACCTGCTGGACAAATCTGAGAAGTGCATCTCCTTCCCACTCTCCCTCTCCATCCAAATCTAACAGGACTGGTTAGCTTCCAGAATTGAAACACCCCCTCCTCCTTAATGGGGAGAAGCTGTCAAAGTCAAAACAATGCGATTGGTCAGGACACTTCACCCGCGCCTGCTGTTCATGTCCCCAGCTCCCAATTAACCAATAGGAACCGAGCTGGTGGGGGCTTGGGGTGGGGAAAAGGAAGCAGTGATGGGTGAGCGTGGTTTGGGTTGAGGTTAGATCCCCCACCAAGAGCAAGAGACAAACTGAGGAGTGTGGGGAGAACAGCGTGCTTTCAGCCTCCTCTCGCCCTCTCGCCTTCTCTCTCTCCCTCCCTCTCTCTCTCCAGCCCTCCCCCCCAGAGGAGAGGGGGTTCAGCCAAACCGCCGCCACTGCAGCCTGTAGCCGTCTCTGCAGCCTGTAGCCACCACTGCAGCCTGTAGCCGTCTCTGCAGCCTGTAGCCACCACTGCAGCCTGTAGCCGTCTCTGCAGCCTGTAGCCGCCACTGCAGCCTGTAGCCGTCTCTGCAGCCTGTAGCCGCCACTGCAGCCTGTAGCCGTCTCTGCAGCCTGTAGCCGCCACTGCAGCCTGTAGCCGTCTCTGCAGCCTGTAGCCGCCACTGCAGCCTGTAGCCGTCTCTGCAGCCTGTAGCCGTCTCTGCAGCCTGTAGCCGCCACTGCAGCCTGTAGCCGTCTCTGCAGCCTGTAGCCGCCACTGCAGCCTGTAGCCGCCACTGCTGTTGTGTCTCCAGGAATAACTTCCTCTGCAGTGCAGACCCTCTGAGGCCCTGCTCTACAGCTCTGCTCTGAGGCCCTGCTCTAAAGCTCTGCTCTACAGCTCTGCTCTGAGGCCCTGCTCTAAAGCTCTGCTCTGAGGCCCTGCTCTACAGCTCTGCTCTGAGGCCCTGCTCTAAAGCTCTGCTCTACAGCTCTGCTCTGAGGCCCTGCTCTAAAGCTCTGCTCTGAGGCCCTGCTCTACAGCTCTGCTCTGAGGCTCTGCTCTACAGCTCTGCTCTGAGGGCTCTACAGCTCTGCTCTAAAGCTCTGCTATGAGCTCTGCTCTGCTATGAAGCTCTGCTCTAGCTCTGCTCTGAGGCTCTGCTCTACAGCTCTGCTCTGAGACCCTGCTCTAAAGCTCTGCTCTGCTACAGCTCTGAGGCTCTGCTCTGAGGCTCTGCTACAGCTCTGCTCTGAGGCCCTGCTCTACAGCTCTGAAAGCTCTGCTGAGGCTCTACAGCTCTGCTCTGAGGCCCTGCTCTAAAGCTCTGCTCTACAGCTCTGCTCTGAGGCCCTGCTCTAAAGCTCAGCTCTGCTCTGAGGCCCTGCTCTAACAGCTCTGCTCTCTGCTCTACAGCTCTGCTCTGAGGCTCTGCTCTGCTCTGCTCTGAGGCCCTGCTCTACAGCTCTGCTCTGAGGCCCTGCTCTACAGCTCTGCTCTAAAGCTCTGCTATGAGGCTCTGCTCTACAGCTCTGCTCTGAGGCCCTGCTCTAAAGCTCTGCTCTGAGGCCCTGCTCTACAGCTCTGTTCTAAAGCTCTGCTCTGAGGCTCTGCTCTACAGCTCTGCTCTGAGGCCCTGCTCTAAAGCTCTGCTCTGAGGCCCTGCTCTACAGCTCTGCTCTGAGACCCTGCTCTAAAGCTCTGCTATGAGGCCCTGCTCTACAGCTCTGCTCTAAAGCTCTGCTCTGAGGCTCTGCTCTAAAGCTCTGCTCTACAGCTCTGCTCTGAGGCCCTGCTCTACAGCTCTGCTCTAAAGCTCTGCTATGAGGCTCTGCTCTACAGCTCTGCTCTGAGGCCCTGCTCTAAAGCTCTGCTCTGAGGCCCTGCTCTACAGCTCTGCTCTAAAGCTCTGCTCTGAGGCTCTGCTCTACAGCTCTGCTCTGAGGCCCTGCTCTAAAGCTCTGCTCTACAGCTCTGCTCTGAGGCCCTGCTCTACAGCTCTGCTCTAAAGCTCTGCTATGAGGCTCTGCTCTACAGCTCTGCTCTGAGGCCCTGCTCTACAGCTCTGCTCTGAGGCCCTGCTCTACAGCTCTGCTCTGAGGCTCTGCTCTACAACTCTGCTCTGAGGCCCTGCTCTACAGCTCTGCTCTGAGGCCCTGCTCTACAGCTCTGCTCTAAAGCTCTGCTATGAGGCTCTGCTCTACAGCTCTGCTCTGAGGCCCTGCTCTAAAGCTCTGCTCTGAGGCCCTGCTCTACAGCTCTGCTCTAAAGCTCTGCTCTGAGGCTCTGCTCTACAGCTCTGCTCTGAGGCCCTGCTCTAAAGCTCTGCTCTGAGGCCCTGCTCTACAGCTCTGCTCTGAGACCCTGCTCTAAAGCTCTGCTATGAGGCCCTGCTCTACAGCTCTGCTCTAAAGCTCTGCTCTGAGGCTCTGCTCTAAAGCTCTGCTCTACAGCTCTGCTCTGAGGCCCTGCTCTACAGCTCTGCTCTAAAGCTCTGCTATGAGGCTCTGCTCTACAGCTCTGCTCTGAGGCCCTGCTCTAAAGCTCTGCTCTGAGGCCCTGCTCTACAGCTCTGCTCTAAAGCTCTGCTCTGAGCTCTACAGCTCTGCTCTGAGGCTCTGCTCTACAGCTCTGCTCTGAGGCCCTGCTCTAAAGCTCTGCTCTACAGCTCTGCTCTGAGGCCCTGCTCTACAGCTCTGCTCTAAAGCTCTGCTATGAGGCTCTGCTCTACAGCTCTGCTCTGAGGCCCTGCTCTACAGCTCTGCTCTGAGGCCCTGCTCTACAGCTCTGCTCTGAGGCCCTGCTCTACAGCTCTGCTCTGAGGCCCTGCTCTACAGCTCTGCTCTGAGGCTCTGCTCTACAGCTCTGCTATGAGGCCCTGCTCTACAGCTCTGCTCTGAGGCCCTGCTCTACAGCTCTGCTCTAAAGCTCTGCTATGAGGCTCTGCTCTACAGCTCTGCTATGAGGCTCTGCTCTACAGCTCTGCTCTGTGGCATTTTTTTTGCTTTTTATATTGCATTTATTCATTCAAAGTCCATGCCATTTATTTAGTCCAGAGTGGGGTAATCTCAACTCCAGACACTAGTCTATCTCTGAAGGAGCACCAGATAATTTTAACTTCTCCTGCCTGGGCTTCCTGTAATCTGATTGGTTCCAGCTGATTTCGGAGGGTGTTGTTGGTTGGCTGGGGAAGGTTATTGCAACATGCAATCCTCTCTATTTTTTGGGTTGCCAGGGATAGAAATTGAACGTTAGTTCAATGCCAAATGAAATGCATGGAAGCTGGGCTCAGTTACATGGCAGAGAGAGGCAGTCATGTCGCTGTGCTGTAGGTTTATGTAATAGCTGCAGCAGTTGGCAGAGACGCTGATAGTTTGGCATTGTCTCTGGTGCATAGTCCTGTCTCTGTATAAGAGAGTATGTTAAATGCTTGAATGTAAATGTAAACGCAGAGGTTGCCGTTGACGCCAGGGGAGAGAGGAGGGGGGGAAATGGTCGGCCGCAGCGCACGGCGGTGGTGTGGGAACTGGAGCAGGGCCGCGGCGTTGCTGTAGCAACATGCTGTGCTGTGCTGGTCACGGGCCAAACCCGTCCCTGCCGCTGCGGCCAAGGGGCCCCAAGCATTTTCCCTGAGTCTGCTGTTCCCCACGACGTGTGCCCCATGACTGGGGAGGTCCAGCACACAGAGTGGGGGTCCAGCACACAAACCGGGGGGGGTCCAACATGCAGACCTGGGGGTTCGGTATGTGAGAGAGAGAATGAGTGTGTGTGTGTGTGTATATATCTATAAGTCCAAAGCCAAGCACACTCTCTGTCTTTTGCCATCTACTCTGTGCTTTCTTGTAGCATTGTCCCAACTGATGGCTAACTAAAACTCCCAGAATTCACCTGGCCACAGCCAATGTTAAGTGTCTGAGGAGAGACCAGAGTTGTAACGTTACATTATCTCTGTTTCTCTTGCCAAAAGTGCATGTAGCTGTCAGAGCCACACAAGACTGCGCTGCTCTGGAGGTTCTGTGGGAGAAGGTTTCTAATGGAATGTGTGATCCTGGCTCTTCAAATCCTGAGCCTGAGCTCGCCAAGCGAGAGCTTCACCTGCATTTCATTTCATTTCACCTTTACTGAACCCGGCAGGTCAAACTGGGATTCTCAGGTCTCTCCTGCAGGGCTGACCTGGGGAATCAGAGTGGGGATAGGTAAATCACATTCAGAGGTAACATGATTAGGTAGCCAGATGTAGGCAGCCAGTTTTTGTGGGAATTTGGCCGGGACACTGTGGTTTACACCCTCATTTTGTTGAAAAGCATCATGGGATCATTTATGACCAGGGTCTCATTTTACGTCCCATCTGAGGAACTACAGCGCAGCACTCTCATCATCATTAACTCACAGCAGAGTGTTTTACCGTCATTTCCGCGGCATCAGTTTCGTACAAGTAGAATGTGATAGTTATGTCACCGCAGTGCCTGCAACCCCAGCTAAAAACTAATTTTGCATCAATACAGACATGACACAAATATGGTTCTCAACTTAATCATGCTCACTTTATTTTGGTTGTGTGTAACACATTTTTACTACAGTTGTAGAACACTGTAACTTAGCCAAGGTGATTTATGAAACTGTTAGCCATACAGAGAGAGTGACTCTCCCTCTCTCCCGCTCTCCCCCTTCTCTCCCTCTCCCCCTCTCTCCTTCTCTCTGTAGTGTGGAGACTGTGAATGACGGGCTCTTCCACACAGTGGAGCTGCAGGTTCAGAATCACACACTCAGCCTGCAGGTGGATAAGGGCAGCCCCCGAAGCCTGGGCAAGCTCCCGCGCCAGCCCGCCATGGACCACAACACACAGCTCTACATCGGAGGTGAGAGCAAAACCCTGCTACCCCAACACACACACGCACATGGTCACACACACACATACTCATACAGTCACGCACACACACATACTCACACAGTCACGCACACACACATACTCACACACACAAACACACACACATACATACTCACACAGTCACACACACGCACACACATGGTCACACACACACATACTCATACAGTCACGCACACACACACACACATACTCACACAGTCTCACACACACACAAACACATAGTCACACACACACTCACACACACAAACACACACACATACATACTCACACAGTCACACACAGTCACACACACGCAAACACATAGTCACACACACATACTCACACATACACTCACACAGTCACACACATAAACACACACACACACACAGTCACACATACAAACACACACACATACATACTCACACAGTCACACACGCAAACACATAGTCTCACACACACACACGCAAACACATAGTCACACACACACATACTCACACAGTCACACACAAACACACACACACACACATACTCACACAGTCACCCACACACACACACACACACACACACACACACACTCTCACACACACATACACACACATACTCACAAAAACACATACAGAAGAGAGTAAGGATTAGAAATGTTCTTGACAGACCCACTTTTTTTAAATATGTTTAAATATGAAATCTATGATTTCTGTATGAGAGATTCTGAGTTGCATGTGTCTGCTTGCATGTGTTTGTTTCTCAGGAGCGCCCTCTACAGCGGGAATACTGGGACTGCGTCAGGGAGCAGAGCGAGGCTCTCTGGCCTTCAATGGCTGCATCCACAACATGAGGATCAACGGGGAACTGCAGGACCTGGGTGCTGCCAGCAGGGGGAGTGCTGGAGTGCTGCCTGGCTGCCACTCCTGCACTGTGTGTGCCCAGGGAACCTGCCGCCAGCGTGGCGACACAGGGGTGACCTGCGACTGCCCACCGGGTCGCAGCGGCCCACTGTGTGAGCACAGCAGCCCACCCAGCCCCTGCAGGTACAGCACGCTAATGCTAATACACACCCACACCACCCAGCCCCTGCCAAACCAGCATGTACAGCACGCACCTATGCCCATACCTACAAGCATGGATCAGAGTATCTGCTAAATGCTAAGTGCCTCCCTCCCCCCACAGGTGTGTGCACGGTCTGTGTGTACCCAGAGGCTCGGGGTACGTCTGTCAGTGTGCACAGGGCTTCACTGGACAGTATTGCGATCGGCGCGAGGAGCCCACGGCCTGCAGGGGGCACCACTGTGCCCATGGGGAGTGCCAGGTGACAGAGAGTGGAGCTCCCACCTGCCGGTGCCAGACTGGCTACACTGGCCCTACCTGTGACACAGGTGAGCATTTTAGCAGTCTTCATGTTCAGGTCTTCATACTAAGATTAGAGAGCCCCAACAATGGGTAAAGTATACAGGTTTCTGCCTCCAAAATGTACCTGGATTTAATTAGCCGAGCAGCTGCTTACACCAGTGTGTGTTCAGACCACAGTGTAAAGTGTCATATAGGAATATATGACACTTACTTACTTATACCTAAGTAACAAAGAGTGGAATTTATTGTAACCTCTGTTATATCCAAAAGCTAATGGACTTAATTTTTTTTTCAATACCAAATCTATTTGTCTACTTTATATGGGAGTAATCCACCAATTGTTCAATGGTATTTTTTATTTTAACGTCATAAGTTAAAAGTTACGTTTTTGCTGTCAAAATAGAGTCCGCAGTGGTAAATACAGTCAACTCAAAACGGGAAAAAATATAAACTAGCTAAGGGTGAAATCTGCACTGACGTCAGGGGGTAGTATTTTATTTAGCTGTAAATGAGCTGTATTGAGCTGTAAATACTCAGTCGGGGTGCCAAGCCATGCAGCTGAGGGAGATACACTGGGTATGTGCAAGGCTGGTCTTCACTGGATGCAGGAGTATCTCTGCAGATTGGGTACCAGCTGGGCTGAACGGCCTGTAATAGTATCATATGTTCTGATGTTCTAATGTTGCGATGTTCCTCTCCATTCTGTCTTCCTGCTCCACAGCGCTCAGCTGCCAGGGGGAGCTGAAGAGGCAGCTGGGCCAGAAGACCTGCACCTCCATCAAGGCGCTGCGGGTGGGGTGCAGCCACACCCGGGGCTGCGAGCGGGGCCTCTGCTGTGTCCCCATCAAGAGCCGGAGGCGGAAAGTTAACTTCAAGTGCACCGACGGGTCCTCTTTCACCGAGGAGCTGGACATGCCTGTGGAGTGTGGCTGTGCAAAGTGCCTGTTGTAAAATTAGCCCTCCCCTTCATCCAAACCCCAGCTGGAAAACACAAAAAAAAAAACACAAAAAAGGGACCTAGCCAAGGAGGAAGAGAGATATATTGTAAAATAAAATAAAACAAATAGAACTTATTTTTATTATGGGACTTTTTTAAAGAGACTTTAACTGTTTTTTTATGTTGGCTAGACATGCCATACCAGGAGTTATTTTGTACCATTAAAAAAATAAATAAACCAGCAAAAAACAGATTAACATTTTTTGAAATTATATAAATTTATATATATGTATAAATCTATATAAATGTATAACCCTATTCTAAAGATCCCTTTTGCTCTGTGTATTTGCATGTCTTTGTAAGTGAGTGTTTGCGAGTGAAGAGTTGGGACACTTTGGAAGAGGTGAGTGTTGTGCCCACTCAGACACCTAGGTGGCAGCAGAGAGCAAACAAGCCCGCTACACACGAAGAAGAGGATGTCAGTATGTTCCTCGTCTTCACCTTTGGGAGCTAAAGAGAAGAACTGTGGCACTTTTCAGCTTTCCAAAACCAGCTCTGCAATGGACTTCCACAGCCTCACTCACTCTCTGAACTCTTGGGTTCAAACTCTTGTTCAGGGCCAGGAGACTGGGAGTTTTTTATATTGTTTGGTGTGTGATATAAATCTATTCCTCATTTTTTGCCCATCAGAGAGGAGTGAAGAGTGAGCCAATGGTGTCTTTATCAAACAGATTCCTACCCTGCTATTATACTTCCCCGTCTCTGTTTCTTGCATGGTTGCATGGAAACAGCTCAACAGCAGAATGTGAAATTCATAATTCATGAACATTTTCTGGCACGGAAAGGCGGGCCAACGCACCTTGCCCTCACACGCTTGGTGCGCTAGTCTCTCCAGTGTCTCCAGGTGTGGCGGTGCTGGTTACAGTGACCTCTGTGAGTGATAGTTCTGATGAAGGTCAGCTCGGACTGTGTGATGCTGCCAAGGAAACCAGCGTGGAGCTCCACCAAACCTGTCCCTCACTACTACTTACAACTATTAAACAAACATCTAAGAAGCCCATAACTACTGTATTGTTTGCTTTATACATATCACATTTTCTGGTATATTTTTCAACAGGAAGTGAGATATCAGTTACAATTAAAAAAAGGTTCTACGCAGTTACAAAATAATTAAAAAAAGATTAAAATTGTCGTTATTTAGGTAGTGTGAATGTGCTGTCCGTGTAGGCCCCCATGATGGCACACTGAGGAAGACTGCGAGGGTCTCCTGTGAGAGGGCCAGGGGACCTGTGTACAGTGTCTATGAGCTTGCCAAGGCCTGTCAGATGCATATGACATTTAAACTTACAGTACATTAATGCCCATTACAGTGGCACTAATACAATTTGCATCTTTTTAGACATAGATATTTTCTGGTAAAATATGAACATGTGAGAGATTAATACTTATGTTGAATGTTGAATTAAAGAATACCATGAAACAAGACTCTTTGTCTGTGTTGCTGTACCGATGCCTAAACAAAACGACGGGACAAGCTGACTAATCCGGAGGGAGAGCTTGTGATTTTACGGCTCACATCCCCTCTGAGATTCCAGAACATTCCATTTTGCAGCTCCTTTGTCTGAAAGAGCTTCGCTGGCCTGGAACAGAGTGGACCTGAAACTACGCTTTTTCCTCCATCACTGAGTGACAGCAGAATCCAGTAAACCCTTGGGGACTGAAGTCACTGGAGAAACACAGAGGTCGGCTCGGCCCTGGACAGCCGCAGGGTGATGGATCTCGTTGTTACTCAGGACATAATGGGTTGATTATAACATTTGATTACGCAGGTAATTTGTCTCCCCTGACTTCCTGGTTGCTGATTTTAAGGTAAAAATAAAAGCCTGCCCACCCTGTGGCTCTCTGAGATCGGCGTTGACCTCTTGTGGAGTACTGTAATAGCAGGCAGGCCTAGCGGTTGCATGGGGGAAAGCTAGCTGTGGGGAAGCCTGCTCCTATAGACCCACAGGACGGTGCAGGATTTTGTTCCAACCCAGTGCCTAACAAACCTGATTTAACTAAAGCACTGATGAGCTGTTGATTGGTTGAATTGAGTGCTGGGAGAGAACAGAGACCATAGTCCTTACACCTGGGAAGTATTTCACAAAGCAGGATTCAGCTACTGCAAATGTTTTCAAGTTACCAAGTCAGTTGTGAAAACAAATAAAAGGCATAACAACAGGGGAGAGAGAAGGTAAGAACAACAGTCCCTACAACCCTGCTCAGGTGAGCTGACCCAACGTCGCGGATACAGGCAGTGAAACGGCAACACTCTCTGTGACACGAAGATACCGCTTCTCTCATCAGTCATATATAACATACCTGTCATTTATGTGATCTTGAAAATAATACATTGTGCCATTGGATGTACAGGTGAACTTCTGTTCGTTTGAAAAGCCTCACATAGAGTAAGAGGCGAAACTGTGATCTAAAATATGTATGCCAGGAATGTTATGCTGTTTTTCAATGTGTAACTTTTATGACTACCTACTTTGATCATAGTATAATGGATTTCGTATCGTGTCCAAATGGGGGAAAAAACGTGGACTGATCATCCATTCTGATCAAAGGTAGATGCTGAAGTATAGAATTGGAACGCGACGATTGCACTGTTGACCACTAGATGGCGCAATTTGTCCAGTTGTCACCGGTCGCTCTCTCTGCGCTTAGCGGCCTTTTGTTCTGCATTAGTGCGTTTACATTGAGATCAGATTGTCAATCTCTCTGTTTGAGAGGAAAGTAATTGGATATCTCAGCATTACATAACACACTAAATCTCTTGTGATATGGAATAATTAAGTTCTCCATGATCCGGGCCGGAGCAGCTAAGACCTACCCCCATGGGATGGGTGTGCGTTGTATAACATTACGCACTACTTTTAGCGGGATCCATTTAACGAGAAGCCCCCGTTTTGAATTCTTATTTTTTTATAAAATGAATAGGTCACCAAAGAGTGTGCTGCCAAACATTGGGCGTACGACGGGTGCTGAAACAGCAATTCCTGGTAAATAAAATCCTGATAAATCAAATCGCAAAATGGTATTATTTTTTTTCTTCATAGCAATATCGACGGTATATAAAATAAATATATAAAATGACAAATATGAAAGGTCACAGATACGTATTAAAACTATTTTTATTTCAAAATGCAAAAAGGGGATTTAAAGAATTACAGAAGATGTAAGGAAATTGTCTCGGATTAGTGGGATTTATACTGGCCTATGGAGATGTTATAAGCACCAGCGAAGTCCGCCTGTTAATTAAAATAGCTGAGCTGCGCAAAGATATCCTTAACCCGGAGATCTCCTCCACGTGACGAAGCGAGCCTGTTGGGTTTTAAATCTTATGCGAAGTTTTTTTCCTGACAATATCTTCAACATCGTGCTTGACTTAGAGCGACATGCCCCAGCACCGTGGTTTTTCAACGAGCGACAACTCCCTCTCCGGAGGCCTGAGAGCCAGGGAAATACTGCCGGGACATGTTCGCGTAATGAGTCAAAACAATACTTACCATTCCTGAGTATTAACCGAGCTGACGAATTACAGAGCGGCAGCGCCCTCGTGACGGTAACTCAAAATTATGACAGTTACTCGGTAATGAGGCGCATTTCCCAGGAAAAGAGCACTTATCTGTCAAATGTGTTATGCCATTTTTGACAACTTTTTTGGGAAAAATGCATTTTCTAATATATATTCATCATGATGTATAGTTAGCATATTACAGCCTTAATGAGTGAATCTGATAAATAAAAAAACAATGAGAACTGGTTATCAGATACATTAACTCAGAACAGGTGAGTGTATCTCTTTGATGTAGAGCAATGATATTATCACAATGTAGCAATACAAGACTGCAGTGACAAAAGGCTGAAGTGCCTAACTACCCCTCATAGTGAGAGCAGAGGCTGCTGGGAAGTAGTGACAGCTGAGTGGGGTATTGTTGTCTCTATCAGATGTTCATTTTCTTCTGTTAGGAGTTGTTGTTTCATTTCTGAAAGTAAGTATACTGTATGAGTGAGCTGAAAAGGTGAAATAAAGGCAGGAGTACCCACAGACAAAGTAATATATTGTTTTATTCAATTAAATACATGATGTTGCAACCCGTTTGCAGCGTAATCAGGCCCACGGTGACTGCAGGCACAACTCTTGTAGTGAAAACTGGCCTTTCAAACAGAGAGGGGAAAAAGTGTGAAAAAGTGAACAATTTTTACAGCAAAAAGCAGAGGGGTCGTGTAGCTTTATCTGTGGGGTGATCTTCAGCTCCGTCCCTGGAGTAACCTTCTCTGAGCACTGAGAAGGTCATCAGGGACACCGTGAACGTTTACGTTTCTGTCTTGACTGATGTTTCTGCACTTTTTAAAGCACGGCTTACTTGGCTTTTCTGGTTTAACGTGTTGAATGGGTTTTTAGACAGCTTTGTGTTTAGCTCAGGCATGTCCATCCTGTGCAGGGTTGGTGAGGACGCTGGCTTTTGTTCAGTCCTGGCCGTAAAACATCTGCTTTAGCAACATGCTGAATGAAGCCTGTCATTAGCTGATTAGCTGAATCATTTGTGTCATTGCTGGGTTATAACTAAAGCCAAAGCTAACATCAGTCTGTCAGGGATAAGACTGGGTACTCTTGGGTTGACCTGAGACACAAGTGCCATTAAAAACTAATCAGTGCCCCCTAGTGGTCAGGAGGGCCCCCTGATTGTCCAGTTGGGCTGCAGTTTAACAGTGATCTAGCTGCATATAGCCCATGGAGAGACTGCGACTGTCTGGGGTTTTATTTTTGTAATTCAGAAGCCAGGAAATAAAAACTGTACTGGCTACCCTTGATGCTCATTTCCATAGCTATAGATTGAGGGGTCACTTCCATATATTACCCATTGCCCCAATACGCTGTCCTCACTCGTTAATTAAGACATCATAAGTACGAGCCTGACTCAGTTCATACTCTGATGTGGTATACCTTTGCACCTTCAGAAGGTGTGCTTTGACATTAAGCCAATTTTTAGCTGCTGCTTCTCCCCAATACCCAATACCTGCTCAATAGAGCAGGCACAGTAAGTGATAATAGGCCTCTATCAGCCAATCAGATTACAGGAAGCCTAGCCCAGCTAAAGTGATATGAAGATAAGAAGCTAAGAGCCTGGGCATCGCTGAAGTGGAGACTGCTGGTACCCAGCGCTCAGGGCATGGAAACTGGGGAAACTTCCCAGACATGCTCCAGCCGCTGCAGCTCCACAAATAAACAGTCCCTGCCCTGTCTGCAGGACGTTACAGCCACCATGTCCCCATGGCAAACAGGTTACCGTGGGTACATATCAGATTACACACGGCAGAGCTTTGCTTATTGTCTGGGAAAGGAGTCTTAATGAGTCCTCAGGAATTCCTGTGGTGTTTTTGTGTTAAAGGCTTTCAGGTTAAGTGGCAGTTTAATCAGACTTGGTCCTCACACTGTCAGGATTCTGTGTGTGAGTGTGTGTGTGTGTGTGTGTGTGTGTGTGTGTGCGTGCGTGCGAGTGTGTGTGGTTGAGTGTGTGTGTGTGTGTGTGTGTGTGTGTGTGTGTGTGCATGCGTGCGTGCGAGTGTGTGTGGTTGAGTGTGTGAGTGTGCGTGCGTGCGTGCGTGCGTGCGTGGTTGAGTGTGAGTGTGTGTGAGTGTGTGTGTGAGTGTGCGTGCCTGCATGCGTGCGTGCGAGTGTGTGTGGTTGAGTGTGTGAGTGTGTGAGTGTGTGTGTGTGAGTGTGCGTGCCTGCATGCGTGCGTGCGAGTGTGTGTGGTTGAGTGTGAGTGTGTGTGTGTGTGAGTGTGTGTGTGCATGCACACACCTCCCCTGTATCAGGGATGACAGCAGGGCTGCAATCAGTCTGAACAGTGGCAGTTGGTGTCAGAATGTTCCAGACTGCAGCCTGCCATGGTAATTCAGCAGATACATCACACCCTATGCAAATGAGGGGCATTACTTCTCAAACCAGTTCCATGAATTCCTACAGCACCTTTCTCTACATTCTGCCTTGTGGTTATTTCTTTAAGTAAAGGCAGAGAGTAGGTTGGCTGGAGCTGACCTTGAAAGTCATATCAATAAGGGGATGGATCGGGGTGTTAAGAGAGACATGCGTCTGAGAAACGGCTTGAGGAATGTGCTGCACCCAGGGTGAGAGCGGCTCCAGAGCTGTGGACTGAAACGCTGGTGGTACAGAAAAGACTTACAGATGTCAGAAGACAATTTTTCCTCCTTTGACTTGATGGAGTCTTATTTTAGAAACTGACAGAACCACACAGAGTCGGCGCTGTGACACTCCACACAGTCAAATCCTGAGACTGGCTGACTGTCCTACAAGTCCACGTGTGATTAGCTGGTACATAAGGGTGGTTCATTAGGTTGGTTTACATTGGTGTTTTATGCTCTTCTGAAACACAGAGGATGTTTTAACAATGGCTCACGAACATTGCTGGGAATTGCAAAAGAAAAACGAACAAAAGAAAAGCAGTAAAAATGAAAGCCCGTAATACTACTGAGTCGCAGTAATTCTAAGCAGGTCACCCCTGGAGTGTCAGTCTGAGGGCGATCACATGGTCAGTCTGTCCCGCTCCATGCTCTCGTCCTGTCTCAGGCCATCATGTTCTGCATGTTCATGCAGGTCCCTCCGTCGCCTAGGTGACAGCTGGGCATGTTCTGATTGGATGAGCCCTTCCTGTGCAGGGTGGGGCTGGTTTGGAGGGGGCTGTCGCCAGGGCAACGCATTGCCCATCTCTTCCCGCTGCGGCCTGGCTTTGCCTGAGCATCTGGCCACAGTGGGATGGAGGACTGTTAGTTCCCCAAGCACACCGCCCCCTACAGGGCAACGCAGTTCACGCAGCCCACAGAGCAGTGTCCCAGCTAGCAGAACACTTCCAGAACATCAGGGGAGATCCTTCTCGCGCCCTGGCTGGCTTGTAAGATAACAGTATTACAAGGACATTTCCAAAATGGCCAGCCAAGTTCTGCTGCCCTTCACGGTTTCCACACGGGAACCAGGATGCCTGTGCATGTTTGGGTTTTTTTTGTCAGAACAAAATAGCCTAAATAAGGATGTATAGTTATATTCTAGGTGTGCCATGTAGAGCCAAGTCGATCTACCTGTTGGCACTTAACCATATCATTATTCAGCATGCCGAAGCTTGGCATAAGAGTGTGAGGGATCATGTCGGGTACCCTTGATCGTGATTCCAGCGGCCTGATGAAATTAAGCTGTGTGATTCATAAGCCAAAGGAAAATGGCAACGCCAGATTAAATTAACTCCGAGGTACGTTTGAGTGTCTGTGCCAACTAGTTGCGCAACGGTGTGCCATGCCATCTTATACTGGGTGATTTCCTGCATCATCTTCTGGTCTGGCTTTATTAATCACCAGTGCACCAGTGATGAGGAATGAGTGTGGACAGAGGGTATGAAAAGTTATGATGCATTTCGACAGCATTGTTTTCCGTTGAAACTTTTGTCTCCCCATAATCAATGGAACCTTGTATTTGCATGGAACCCCAAAGCTGCAAACAGGTTGAGAAATGGATCTGTTTAAGACTGTGTGTATGTGCACTGGCCCATATGTATGTATGTATGTGTGTGTGTGTTTGTGTTTGTGTGTGCGTGCGCTCGCGCGCACTGGCCCGTGTGTTATTACAGTGAAACCAGCTAATCACGGTGCCACCAGCTGCCATCTGTTCCTCCCGGTCAGGCTGACCTCGCCATGGTCCTGCACATCTCCGAGGATGACAGCGCCGTGTAATCAAACCCGCTCCGCAAACAGCTAGGTCACGTCCTAGCACAAGCGTAGCTTATCAGACCTACAGCGACGGTCCTTACTCTAGCGCCATTTATCAAGCAGTCGCTGGTTTGCTTAAAAAAAAAAAATTCACATGCACAATTATGCACAGGTTTTTAAGCTATGTGGAGAGACATGCTGAAACGAATCCCTTTCGTTTTTCTGCATACATTGCAGATAGCTTTGAGTGCTTCAGAGGAAAATAAAATCTTTTTTTCTTATTGTCATGTTGGACTTTTCTTATTAAAGACTCTGTATAATTATACTTTTTATCAAGCTTCTGCGGCAAACAAGGTTGACAAAAGTTTTGACTTAAAACAGCATTTCAGTTGAACTTTTTTCTTGCCCGTATTTCAGAGTAATGACGCACGCGAGACCAGCATGCTGTTCACTGTCAAAGATCTGAAGTTTACGTTGAAAGACAGTAGGTGCTGAAAAAGGAATACTTCAAAGCAGGAGGACAAAAGCTTTACTGTGGTACAGCAGAAGGTCAGTGCGCTCGCATGTAAAGGAGAGCCTGGTGTCTTTAGGTCACATTGTCCTGGGTCACACTCCCACAGTCAGGCGGGCAAGTGGAATGCCAGGGTGTTCTTCAAGTAAAAAAGGGCAGAGCTTTGTGCACTAAACATGTGTAAACCAGCCTGCTATTCTCTAGTCATTCACAGGTGGGGTAATGACTGGTGAATTTGTCAATGTATATATGTGTTTTTGTTGTTGTTGTTTTTCCCTAACTATGTAATTGCCTGAGCAGCTCCAACGACCACAGAACTCCTCTGGAGGAAGTTGGAGGAACATGCAGTAAACTTGTTCTCAGTGCACAAGCCTGCAGATGTGCCGCCAGCCTGAAGAGGTCAGTAGAGAGCAGTGAGACTGAGTCTAACTGGTACATATGATACACTTTATACTTTGCACTGCACCCATACATCTTGTCTCCAGGTCTGCAGACCCCAGCTGGATTGGCATAGGCTAAACTATGGACCATTTCTGAAGCAAGTGTGTCCTTTTCTCCATATGAACAATAACCTGACAAATGCCAACTCTGACTTTCAGACATGGTCCAAGCATGTACACTCAGATTGCCTCCAAAACATTCCCAAGTGAAAAACAAAAGGTAACAGTGCACAGAGCATTAGGGTTAGGGAACTGGTCTTGTACCTCAGAGGTTGCAGGTTTAATACCTGGATAGTGCAAAGTGCCTCACCTGAACTGTCTCTAAAATGAACAGCCAGTGAAACTGTGAGCTGTACTGTAAGTAATGATCCTGTTGGATAAGAACTTTTGCTTAATATACTAAACTGTGAAAAGCATAAAGATGATGAACTCATACTGGCCCAGTGGTGTGTTAAAACATTCAGGATTCAGACAGATTCTTAGAAAGACCTGCAGGTAGGTAAATCCTCAGGTGAGGTGTCTGGTGATTTACACAAACCCTGACATCGAGCTGTCAGCACTGCTTGTAATTTCTGTTATTGTTGGCAAAAGCTCTCCCGAAACAAGCAGGCTGTCATTCTTCTCCCTTCCTCCTTCCCCCTACCAGTGATACCGATGAGGGTGTGAGGAGAGTCTGTATGTCTGCGCAGCTCTACCGGTGCTGGCGCTTGCGGCAAAGCCCAGCCGCCAAAGCAAACTTGTACTCCGCCATCTTTAATAGGTAGGTTAGATTTTATCGGATGCACACCTCCATTGTCACCTGCGCTGTCAGGTGGGGGGGTCTGTTGTGACCCACTTTGTGAGACTCTCCCACGGCTTACAGTGGTTATGGTTAGGCCCAATTAAAGAACAAATAAACACAGAAAAAGGGTGACTCATCAACCAAACTGAGCATGCTCCACATTGCTAGCACACATACCTCAGCTGTCTGACATCTTACAGTTTCATCACTACATGTGGGGCGGGGTTCGTGAAATCAGCCAATCACAGTCCTGTGTCCCTGAGATTCAATATTGGCTACAATTTTAGGGCACCCGCCTCCCCATCGCACTCACACGGTGCCCCCCATGCTTGCATGTGAGCCCCTCATCCCCCATCTTAAGCAGCATCTCCCAGCGCTGCTCTAATCCACGGCCCCCTCCTTTAATCTGGGCTGCAGCCTTGCGATAATGTTGCTGCCAGATTAGCTGAACAGGATGGGGGGGGCCTGACCCTAACCAACACCCCCTGCAGAGGCATGCACGTGTGTGTGTGCGTATGCGTGTGTGTGTACGCGTGTGTGTGTGTGTGTGAGCATGCACGTGTGCATGTTTGTGTGTTAGCGTGCGCATGTGTGTGTGTGTGTGTGTGTGTGCGTGCGTGTGTGTACGTGTGTGTGTGTGTGTGTGTGTGTTTGCATGCGCATGTGTGTGTGCATGTGTGTGAGCATGCACGTGTGCGTGTGTGTGTGTGTGTGTGTGTGTGTGTTTGCATGAGGGTGTGTCTGCGTGTGTGTGTGCGTGTGAGCATGCACGTGTGTGTGTGCGTGTGTGTGTGTGCGCGCGTGTGTGTGCGCGTGTGTGTGTGTGTTTGCATGCGCATGTGTGTCTGCGTGTGTGTGAGTGTGTGTGTACGCGTGTGTGTGTGTGTGAGCATGCACGTGTGTGTGTGTGTGTGTGTGTGCGTGCGTGCGTGCGTGCGCGCGCGCGCGCGCGCGCGCGTGTGTGTGTGCGTGCGTGTCTGGGTGCACGCACGCATGTGTATGTGTGTGCACGTGTGTGTACGTGTGTGTGGTGCGCGCACACATGTTTATGTGCACACATGCCTGTGCGTGTGCATGTGTGTGTGTGCGTGTACATGTGTGTGTGATTATGCACCTGCATGCCTGCGTGTATGAGGAAGGGAGGAAGGGAGGGAGGGAGGCTGTCACATCTACAAATAATAAAAATAACAACCACCCATCATGGCACTCATAACCATACACATAATCCTCACCCTAATGACAGTAACAATTTCAAACTGATGGAAAATAGATTGGAATAAGTACAATTATTTGTGTATGTGCCCATATATTGTGAAGTGTTGCAATACCAATTGTAACTGGCATAAAGGAGCAGTTTGCCATCTCCTGTTTGGTGACAGATGATGTTTTAGCAGCACACATCCATAATAAACAGAGAAGGGAAGTGGCATGTCTACAAGCAGCTGCTACAGTTCCCAGCATGCACTGCACATGATGGGTACGGTGCCCACCCAAGGTCAGGCCGCCCTTTCTGCTGCTGTGACCTCACCAGACACGCCCCCTCGCAACGCATTGGGTCCCTGCTGCTGTCCGTCTGATTTATCCCCTGGGGCCCGGTCCCTCCCACTCAGCCAGCTGCTCACTCACACAGCCGAAGAACACAGCCATTAAACCTCAATTAAAATAGCATTTTAAAACAACATCTTTTACCATGTGAATCGTTGAAGGAGCAGCCAGGGTGAACTTTACCCAGGAGAGAAGGGAAGAGAAGGGTTGTTTTCTCGTCCTGTAATTTTCATTGTGTGTGCGTGCGTTGTGTGACACACGTAAAGTGGCAGGTGTGCTTTGTGCTCTAGGCCTCAAGACCGTTTACCTGTTTACTTTTTTCTTTTAGACTGGAGAGGAACCTGTTCTATTTTCAGTCCTACCTTGGTGCTGTTCTTTGAAGGGCGTTTGTACTTGGAGGCGGTTCAAGCCGCTCTGAAATCACTACTGTGTGAACATGTGCACGCCAGCAAGCCAGCAACTGGAACAGGACAGGCTGCCACGGAAACGATGTGAAGCAGCAGGGAGGGGAGGTGAGGGGGGTGAGGGGAGGTGGGGGGGAGCATATGAGACGTGAATGATTCGCCCCCAGCCTTAAGAGTGTTTTTGGAATCCATATCATCCATTTGGGAGAATTTGAAAAGCCCCTCTTCTCTCAGCTACCAGTTTAAGCGGGGAGCGTGTGGGCATGTGATTCATGTTTAGATGATTTATACAGGGTGGGGGGAGGCTTGTGGAGGTCCCTGGCGTTTCTCAGAGGTAAGAGTGAATAGAACAGTAGCAAGTGCGCTCTTTCATTAATGAGCGCTTGTGTAGGTGTCATTCAGGCTAATTACAGCTGAAACCGATTCCATCCTCAGTTGCCAGCAGTGCCAACAGCCACCACAAACATAATAATAAATGATTAATGTAGCGGTTATCTGATCAAAGAGGAGCCCCAGGAGGTTCTATGGCAGGTTGTTTTTTTTTTTTTTTCTTAATAAACTTCACCTTCTGTGAACTCGGCACGAGGACGGGCCGATGGTTGGGCTGGGCTGGGGTGGAGGAGAGCGGCCGTGGTTGGGCTGGGCTGGGGTGGAGGAGAGCGGCCGTGGTTGGGCTGGGCTGGGGTGGAGAGCGGCCGTGGTTGGGCTGGGCTGGGGTGGAGGAGAGCGGCCGTGGTTGGGCTGGGCTGGGGTGGAGGAGAGCGGCCGTGGTTGGTATGTTTGTTGCAAAATTAAATTTGCAAAAATAAACTTTGGGAGACTGCACTTACGGGAAGTATACAAAATATTCCATTTGAAATTAAATACTACAAAATACACTGTGAGTACTGTTTGACAATGCCATTGAGGGAGATGACTGAAACTCCTGCATTGCATGTCAGAATGGTCATACAGGCCAGATCTGCTGTAATTACTGAATGACGTTAACTTGTTACAGTTACAGGGTATTTTGACATTATGGAATGAACTCAGTGATAACCCTCCACTGGCACGCAGCCATTATGAGCTGCACGTCAGACACATGCCTGCCACAAACTGGAAAAGCAGCCTAACGGCGCTAAAACCATTAAAGCCCCCCAAGCAAGTTCCCACAAGAAGTGCACTCCCACACATCTTTCTCTCCCACCCCCACCCCACAACCTCGCTCCCACAACCTGTGTTTTAATGATGTCCCAAGAGCAGAGATCTCATACTCAAGTCCTGGAGAGCCTCGTATAAGCCAATGATTGGCTACTGTCCATTTATGTGTCATCTATGAGACCTAAATTAGCTGTTGACTGATAGAAAACCACAAACTCCAAGGCCTTTGCATGGCTCATGAGCTATAACAGTCCTTTTTGACCGGAGGTCAGCACTGGGGAGGCAGCAACTGGTTCAGCCTGTCAGGGAAAAGTGAGGGTTAAGCCAGTTAAATTCCCCAGCCTCATGGCTCTCAAGCGGCTTCTACTGGCCATCTGGGAAGCTGCAAGATTCATGAACTGATTGTCGATATGTTGATGGCAACAGGTGACCGGTGTCCTAGCTGCAGGGTAAAAGAAGCAATGGCCGTTCACTAAGGGAATCAGAAGAGTCATATATGGATGGTTTTCTCCACCCAAGTCTTTGGGAGGCCGTCTGTCAGAAAACAGCAGTTGGGTTTGGTTTGGGTCAAAGGAGAAAAGCAACAAAAACACTCTGGTCTTTCAGTACTTACTGTGGCAGAAAAGTGAAGCTACATTTCTTTATATGATGTATTCATTAAGCTGTACATCTTGATTTTATTGAAAGTAGGAGGGCCGCAGGATCAGACTGTTAAACGCTTTTAGAGTAATGAATAATCTAAACCACGGAATAAAACTCTGTCCAATGTAGGACAACAGTCTCACTCTCTAGCGTGTTTACCTTGTATTATACATTTACATCACAGGAAATGCAGAATGACAAAACAAGCGCAGGGATTTGGGCTGAAAGAGCCGTTAGAACCCTGAGGCAGGGAAGCATAATCCTGCAATGTCAGGAATGTGAGAACATAAGATTCACCTGGGAACTCAATTAACCTGTCAAGAATCAAAATAAGTAAAAAAAAAATTAAATAATTTAATATGCATGGTCCAAGAAACACAGTTTATTTATATTAAATCTAGTGACTGAAACCAGAAACAGTAAAATTGTAGTACAGCAGTTTTAGAGCTGGGGCCTACAACTCCGAGAGTTGCACAGCTCTGTAAGTTGCGTTGTGACTTCCTGTTTTGTTTGCATTTTGTTTTCCTCAGCAGACTCTGATCACGCAGAGGCTGGTCCGTAATGCATGACATGTGACAGGGTCTGTGTAGCGAGGCGCTAAAATGCTAATGATGTTCTGCCGACGCGTCAGACGTGCAGATCCTCACCCATCTGGTCACCGTTGCTGGGGTGGAATGCAGTCTTTATGTGCCAAGGCAGTCGGTGTGGAGGAGCTGCACATTTCCGAACCCTTAAAAAAATCATCAATAACATGCAAACCCTCAAAAAACAGTCAGAGAGGTATAACCGAACTCTTCATGAACTTCAGCAAGTGACTTACACATTGAATTATTGAGAAAAATATGTAGTAATGCAAGTTAAAACCAGAGTAAAAAATATGTAAAAGTAATTTCCTTCCCCTTCCTCTGGTACCTACCCATCAGGCATCTCTTTCTCATACATTCACATGCAAGTATCAAGCCAAAAACAGATTTTATTTGAACGGAGTTTACCAAACAGCAAAACAAAACTAAATAAATAAATAAAAACTCAAATTAGTTTTGAGCTGAGGAAGTGCAAAGTTACCTGCAGCGCTGGTGGTGCCGACGCCCTGTCAGCCTGCCTCTTACCTGAGGAGATTCATTAGCGTTGTGCCAGTTTGGTGGTCACGGCCAGGCCCCCTCGCCCTCCGCCTCCATCTCTCTCTGATATTCGGCCTGTCGTTCAGCTTCAGGAGGTCGATATGAAATGACTCGGCGGGGCTCCTCGTGGTTCCGGTGTCAGGGCGCAGGAGCCAGGTGGGTTTCCTTTCATTCATGAAGGGGACTGGCACCTCCAAGCCAAGCGTGACCCCTCATCAACGCACACGCAGGGAAAACGCTCCCACCGTGAAAACGCCTCGCCAGTGTCTTTCAGCTGACATTGTTTCACCTAAAAGTTGTATCCTATATGTAAATTACAATCCTCTCACTGTTTTTAGACTGAAATGTCTTTTTCTGCCAAAATAGACCAAATAAAAATAGCTACACCCAAAATTGTCAGACAGGTACCAATTATCAGTGGTTTATTTTTTTACCCTGGCTTCGCTTAAAGACCCTGCAGGCGATGTTTAATGACTACAAAGCGCTTGTGTGGGGGAAAAGTGGAGCTTATCCTTAAACGGAGGAAAAATTTCTCTGACATCAAAGGTCTTGTTTTTTTCTTAGAAAAAAATGCATCAGCATACACAGGCAGATTTGTACACTTGTCATATATTAAAGCATATTTATGCAACAGGATTCAGAAAGGGCATGAATTCATTTGGAACCTACTTCATAAAATCATTCTGCATCTGTGGGCCAAAGACAAATTTGTTTCATTTTTCAATTTGTTTCATTTTTCATGCTGTAAGCAAAAAAGCTGAAGGTTAGTTACCTGTTGATACCTTATTGTGACCCCTACAGGCACACTGGGTGAAGCACAGCTTAACCTGAACTCTTCATCCACACCAGTGGGTCAAAGCGTATCTTCAAAAGGTCTTAAATGTTCTCTGCTGTGAGCTGTGGCCTGGCCTCACCCTCTCTGGTCTATCTCAGTCCATCACTGATCTTTTACATGCAACAAAACATGGTAACATCAATGTAACATTATTTCATATGCTGTTGAGCTGAAATGTTTGGCCTGTATAGCCTTTCTTTGCCAAACATAAAGCTCTAGAAATACAGAAAACTCCCAGGGTCTGGAATTCAGGTGGAGGAATGCAACAACACTTCCACAAAAAAATAAAAAATCTACGACTGGCTCAGCCTCACCTGGGAGGAGTAGGGGTTAGCTGGGGTGAGTCCTCAGTGTCATCACTCTTTGCAACCTCTACTGGCCAGCAGGGGGCCTGCAGGATGGGTGCACTGATCACGTGTTAACTTTGTGATCAGACATGCATTGCAGTAAGGAATACTTCAAGTAACCTCAGCTGCATAACTTGTTGTTTACAGAGTACTGTCTCTGTCAAAGGATGTATGTAAATGCAGATAGTCTTACACAGTCTATCATGTCACAAATTACTCAAATCACTGCCCCAATCAACATAACAATATCAGTGAAAATGATGTTTCGATCAGTATGAGTAAGCACTGTGCCTATATTTATTAGAGTAGGAGTGCAGGGTTTGGTTGGCTCAGAATATTTTGTCTCTGTCTGCATACATTGAACCACCAGATAATGTTCTGGTTTATATGAAAGCCTGCATGTGTGGATACCTGCCTCAGTTTATTGCCGTTTGGAATGTAAATTCTACTTGTGTGGAATCAATGCCAAATAGTTAAGAAATAAACACATTGACAATTACTCTACTTTTTCTTTTGTGCCATGAGTTTAGACCATTGTGATAAAGCCCACCATTTCACTACTGTGTTACTACTGTCACTGACTGTTTACTGTTAGCTGAAGACCATCAGCCCCTCTGGTAACCACGCAGACTACCATGCAGACTACCACACAGACTACCACAGAAACTCCTGGACACTGAGAGCCTGAGGTCTTGGATTTTGCTTTGAAAGCAAACACCTCTGCCCTGCAGAGCCATATCACCTTACTAAGGCTTCCATCCAAATACAAAATGGTGCCAAACTCAAAAAGGGTGCAGTTAGCGAAGGCCTCGGGCCAGGTGAGTCCTATGGTCTGTGGAAACACCCAATGTTTTTGGGAGTAATTACACTCACAAAACACAACACAGAACCTCTTCATTACACCTCTCCTGTTTGATTTAATTCCAAATTCAGCTACCCTTAGGCCGTGTGGTTGCCGGGCCTGGGATATGTGGTTGCTGGGATGCGTGGTTGCAGGGCTATGTGGTTGCAGGGCTCTTAAATCAATCAATCCTCATGGATGCTTCAGCCCAGGGATACCCAGCACTGCTGTTTTTATTCCTCCCCTCTAATCAGGGTCTGATTCAGACCTGGCCCACCTGGTGAGTGCAATCACCAATCAAATTAAGAGCTCAGTTATCGAGAGGACCAGCCGCACCCCCAGCCCTGAGGGCCGCATCTGGGTATCTTTATTATTGCACCGAAAATAATCTGATTAAGAGATACTCAGATCTGGCCCCTGGGGTCGGCAGTGCCGCTGGTCCTGTGCCGCTGGTCCTGTGCCGTTGATCCTGTGCCGCCGGTCCTGTGCCGCCGGTCCTGTGCCGTTGATCCTGTGCCGCCGGTCCTGTGCCGCCGATCCTGTGCCGTTGATCCTGTGCCGCTGATCCTGTGCCGCCGGTCCCACTGGGGGCCAATGGGGGCCACTGAGGGCCACTGGGGCCACTGAGGGCCAATGGGTAACATCTTTGTCGCCACTGTGCATGGTGTTTATATGCCAAAAATGCACATACTGTATTTCTATAGCACATTTGTATTTTTATCCATATGCAGCATAATATGAAAAATATTGAATCCAGAAGTGATCTGTGGCATATTATCTTGTTACATGGTCACCTCCTGTGTTCAGATGTCCCTGCGACACACACAGGGCAGCAAAGACTTTCTGAAGCAAGAGTTGATGCACAGAGGAATGTCCCCATTCCAGCCTTAAGAAAGCTCTGTGAGTTTCATCAATGCTGTTTAGCTCTATGTTAAACATCTCACACATGATTTCTGAAGCCTGTCCAGGTGGGTTTGGTTGTTGAGTGGTGGGCCGTCGCTGTGAGTCCAGAGAGTGGAGCCCGGGGCCCGGGTAAAGGGCAGGGCACAGCGGGGCCCCCCTGCCCCCCGGCAGTGCCATCTGCCTGGCCCTCCAGCTCGCCCACCTCCCCCCACGCTCCTGTGCCACGATCGCCCCAGCCCCAAACGCATCACAGCCCCCATACCGCCGGATAATTAGCCGGGCAGGGACTCTGAACCGCACCAGATTAATGTCAGAGAAGAGGCCATTCGTTCTGCTTACACAACAGGAACCTGCCCGGCAGTCAGGACGCCGTCCAGAAACCGAGACAAGAATGCCAACAGCAAAGAGTGCCTGTGAATGCACAATCTCCTATGAATCTGTGCGAGTGGTTTATGTGGATCATGGATCATACGTTTTTGCTCTCTCGTTTTTTTATTTTGCGGCCTGTACGCTTTCTTGTTGCACTCTTTTTTTTTTTTTTACCCAGCAAGATTAATATTTCATGGTGGTTGAGGTTGGCAGACTGAATAGATTATGTGTATCTTCATGGAAGGTTTTTAATGTTCTGTGTTTTTTTTTTTTTCATTTCATGCATGTTGGTTTGTTCTTGGCATGTGCTCTTGGGTGGTCTTTGCATTGACTGCCATCTGTCATGCTTTAAACCAAGTGTGGATTTCCAGCAGGATCACACAGTACTTGCGGTCAGGGCTTCCTGAAAGACACTTAATTCCCACCGTGTTTTTCAGCTCTGTATTCTTAAGCAGAGCACTTAACCTTCATTGCTTTTGAGAACATAATGTACATAAAGTTGTATGCATGGATGACATGTTAAAGCCGTGGAAAGCCACCCTCAACCAATGGGCTTCACAATTAAATAATGTGTTTTTTTAAATAATATGGGGTTTTTTTGTTTTTGTTTTTGTTGTTGTTTTATTTTGACACATCTTCCTCACCAATTACAGACTAGAGGCGGTTACTGTAGCTGTCATTAGAGGACAACTAGATTACATGCTTTACACATACGATAACTATGTCTTTCCTGCTTTGCTTCCGAAATGATAACAGTCTGTTTAACAACCGAACTGCAAAAAACATTTTGTCAGCAATAAAAACAAAAACTGAAAGGGGAAATTGGTTGAATAGCAGACCATAATACAGCAAGGCTGTTGTGGTTTGGGGAGAGCGTGAGAGAGGGTTTGGAGTGGGCATGACGCAGTGTGGAAAGCACGTTACTGCTGTACGGGTGTATGGAGAGCATGTTAACGCTGTAAGGGTGTGTGGAGAGCGCATTAACACTGTAAGAGTGTGCGGAGAGTGCGTTAACGCTGTAAGGGTATTTGAAGAGCGTGGTAATGCTGTAAGGGTGTGTAGAGAGTGCGTTAATGCTGTAAGGGTGTGTAGAGAGTGCATTAACGTTGTAAGGGTGTGTGGAGAGCGTGTTAACACTGTAAGGGTGTGTGGAGAGCGTGTTAACGCTGTAAGGGTGTGTGGAGAGCGAATTAACACTGTAAGGGTGTGCAGAGAGCGCATTAACGCTGTAAGGGTATGTGGAGAGCGTGGAAATGCTGTAAGGGTGTGTGGAGAGTGTGTTAACGCTGTAAGGGTGTGTGGAGAGCGTGTTAACGCTGTAAGGGTGTGTGGAGAGCGTGTTAACGCTGTAAGGGTGTGTAGAGTGTGCATTAACGCTGTAAGGGTGTGTGGAGAGCGTGTTAACGCTGTAAGGGTGTGTGGAGAGCGCGTTAACGCTGTAAGGGTGTGTGGAGAACGCGTTAATGCTGTAAGGGTGTGTGGAGAGCGTGGAAATGCTGTAAGGGTGTGTGGAGAGCGTGTTAACGCTGTAAGGGTGTGTCGAGAGCGTGTTAACGCTGTAAGGGTGTGTAGAGTGTGCATTAACGCTGTAAGGGTGTGTGGAGAGCGCGTTAACGCTGTAAGGGTGTGTGGAGAGCGCGTTAATGCTGTAAGGGTGTGTGGAGAGCGTGTTAATGCTGTAAGGGTGTGTGGAGAGCGTGTTAATGCTGTAAGGGTGTGTGGAGAGCGTGTTAACACTGTAAGGGTGTTTGGAGAGCATGTTAACGCTGTTCAGAGACCACAGTGGCAGGTAAGTGGAGAGGTGAGAGTCTGATGGATTGAGTGATGTTCGGCTGAAGCCAGCGCTGTCCTCCATCAGTGTTCTCCCTTCCTGGGTCTGCTTACATAACTCACTAACCGGACCTGAGTGTTAGGCTCATCATTCAGCTCCCATGATGCACCTGGATAGGAGGAATATGTTCATTCAGCACTCACTGCTGCCCTTTTTGAAAATTGCTTGAAAGTGCAACCACCAACACAAAGCATGCATTCAGTATATTGTGTGTGTGTGTGTGTTGATATATGCATAGATACATTTGTAATCCACACACACTGCAAATGACATTGATCCATCCTTAAAGGCTTGCGCTCTGCTGTTTAGCTGGTATGATACAGACATTTCTTTGAACAGATTCTTAATAGATCCATCCATATGCTCTGCAACTGTTATTTACTGAAGGATCATTTCAGCATTCTCATGTGTGTGTGTGCACGTGTGTGTGTGTGTGTGTGTGTGTGCGTGCGTGCGTGTGTGTGTGCGTGTGTGTGTGCGTGTGTGTGTGAGATTGTGTGTTTGTTATTGAGACCATTTAATTATTTGGTCTAAGTTGCTTTATTTGTTTTTACTGAAAGCCTTGCAAACGCACTGCATTCTGAAAAAATTAAGTTGCCTAAAATTAAACTGGGGCTTGTGTTCCTGGAAACAAACCCCTACCTCTGAGCTGTGAGGATGCATCTGTCAGCGGACATGTCAGGAGATGAGCTGTTTACAGCCTGCGACTCCGTCTTACCACCCACAGCAAATGGATGGTTTACTTCTTTTTGATTTTCTTCATAGTTTCCTATCGCGGGGGAAAGTAGCCCAAGCAATAATCTGATAGAGAGCGCCACCAGAGCAGAACTGCTAAGCTCAAGACACGCCCTCGTGAGCGTACAAACAGCGTATGTTCTTTCTTTGCTCGAGTTTCGAGTTTCAGCGCATAACAGTGCGTTGCTTGTGACCACAGTCAATCAAAATCAGCCTTTTGTATTTTCCATATGCCAGGGCCCCCCCCTCAGAATTTTCCCAATTTAAAACCACACCAGGCCACATCTCAAGTTCCTAAAAGCCCATTAGCAAAACTGGGGGCTCAGTCGGGCCTTGTTTTGGGGGGTTGGTACTTTCTCATGCATAACAGCAATTCATTCTTCATGTGCACCACTGCCCCACAGAACCCCCCAAGCTCAGTGGCCCTGTTTCTCCCTGTGTGATGGAGCTGAAGCGAGGGTTCGGGGGTTGTGTGGGGTGGGGCTTAATGCCCTGGTCCTTAGTGGCCCTGTTTCTCCCTGTGTGATGGAGCTGAAGCGAGGGTTCGGGGGTTGTGGGGGGTGGGGCTTAATGCCCTGCCCCACAGAACCCCCCAAGCTCAGTGGCCCTGTTTCTCCCTGTGTGATGGAGCTGAAGCGAGGGTTCGGGGGTTGTGGGGGTGGGGCTTAATGCCCTAGTCTGTTTCTCCCTGTGTGATGGAGCTGAAGCGAGGGTTCGGGGGTTGTGGGGGGTGGGGCTTAATGCCCTAGTCCTCCCTGTGTGATGGAGCTGTGTGAATGTCCAGTGTCTCTGGGGTTCTGGGGGTGGGGCGTAGTGGACATTCCCTAAGTCTGTTTCTCCTGTGTGATGGAGCTGTAGCGAGGGTTCACGTGGGTTTTTGCTGTGGGGTGGGGCTGTAGTGCGTTCCTGTTTCTCCCTGCTGTGATGGACGGGCTGAGTGGACGTTCGACGGTTCGGGGTTGTGATGGGGTGGGGCGTTCACGTGCCCTAAGTCCTCCCTGTGTGATGGAGCTGTGTGAATGTCCAGCGTCTCTGCTCCTGCTGGTTTTGCAGTGATGTCGCTGACGGGCCGTAGTGGACATTCACATGCTAACTCACTCTTTTCACTGTGATGTCACGGGCTGTAGTGGACGTTCACGTGCTAACTCGCTCTTTTCGCTGTGATGTCACGGGCTGTAGTGGACGTTCACGTGCTAACTCGCTGTTTTCACTGTGATGTCATGGGCTGTAGTGGACGTTCACGTGCTAACTCGCTCTTTTGCTGTGATGTCACGGGCTGTAGTGGACATTCACGTGCTAACTCGCTGTTTTTGCTGTGATGTCACAGGCTGTAGTGGATGTTCACGTGCTAACTCGCTGTTTTCTCTGTGATGTCATGGGCTGTAGTGGACGTTCACGCGCTAACTCACTCTTTTCGCTGCCCCCAGAGCACGAGGAGACACACACATACCAACCCTTCCCAAGCCCTGGGCACAGAGCAGTGACTGTCAGGCCAAGAGGGGCAGATTAGGGCAAACCACCCTGCTCCACACAGCAGGGGAAGGGGGAGGGCAGGGATGAGGACAGAGCAACCCCCCCTCAAGTCCAGCAGGAGTTGATGTGGCCCAAAACATCAAGCTCATAAAACACTGTCATTTAAGTTTCATTCAGAAATATTTCTTGTCCCATAGCTTACCTCGCCTCCCATTATTCATTTTATTTATCTGAATGAGCAGCGTCCTCAGGGATGTTACAAAAAAAATAAACGTTCCGCAGCTGTTGTGTAAAGATCAGGTCACTCAAGGTAAAGGGGGGTGGGGGTGTGGGTTGGTGGGGGGGAGTTGAGGGGGGTGAGGGGGGGGGTCTGGTAATTGCCAGTTTCCAAGAGTAGGGCCTTTTTACTGCAGCAGCTCAGAATGTCAGGATGAAGCTTGCAAAGTGCCGCTCTGCCGCTGTGCAAACTGCAGTAGCACAGTGAAATCCCATATTGCATTCATTTACACCAAATTATGGGATTAAAGGCAAAGTTCAACACACAGTTCCCTATTATCTCTGTGCCTCAGGTCTGTAATCTGTTTATTTTGACTTAAAACACACACAAAAACTAGAATAAAGACCTCAGGGTTATGCAACAACATGGTAAACACATCTTAGTCTGGGTACTATAATTGTGTGTGCCTTTTCTTTCCCTGTTAATGGGTATGAGAGGGGGAGATGAGTGATTCAGGGCTGAAAAACAATATGTGCGAGGCGCTCGATTTTGCTGGTTCCAGTGGAGAGGCAGGAAAACACGGCGTTCCTCTTCACTGTGTGGGCAAACCGTCTGGCCAATCAACAGAGACTCCTCCACCTGTCCGAGCTGTCAGACGAGGAATGGAAAATTTTCCACTCTGTGACCAGGTTCCAGGGAACAATGCGAGTGTGCGACGCTGTAATAAGAGCCTGATAAAGCCGGGCCAGTCACGGTGACAGCTGGCCCGGTCCTCACATCCACCCCGCACTGCTCTTTGATTGATTTCCTTTGCCAAATAAGGTGCCTTTGTGATTATTGAAATTGAAAAGGTTAAACGTAGTGTTGATTTTTGGGTGTGACTGATGTTTTGTAATATCTCTGTTCAGTTGAATGCCAAAGCCACAGCCGACAGGCATGTTGGGAAACACCCAGTATTTTACTGAGGTTTTTGTAACTGATATAGAAAGGTATAATAATGTAGGAAAACCTATATTGACCTATATTGTCTGTTTCACTTGAAAGGAGTAGTGGGTGCGTAAATTTCACAAGCAGCACGCAAAAACCCACTCAGATGGACGTCAGGAGATTACAGGGCAAAAAAGGACAACTTGATCAGCAAAAACTCCAGGCCTAAAAAAAGCAAGGAAAATGAATTGCTCGTATTTATCTGCGCACACATAGCATATTGCATTGTTGTTTTTGCCTTGGTTGTATTATTTCAAAGGCCTTCCTATCCCTTGGGTGCAGAGGCCCTGATTCGAGTGAAGTTCATTTAGCTTTCATAGGAGGCGTGTTGTTGTTTGGGGTGCTTTGAAGTCGCATGCTTCGGGGTTTCCGTTCGTGCTCTGACGCACGCTCTCCGTGAGACAAGATTCTCCAAATGTTTGAGGATTATTTCCTGCTCGGTATCCTTTCATCAGGCAAACAGAGCATCTTCACAGACACAGATAGGATATTGTGATTTAATTTCCTTTTCACTGTCCTAAAAACTAAATTATCTTTGGTTCTCTGAAAAAAAAATCTTTTGAACAGAGGAAAAAATCTAAAACAATCCAAGAACTTAAATATCTAATTGCAGTTATCTAACTGTTTTGGTCTTCTGCCATTGGAAATGGGATGTTTCTGTCATTATCGATACAGAAAAACCTCTGCTCACTGTCTGTCACTTTGACTGAAGGGATGCTGAACTCTCAGTTGAGAGGATTAAACCAGGTCAAGGTAATTGACTTAACCTGTGCAAATACCTGCATTTTTCTGCTCAGAAG